>QUSF01000007.1:23483494-23545818 GCA_003676055.1 Chloebia gouldiae | reverse complement strand
AAGGAAAGGAAAGGAAAGGAAAGGAAAGGAAAGGAAAGGAAAGGAAAGGAAAGGAAAGGAAAGGAAAGGAAAGGAGAATGTGAGGATCTCACCACCCTAAGCTTCACAATAAGACTTGATTGCTGTCCAGCGATCGTGGTCGCAGTGGTGGTCAAGTGATGAGGGAAGTCCCGAAGAAGTGGTGGGGAGGAATCTGCAGAACACATCATCTCTTGGGTTTATGTTCACTCTGGTTCAGGTAAATATAAATCAGATGCCTCCTCAGGACCAGGGAGCTTCATGGTGCAGTTGAGTCGGTTGTGCCCCATTATGTCCCATCAGCAGAGATGAACCTGCTCTGGTCACACTCGAGCTCCCTGGCATTTCCAGGGGGAGGAGGGCAAACCCCACAGCCCAGTGGTTTGTGCAAGGAAGCACAGCTTAGCATGACATGGGGCACGCTTCTCTCCACTGGATCCAGCTCTTATCTCACTCACAGCCCATCATTCACCCTGTGCCTTATCAGATCAGAGGTTTAGCCATTACACAACTAAAAGTTCACCTACTCTCTGTCAACCAAGCACCCTGGCATCTCCACAAATGAAGAATGTTTTGAGTCATTGTTTCTTAATAATTCTGTCTCTCACACTCCTCATTGCTCTCTACATCTTCTAGAGGAGAGAAGCAGAGGGAAAGATGCTAAGCTTTTCTCCCTGTTACCCACTGAGAGGACAGGTAGGAGTGGCTCAGAGCTCCTTCAGGCAAGGTTCGGGCTGTAGGTTTGGCAGCATTTCCTTGCCAAGAGGGTGGCTCTGTGACAGGCAGCATTCAGCAGTGATCTGTTGCATCCCCTGGTTGCTTGGATAGAAGCAGTATTTTTTGCCAGTCATATCTAAGTTTCCAACAAAATCAATCCTGCCCATGCTCTGAAAATGTAGTGGAAGTGTAGTGATTAACTACAATTACTGATTGATGAGGAATTTATTTCCACATCTAGATGCCATGGAGAAATCCAGCACTGCAGGCTAGATACCCTCCAGGTCTTCCGTGTAGTCATGTCCCAGGCTCATATCTCTTTAACTACAGGTTATACATTCATCATTGGGGATTGTGGTTTTCCCATGTCTAACAAAACTCAACTGGTGGTCTCCATCCAAATCTTCAGCTAAGAATATTATTGCTACTCATCCCTTTGTACTTACATTTTATCTGTTTTTTATTACTCAGAATGCTGACTCCTGCTTTGTTCATTCATGGAAATACCTGTAAAGTCAACCCAAGGCCAACTAATAACCTGTCATTTTCACTTGATCCTGAGCTTGTCATCTCTTTCTGGTTTGCCAGTGCTTTCATTCATCTTGCAGTTTTAAAATAATTTCCAGCTACTGTAGTTAACAATTTCCATTGAGAATAGAATCAAACATTTAATTAAATTCCAGATAAACCAGGTGTACCCCATTTATTAGGTTTCTTCTTAGACAAACTAAGTAAACTTCCATGCTATTGTTACCTGTGATTTGGAGTACTTGGAGGATTTCCTTTCAACCTAGTGAAGAAGTTTTCTCAAAGGAGGTAAAGAAATCCCACAGAGATTTTTTGCTGGATTAGCAATTAGAGAGCATAGGTAAAGAATACATCTCAACTAACTGCAGTGAATAACTTTTTTTTAATAGACTTTTTTATTATTATTATTGTATGGTTAAACTTACTTTTCTAACTTGTTTAGAAATTTTTTCCTTTACATTTATTATTTGATTTATGAAATCATGCTAAAGTTTCATAAGTCTCCCCTTTTCAGTTATTATTCAGTTATATTATTGTGAAAAACACTTGAAAATCATTTGCAGTTCTAGATTATTTTTTTATAAGCAACATGTGAAAAATTACCATATTCACCGGTGAAGTCTCTCAGTAAAAATGCCAGCAGGCTTTTGAAGGCATGGAGTTTAATCATCCAAGACAGCTATTTTTTCATTCAATTCCTTCCCTTAGGCCTATAAATTACTTTCTGAAATGGCCTTTTTCTTATTATGCATTAGTAACTGTAACAAATACAGCAATGAATGTTACCTAACACTCTAGCTATGGAGAGCTCACAATTCATTGGAGATACATCTAAATACCCCTGATTATATTTTTACCTTATGTAACATATTCACAAATGTTTTCCTCCTTGTTATTTGATCCCTAATTTAGGAACTTAAAAGTTTCTAATATACAAGCAACTTCAATCTTTGTATTTCAAGATATTCTTAAATGTTAAGGAAACAAGACTGAGCCTACTCAGCCCTGAAAGTGTTTCCATTTCTCCTTTGATATCCTGATTTTCTTGACTGAATGCTTGAGAACATAATTGTACACATACTCTTGTTTCTGGATGCTGATGACCTTCAACAGCTGTCAAAACTGTGCAAGAACTTCCAGCAGGTAATATTATATATTGGTGCCATATTCAAGTTTATTGTTAAGAAACAAGGTGAGATGGAACCTCTCTTCAGTTTCATCCAGCAGAACCATCTGTGTTTCTGCACAGCCAGGTATAGGGAGCAGCACAACACACCTGAGCACAGATCAGCACAGTAGTAACAGGCCAAGGCCTCCATGACTGGAGGACAGTCTAAAGCCAAATCCTCTGTCTGGCCAGCTGGAGCCTACCAGAATTACTTTTCAATCTGTTCACTAATGTTGGCAACTGAGATCCTGGCAGAAGAAAAAAAAAAACTAAAACACCAATACCATTAAAGACCCAGCCCCTGCCCACCCCCTTTCAACTTCTATGCAGAATCTTCATATTTGATTCTAGACTATATCAACATTTTTAAGAGCAGGGGGAAAAGAATTGCCTATTTCTGCATGTTTTGTATCTTCTGCCTTCTGCATATGCTGCGAGCTATTTATGGATCTTGCATGGACCATGAGTCTATGTGCCATTTTTTGCTAATCTTTTCCCTTTTGGAGTGTGTTGGAAATTTTTTTTTAAAGAATCCAGGCTTAATTGGAATTGAGCAAAGAGCACCGCAGTCCAATGTCTTGTGTGTGCTTGCGTCAATTTGAATCAAAATACTGCAATATTTATGTGACTGTAATGAGCCTCTGATAGTATTTATGTAATTGTAGATGGGATATGAAAATGGGGCATATTCAGGAGATCAGATGTGGCCTAAGGAAGTGTAAATCACAAAATATATCTGGAAAATATTTAGTTTTTAGTTATGTAATAACGCAGATGTTTGGGAGAAGGTTTAGCTGCTAAGAGGGAAACCAGCACTTGGTAAGATGACATTTTCAGTCTTCACGAACTTCAATGAAAAGCTCAAGTGGAGACACAAAAGACAGAGTGAATGCCTCTAAGTCACTTAGAAATTATCAGATAAGATCCTGGATTCTCATTTGTTTCAGATAATTTTCTTTCTAATGAAACAGTTATAAATAAGTAACTTGAGAACTTTAAGTCTCTCATCATGTAATACTCAAACAGCACCACCAACTCTCAAGTAATTTTCCCCAGATTTTCAACATTCCATCAAGTTTGGGGTTTCTTTTTTAGGCATATTTTATTCTGATGTTCAATATTATTTTGTGCCCAGTGAGTGGGTTTTGTCATGTTCGTATTTCAGGCTTTTGTTTGGGCTGTTCAGGACTAAGACTGCAAATAAATGCCAGCAGAGAAACTGCCTTCAGCATGAAGAGTAGTGTTGGCTTAACCACGGATGGACCTCCAAAGCCTCTCCAAAAACAACTTTCAGCCATTTGGTTTTAAATTAAAAGAAGCAACAGAATGTATTTATAAACTGAATGTGAAGTTGTCAATACAATGTTTGGAGTTGAATAAGCTTCTCTTTAAAGCTTCAACAAGCACAAATGCAGAGATTTTTACAGAATATTTACATTCCACATCAGTTTCCAGTAACAGAATAGATCACGGTAGAATGGAGCCCAATCTCCATTTGACAGACAGAGTGATTTCCATCTTCCTAAATGTCAACGACCTTGGAATTCAATAAGAAACAGGACAACAGAAATTTGGTGAGGCTCTATATATGTAGAACATTTTCTTTGAAAAGCAAGAAAACAGATGGCACTGAAGTCAGCTGTGATGTAACCAGACACAATTCCCATTCTGTGGGGATGCTGTCTCTACTTTCAGCTAAGCTGAATTTGCAAAACAAAGTTACTATTGTGGCAATGAAGCTCTCATGCCACGATGAGTTTGCACAAAGGCAGGCAGCAAGCCTGCATTTATTTGATGTCATCGGGAGAAGCATAAAAGAACAAGTGAGCACAGAGCAGGTGGCAGCTCCTCCAGCAAGGGAAGCAAGCCCAGGGCCTGCTGCATTCCTGTGCAGGAGACATTGGATCAGGGACTTGGAAATGTATTTGCTGCTTTAGCCATTGTACTTTGCAGCATTCCCATGAGGTACATGCTTGAATCCAGCGGGCAGTCTTCCCTGCAGATATGGCTGCACAAGTTCCCACCCCAAACCTAATTCCCGTTTCCACAGGCACAGGCTGTCCTGCTGACACTGCTGAAGTTGACCATGAGCGCAGAGAGGGGAAGCTCAGTGATGATGTTCTCTCTGTTTCAGGAGGGGTCACACTGTAGCAGAGAGCCTGCAGGCAGCACTCCCATGCAGCCTGAGCTCCCGGTGTTCTTGGGGCTGCCTTGTTCCTGTCTCTCCTGAGCTACTTGTGGCAGGTGTAGTTGGCCATAAAAATGCTCAGATCCTGCTGATACTGCCCCTCTCAGATGTGGCAAGAGAAGATTCCAGTACCTGCTGCATAAGAGGTTGCCCCAAGGGTTCCAAGAGTGGCACTGCCAACCCATCGGGCAGCTTGGGATGCAGCTCAGGCTGCAGCTGCATGCAGATGTTGACTATGGCACTCTCCACATCCAAATTTGGATGTCCTGAATAGTCCTTCCATGTGAATATCTAAGTCAAAGGGCAGATTCTGTCTCTGCCCCTTTGGGCAGGAGCCTGCATTCACAAGAACACAAAAATTTGTCAAAAGGCTGCAGGAATTTCTTGACCGGGATCTCCAGCTTGATCTGATGGACACAACTGTTGAAGCACTAACAGCTTTTACTGAGATGAGGTTTAAAAAAGAAGATCCAAATGGAAAAACACTGCAAAACTCCTGTGTTTTGTTAGTTCTCTGTAACACTGTCAAGAGGTGCTCATAACCAAGGAACTCGGGTGCAAGTGGAGAACAAGCTCAAAAGCAAAAAGATATCACTCAACTTGTGAGCATGTGCAAAATCTCAGCTCCTGTGTCTTGCTGGTCCCTCTCACAGGTGAAACACATCCCCTGCTCCAGTCACCCACAGGGTATCCAAAAAGGTGGGAAATGCTTTTGAGCAGACCCTCATCTGGTGAAGACCCCAGGTCTGCCCAGCTCTACTGCTGAATTTCCCTGACGAGTTTCCTTAGATCAAGCCAGCATTTTTCACTGAGGGGAAAGGCTGCCCTCTCAGTGCTCAGCCAGGACACCACGACGAAATCCTTTCTACTGCAGTAAAGATAAACTTGGCAAATGAGATAAACTTTAGATTGAGCTAAACCCAGATGATTCTCCAGCAGCAGTTTTACTTAATTGTGAAGTAATTTTAATTGGCAGATGACTTTTGTAGCCTGATACTACAGTTCTTCTCAACTGTATTTTTATCTGCTTCTGAAGCATGCAAAGCAGTATAACAGCATCTTACTTATTTTTTTCTGGAGTAATAGATGACAAATAGCACAGTATCACATCTCAAAATGATAGTCAAAATCTTTTTTGCTTTTATTCTATTTAATGCTTAATATCTGGTAAAATACAATAAATCATTTTCAGTCTAGGACAATTAGATGTTATACTTAATAATAAAATGTCCAGAGAGGATGTAAAAATAATATCTTACTATTTAAGTTCAACAACAAAGCAGGTCTCAGTTTTAGATAACTGAGAAATTTTCAGCCATGAAAGATAAATGAACATATCCCACCCTTTCATAAACACATGTCTATCATGGAAACCAACAGAAGACACACAGACACCCACACACACCCACACACATGTATATGTGCCTGCCTTAGAGGGCAGAATTCGGCCTGGATCTTACAAAATGGTAGTTTGCAAGTGACATTCATGTGTGTTTAATTTTTTAACAAACAAAACTGAAGAATGCTCATGTATTTTACATTTTCTAAATCCTGTTACTGCAACTTACATGAAACATTAGCATATAAAAAGTCATCACTGTACAACCACATTTTTGTCCAAAAGTCAATGTCAAAATGATAAAAAACAGCTAATTAATTAAAACCAGATTTATTGTTAATGTGCTGATGTTTGCATTAGCTGTCTTCTGTTTTAAGCACAAGGAATATATTAAAACATAAAAGGCAAAAGTGGCTCAGAAAATGACAAATTCTCCAACAACATACTTCTAGCTTTACTAACACTTATCTGACACTACAGTTAATTGAAAACCAACGTAAACACCAGGAGGTACAGATACCACTGGACATTCCTCACAACTGTGCAAACTGTGGGCCTCAACCTGCAAACACCACTGGCTCCAGAGCTTTGTCCCAGAGCTGGTCCCACTGAATCATCTGCAAGACCCTGCAGCAGCCCCCACCCCTGCCATTTGCAGGAAGGGGTCCTGTGGACCCTCATGTCATGCACCAAATACATGTAAAGTGCCTCAGATTTCAAACTGATGCAAATTTACATTTAATTTCTTTAGACTCAAGAAGCTGACATAGCTTCTCTAAAGTCTTATATAAATATACCTTAAAATTGTTAGAGGGTCTTCTATTTCAAGATAATCTAATAAAATATTTGAACTGCTTTTAAATTAGACAAAGAGTGCTTGAGCTGCTTTTTGTAATAAAGCAACAATATTCTTTTGCTGTAAGATATTTTACATATTTCCAGTGACTCTTCTCTTATTTTACAGAAAGTAAGAGGCAGAGCTATTATTATTTTGTTGATGCAATTGCCTGTGGAATTCTGCCAATGGATTTTTGTGATGACGTTGAATCTTAAAATCATTTATTTTCACAAGACTTTCCCCCCAGACTGTTTTATTCTGCTTCTTCAGTCTTTTCAGAACTAGCTCCAGCTGAATTATCTGCCTCATACTTTTTATCAAGAACATCTTCAAAGGATTTCCCACTGCAGTCATAGGTTTTACTTGTAGGTCCCATATGTGTTCGGATGCGAGCTCCTGGCTGGTACAACTGCATGGCTGGACGATCCTAGAAGGAAGGAGATAACGGTTAACGCTCTGAGAAACAAACCCATGTGGGACACATATGCGGAATTTTAAAGTTTTGAATCTTTATGAAGAAAGATTTTATGTTAAATTACTTTACATTTCATAAGAGACAGGAAATAAATGGTATGGAATGAAAACTGACTGGGTACTGAGTATCTAGTATTCAATATTGTGTTGTTTATAACAGTATTCTTGGGAGCCAAACATTTTGAATAAATGAAAAATGCTGTAAAAATTAAAGATCCTATGATAAAATTGACATAAACAAGAAGAAATATTGCAGACAATTATCAAATCTGTTATTTACAAATAAAACTAAAGAAACATTGCTACCTTCACTAACATTAGCTGAGAAGAACAATAGCCTGTGCACTTGCAACTTTGCAGATGAATGTCAAATATTACATATAAGCAAAAAGATCCAAGGCAGACCAGAGAATAGCTCAGCAGGTAGCAGCTAGAAAATTATCCTCAATTGATCATCAATCATTACCCAATCCTTACCAGAATTTAAACATATAATGCACATTTGAATTATACACATAAGAATAAAGTTGCACAGTTTTTACTTCACTTCATGTTGCCTTCCATACTGAGTATGAGAACAAGGGAATTTATGCACTTATAATAAACAAAGTAAGTACAATCTGAGCATGTGCAGGCTCTATGAGTGACCCAATCATACACATGCTGCTCTGATCCTGAGAAAATGGAAGGAGCCAGTTTACATGGAAAAGACACCTCAAACCTGAAAATGGTGATGCTCTTCAGAGCACTCTTTTATTTTTGAAATTTCATTAGTAAAACACACCAGTTAGAAACTCTGCTTAAGAAGTCTTTTCCTGGTAAGGGTATTTTACTTTCACATAATGTTATGAAGCAACTGAAAGCTCACCAATACCTGAGCTTTTTGATCAGTCTTGTGTTAAGTTTAGCAAACAGCCAGCAGCCTACTTGAAGACACTGGCAGAGCACTGAAATTGTCCTACATCAAACAATACCAATTTTCAATTGCCTTCATAATGAAGTAAGCAATATAATAAGTAATAGTAAGTATCTTTGAAGTAATTCTAGATTTTTGTTCTTTCATTCTTTTTCCGATTCTCAATATGTATTTCCCCTTTTCTTTTCTTTTTCCTTCATCTATTTTGACCCACTTATCTTTTTTTCACCCACTTTTTTTTCTCCTTCTCTTTAGACCAGATGTCAGGATTTACTACTGAGCCTTATGACTAGATCATTCTAGTTAGTGCTTTGCAGTGTGGTAAGAAATGCATAACACACCTTTCTATATCCCAAACAGCTTCAAGCAGTGCCCTTTAGAAAGTTTAAGATAAAGGGTTCAAATGACTTTTCCTACCACAGCCTCTGTAGCCTGTGGTTTGTATAAAAGCTATCATACACTGGAAATTTCCAATTTTCTGAAATCCGAATAATTAATTCCTACAAACTTCAGAAAGAGGTTCCACCTCTGACTAAAAATTTGTCTTGGCATTGTAAATGCTATACCTAAGTTGTAAAACTGAGTCCCTAATCACCTGTGTGATAAAAACTCTAAGGAAAAAAGTCTCCATACTGCAAAATACCTTACTGATGGTGCTTACTTTTTCAGGGAACAAATCTAGTATTTTAATCATAAGTGTGGACTAATGCAGGGACTCAGCAAGCTACCAGAAGTGTGATGCAAAGAAATAGAAAGCAGGAAGCTTCTTAACAATGGCCAAAAGGCCCCCAAGACCCACCATCCAATTCCAAGGTTGGACATTACTTTGACAGATTTCAAGATGAGCATGGCAAGCACGAGAAGAAATATTTTTCCCATCTTCCTGTTTCTGAACTAGCCATTTTTCTAACTATTCTACAGAAAAATGTAGAGCCACTCATGAGGCAAGTGGCTAATGTGTAAATGTAGATAAATCTTAGCCATCCTGCCCCCCACCTGACCTCTGCATAAAAAAAAAACCGGGGCACATCAGGCTTTCTGTGTTGGCAGAAGATAACTTCCTGGACATGCACAGTAAGTCCATCTGAACTTGTTCCCTGCACACTCCATGCAGGCTCACTCTACATGTGACCAGTTTACTCTTGTCAGCCTTAGCTCACAGTACAGATCAGTCACTTGTTTTGAAAGATGAGTTTCACATGCAGAATAAATTTCTACGCTAACAATGTTTTGGTCATCGTTTGTGGAAAATTTAGGATCATGAAAGAGAGAGAGAAAGGGGCTGACAAGGAGAGCCACATCTTGAAAAGACTCAGGCACATCCGTGAAATCAGCCAGCCTGAGAAAAGCGATACCCATATCTCTGGGAGACAATAAGGGACAGCTCTACTACACACCCTGATACAGGCCCTGCTCACACTGGTTTTGTATCTGCTCCTTCCCTGCCAACAGCTATGAGGATAAATTTATCCTGATGAAGTGACAGCCTTTTCATACTGGCAGGTATGCAATACTGAAGAATCCATGCATTCACACTTTCTGAATTAGCTATTTATATAAGTCCCTAGTGTTGCTCTACCAAGCAATGCTTGGCAAATACATAATATAATTATTTTATGAGCGTAATGGAAATACATTTTGAAAAGACTAACATGCCACAGTTTTTAAATTTCATTACTGATTGAAAGAGTAACGATTTTTAATATACTTATAAAATGTAAGGCTTCCAAGAATAGTATTCTTAAAATGACAGGGTTGAAATGAAGACAGAAAGTCTTCTATATATTGTGAATATGAATGAGTCTGTAACCTTAACATATTTTAACTGCTGTTGTCCTTTGACAACAACCCAGAAAGAAATCTGGGTTTTACTGAAAATGAGATAAAGAATTCTTTTGAAAAAGCATCTTTATGCTGAATTTGCAGAAGTTAAAACCTGTGATCTTGAACCATATTAACTAATGAAAGATTATCCTAAATGAATAAAAGAACCTTATTTCTTATGCGCTCCTTTTTGGATGCCATGTCATCACACTTGTCCTCTTTACCCAGTTTGTCTACTGCCTCCACAGTGAAGCTGTAGTTGTAGTTCCCTTTCTTTCCTCTGTCTTGGTTGTATCCTTTCCCCCATTTCAGCTCTTCTTCATTCCTTCTCATAAACTTGTCAAACTCATAGTGAGTTCTATGCTTTCTGCCATCATCCAATCGATACCTTTGTCTTTCAGGTTCTTTTTCTCGAAATCTTCGCTCCAAATCTCTTTGCTCTTTGTCACTATCATTTTGTGACCTATGAGTATGCATGAAAAGAAAGAAAATCCAAGCAATTAACAGAAAAAAGGAGCTACAGAAAGATACAAGTCAAAGCCTTCCTTTGACTTCAGAAGTGTGTAGATAAGTTATAGCAAGGTTGTTTTCTTCTCATTACAAAGGGTTAAATGCTGAATGTCTCACCCACGTATGTCTACCTATGCATTTGGTTCAGAATAGCAGACAAAGCTTTACCAAGCTTTTGTGCTACTGTTGTGGAAGGCCCATTCTCCATCTTCTATCCCTCTTTGAAATCCTATCAATAGTTCCCCAGTATCCTTCATATAAACACATGCAGTAATATTAGCTCTTGTAGCCTGGTGTTGAGGTGAATCATGCATGGAAGTATTCCCTTGAACAGGAACATTCAGGCTGTGAAGGAATTGTGCAGGTATCATGTATCAATTTGTAAATTTTATGTCTCTGTATAACAAAAGTTATTTCCTGACGTCATAACTTGCAGAAGACATTTGTGAAAATAACTACTTATGTTCCAGGATTTTGTCTATTGCGTTTCCAAATAATCTAGCTTGCCTTTGCATATTTTATTTCAGCAAAGACCATTACCTTACCACAACATGATACTTAATTTTTGCTATGCTGTAAATGGTTTATATTATAAAGACTACTGGCAATATTTTGCTGCCTGTCTGATAAAATTCTCAGCTCTTATTCACTTCATTGTTCCAGTTCAGCAAATGAGTGTTTCTCTCATATGGCAAGACTGCAAATAATGAAGAAAGATTACAAAATAGATTGAACTTCAAAAGGAACAAATACAGATAGCTTCTTTTCATTACATATGTATAAATACTTAAAATTGAAGTAGCAAGTTACTTTTGGTAGTCTTCTCATATTTTGGGAAAATATTTCTGCAGACAGAACCAGAGAGGATGGAGATTTTTCAATGGTATGGTGATCAAATAGTCATATGCTTCTCGTTCAGAATTATTTAATACAAATTAAACTGTATCTATATATGCAACTTTTCTTTTTCATATAACAGAAATGTGAAATTGGTAGCCTCTGTCATCTACTTGGGCATTAGTGGGGCTACCAAAAGAGAGTCCCTGTCTCAGGAAGAGCTGAAAGTCAGAACAGAACCTGAATGAGAAGTTAAGTTACTCAGCATTTCACAAGACTGACCTTGTATCAGCATAACACATTCCCATGTGGAAGCAACATCCCAGCTGTCACAGACACCTGAACCAAACAATTACACAGACCCTGTACCTGTAGCATGGATATGTTTGCATAAAATACTAAGTTAACTAAGGGTATGTGGCTCTAAGTTGCTTTGTTTCATGTTTAATATGCTATTCCAGAACCTAACTCCAAGTCCTAGCAAGGCTCAGGGCAAGACCTTCCACAAAAAGCCAAAAATACTCTCTCAATTTGCTGCTGCAGTATTGCCTGATACTTGTCTCTTCCCTTGTCTGTTACTGTCAGGGAGGAAGTGCTGTGTCGGAAGGCAGGCAGATGACAGGTATACAAACTCCTGTTCCAAGAGTGGTTAAAGTAGATTCCTAAAATTCAGTCACAGTGAACAGGCAGGCAAGAGTGGAAATGGCAGGGTAAGCAATTTCAGAGTATAGGTAGAAGACAAAGTTACACTGTCAGAGAAAGCAGAAATGAACAGAAGTAAAGGGAATGAAAACACTTCTGTTTGGTGAAGTTTCAAATCCATATTTGACCATGTAACTTATGCACCTACTGAGATTTTGATTTGTGGTAGGAAGCTATTGCTACCAAGATTTTGACATGGTGTCAAACAGGCAATTCAGTCTCCTGCAGGTAGAGTTGGCAGTTACAGCTTATTACCAATTTCTGAGTCAGTGACAAAGTAGTTTCAACTTTAAGCCTCCATCCAGCTGAAATAGCTCATAGCTTGCTACCTACCCACTAAAAATCAAGATGAAATCAGCACTTGGAAACACAAGGTAATGCTTACTCTACCTGTGCAGCCAAAGAGATTCTGTTTTATATAAGCAAAACTTACATTAATGTCTTATTAAACTTACTGCATCAATAGCAAACAATGTTACATGGCACCACCAAAAGTTTAATCCATAAAAAGCCAGGGAAGTAGTGGGGCCAGCATCCCTGGAGGTATTTAAAACACATGCAGACATGGCACTTAAGGACACAGTTTATAATGGCAGTTTGGCAGGGCTGGGTTAACAGTTGGACTCAATGATCTTAAAGGTCCATTCCAACCTGAAAGACTCTATGAGTACCAAACAACTGATTTGCCCCTGCAAGTGTTCCTGTTGAGCCCGTTCTGTTTCCTTTCATGAAGACCATCAAAAAAGAAGTTGCTGAATATTTTCAATTTCAACAGGACATGAAAGTTTTCAGGAATATTCAGAACATACATATTTTTCTTGTTATTTATCTTACATATCTTATGGGCAGATCCTGCTTGTGATGGGACTCATGTGCCAAAGGACAAGAAAGAACCAACTGCTGAAAACACTGGTAAGATGAATCATTTCCAGGCTACAGCAGTAATAGAACTGAGCTATGCCTTTTGGTCCTACCACTGCAAATGTACATAAAAGGCAGCAGGAGACAGAGATAGACTACAGCATGTATCTATCATAAGGCTTTCATTCACACCTTCAATATTTTGCCACTGTCCCACTTACCTAAACATTTATGTTTATTGCAGCCAACCCACATGTGAAGGAAAAGTATGGCATTGTGGACAATTTAGTCTTCAATATGAGTAATGGAAGGAAAGCCTTCCCTGAGCTCTTGATGGGGAACAGGCAAAATAACAACAAAATTACTTGAATTTTCATGCAGAAATCCTTCCAATCAGGGATTTCATAGCATTTCATCAATAACAAATTGCATCCACTAATACTGCCACCAGGTCAGTAAATTGTTAGAAAACACCTTTTACCAAAACCACAGAAGAAATTTGTTCACACACAGAATGAAATTGGTTCTTTGGTGACAGAAAATTTTGTCAATGCACCACTTATATTTAAGCCTTGTGATGAAAGCATTTAAGATCTAAATTAAAGACTAGAAGATAAATATTACTTACTTTTCCTTAAGTTCTTTTAGTGAACTCTCCAAAGATTTGGATTTTATACTCCCAGATCCAGGTGATTTATCCCATTTGTTTTCCTCAATGTCAGCTTCTTCCCCTTTTTCTTTGTGCTTTTCACTGGCCAGTTCATCTCCTTTTTCAGGCTTCTTGAGAAGCTAAGGGATATTTGTTTATATTATGATGCAAAATTATTCTCTTCTATTGTACAGACATTTTAGTAAGTACTAAACGTATCAGTAACCTGCTAAGACTGGAGATACCTTATTTACATGCTAGGAATATATTTTACAAAGTATGAAATTTGAAGTTATTTTAAAAGGGTGGTTTTCATTTCCTAAGGAGAGACAGTCATTAATAGGCATTCAAGTGCACACTTTCAAATATGTGGAGAATACTGGAGGAAGCACTTACCCATTCTTCTCAGCGCACTTACCTACTCTTCTCTCCTGAGTTATAAATATAAAGACATTATTATGGTCTATGGTTTCTTAGAAATCATGTAACAGAGCTCAATGTCATTGCCCATAAAATAAGAAGCAGAACCTCTACAATACTACAAAGAGAGCAGGATTAATACTTCACTCCTTGAAATATTATATCTAAAACGTGTGTCACATGAATTGGGATAGAAAGGCATGTAGAAGTAGGTGCTTAGTACATCCTGACACAAATAGATATGAGGAAAAACTTGTGGTTATTAGCAGAAGAGAAGTCATTACATTTTCACCTTGAAGATTAGGATATTCAAGAAGTCTGTTTCTTTCATAGCAACCCATACAGGGTTTCAGCAGAGTATAGTATTACAGGCATAATCTTTACAGAAGGATCAGCTGTCTCAAATTATTACCCTCTAGGCAGAACATCTCTGTCTTTCCATTCCACCATTTTGTTTCTGAAATGAGCCCAGGTTAATCTTCTCCCATATTTGAAACTTCTATAATGTTTCTCTCAGGTAATATTTTCCTTTTCTTTCAGAGACAGAAATAGATTTCAGAGTCATATCACCACAGATATGTCATGAATACTGGGGCTTTTTGGACAAGTATTTTTAGGTAATATATTTTAAGGATTAAGTCCCTTTTCTTATGAACTTCTAGAGCATTTTTTTATACTAAGATATGAAAAACATATAATTCAGCTTCAGAATTTACTATTCTTATACTTTTAGGTGAAGAAAACTGTTTCCCAAGAAGAAACAAGATGTTCACAGTTCTGTGACTTCTCACCACCACTAAATCTGAGTCAAGGCTGTGTGTTCTTGCTTTATGCTACAGATTCTTACAGATTCTTGAAGTTTCCTCTTCAAAACAGCCTATAAAGCCTTTCCAATAATAAAAAAATTGATTCAGATGAACAGTTTTATCTATATCATCTTACAGAAAGAAATCTTACAGTTTTATCTATGTCATCTTACAGAAATAAGATGGTTTTATATGGCCTAACTTCATAGCACAAGATACACCCTTCTAAGTGATGTCATTAAAATCTGTTCAGATTGCTGAAAGGCAGTGCAACTTGACATTAGCATACAATTAAAATACATCAGTTCTGAGCATAAACATAAATATGTGTCTCTGCATAGATGGCCAAATGAAGATTTGCATGACAGAAAGTGTTAAAGCTATGTTTCACAGAAACACAGAATCACAGAATATTCTGAGTTAAAGAGACTCACAAGGACCATCAAGTCCAGCTCTTAAGTGAATGGCCCATATGGGGATCAAACCCACAATAATCTTCCAACAGGCTGGCACATAACAATTTAGTTCTGTCAGGTAATGCTGGCATAGAATGCAGCAGAGTTGTATGAAGATAGCAGAGTTACCTGCTCTAACTGCACCAACACACCATGGTAGGTAGGGCTGTCAGTCACACTTTCAAACAACATTTTGTCAAAGCCCTACATTACTTCCCCTTCCAGTCAAAACTGGTTTGGTGTCGACACACTGTGCTGTAGATAGCCTAAATAAACATTGTAGGTAGCTGTAGGTAGCCTAAATAAACCAGAGAACTTCTGGATAATTTCAAAAGAATAATTTTTTTCATTTATCTTAGTTACCTTAATCCTTATTTCTTTTTCAGAAATCTTCTTTTGCTTCTCCACTTCTTTTCTTTTACGTCTTTCCTCTTCTCTGCGCTTCCTTTTCTCTTCCTCCCGCAAACGTTTCTTCTCCAATTCTCTCCTCCTTCGTTCTTCTCTTTTCTCTTCTCGTATTCTCTGAAGAGTTCAATAATGATTAATTGTAAATTGTCCAACAGAAAACCATATGAAACATAAATGTAGAACTTCAGGCAAAAGTCTGAACGTACCTGCTTTTCTAATTTTCTATTTTTAATATATTCCAAAAGGGGTGTTGTTCTTCTAGCTAAAACACAAAAAATTTGTGATATAGTGTTCAACTCCTAAAATGTACTCATTTCTTTGCTCTAGTATTAACCCCCTTTTTCTAGCTTTATCTGAAAGGGAGCTAAGTCATTGATAAACCTATTTGTTTCATGTATTTTTGAAAGCATTCCCATCATTTAGAAACACTTTATTGCTTTTTTGCTGTTAGTGTTAGAAGCAACAGAAATATGTTGCACAATTTGATATTTAATTAAAGATCATATTCTTTCAGTTCAAGAGAATGGCTTTTCTCTCTTGCTTATTGAATGGTTATTTCACCAAAAAAAGGAAGAAAGTGTTCAGAATCTATTCCTACTTTTTACTTTTGTACATCAAAACCTAGCTATATTGTTGTTCATATACAGCCCACATTACTGCAATCTCATATGGCACTTTTCAATCCTGGTTTTCAAAGTACATAATGAAGGAAACATTTTCAGTCTCATATAACATTTTAATTTACCTGACATTTAGTATTCACCTTTCCACAGGAAAATAGGAGGAATAACAGATAAGCAGTTTGTCCCAGGTTACACAGCAAAGTATTAGCAGACCAAATAAAACTGTGGCTTCCAAAATTGCTAATAAAAGGTCTCGTGTACTGATTCACACAGCCATTCTTTTATTACAGAGCTGTCTCCACACTCTGAAATCAAGTCACCTGCCTGAACCATCCTCAAATTCTATAAAAACTTGGAGAACATCATCGAATTCTTTATCATGTTCCTTATCAAATTCTTCATTCATGACCGTCAGTACTGAATTCAGACTTCAATTCAGCCTGTACTTACAGCTCTGAGTAGTTACAACAAATTTTGTCAGTTTTAGATATGCCAGAATAGAAAATGTTTACTACTTGAAATTGCTCCACAGTAATGTATTGGATCCTCCCTCAAACCATAGAAAAACATTCCCTATTGAAATGCATGATAAAATTTGAAAGAAAATAAAGAAAAAAAATTAATTAGAAAAGTCTTCAACAAATTTGAAATTACATGGCCAAAATCTAGACACAATTCATATCCCAAAAACATTTAAATGTTTTGCACTGAAAGTTGGATTATGCTGGGGCCAACCCATTCATTAATAACAAAATTTTGTTACACAGTTATGAATGGGAAGGTTGATAGGATTTACTGTTTCTTTTTGGCAAATAGCAATGGTAGGCATCAACAACCAATAAAGATTGTTGATTTGATATTTTCCTCCTTATATTGCTAGATTTTCCATGCCTCTCCATCCTTCCCACCTGCCCATTATTTTTGACAAGTTTTAAGTCCCCAAAGCCCCCTTACAGCCCCTCAGATCTGAGTTATGCCTCTTTCTCCTCCTCCCTAAATTCCTAAATTCCAGAGGCAGTGGCTGCCTCTGGGCACCTTTACATGCTGAAAGAGATCACAAATTTTAATTGGAAGGTCTGGGGAAAGGATAAGCTGCACTGAGAGTTCAGAACTTGACCCTAGTTATGACTAAGACTGTAGTGCAAGAGGTTTAATGAGAAATTATAACTTGAAGTTCAAGGGAGAGAAGCAGTGTGATGAGCACTACCAAAAGAGGAAAGGGAAAAAACAAGTTTATCAAACTTGAATCTTACCCATCTTATTTATGGGCCTTACTGCAAATACAAACCTAAGAGCATTTTCTTAAAATGTATAAGAACTTTTAAATGAAAATAAATTACTAAATGAAGAGCTGTATCATTTTATCTTGCTGTCTACAAACAAACAAGAAAAAAGAGCTTATCTTCATCTTGCTACAGAGAAAATCTCTTTCATATCTCTCTGTCACATGGAAACTGATCAACCATGATCATGCAAATGCATGATGCATAAAAATGTTGGTTTGCAGTAACTTTACATGGAGAAATTCTGAGCATGTGAGGCTCAATTCTGCCAGCAAAATCTTGGGCACACCCTTCATTGACATCAGTAGGAGTAACACCTTTGAAACTGGACACACAGCTATACTCTTACATAATTTTGCTATAAGCATGCTAACTGCTGAAGAAATTTCTGGTTTTGTGTTGATGTCAATGGCCAGAGCTTTGAATGGCAGGAAAAATAAAGCAACTTGATTGATTTCCTCTGATTTAACAGAAACGAAACATTAAAAGTCTTAATGTAAAGCTGCCTTCAGTTAATGTTGTTACTCAGAAATCTGCAACTCTCAAGATTAATCATCTTCACTGATAGAATATTTTAGAGTTAATAGATCTTCTTTAAACTGTAAACTGTTTGCAAATTGCAAACTTATTAAAACATTTTACTGCCTTTACTCTGCTGTCAACCAGAGAACCATGGAAGATTAGGTGTAAATAAAAATTATTGCGCGATTTCCCCATCTAAAACAGCAACAAATGAGTTTTATTAATAACAGAGTTATCTAAATGTCCATTTCCATTTCCTCTAAATTATTAGAGTTCCAAATCTCAAATGCAGTAACAAGTTGACAGGAAAGGGGAAATGGCCTCAAGATGTAACTGAGCAGGTTTATACTGGATATTAAGAAAAATGTCTTCACAAAAGAAAAGCACTGAAACAGGCTGCCCAGGGAAATGGAGTTGCTGTCCATAGAGGTATTTAAAAGATGTGCAGTTGTGGCATTTGGGGGCATGGTTTAGTGGTGGACTTGGCACTGTTGATTTAATGGTTGTACTTGATGTTCTTGAACAGCAAGTTTCCAACCTAAATGACTCTATGATTCCAATCAAAAGAGGTGGCCATTTTTTCACTGTAAAGATGTAACAGCAAAGGTCAATTTTTTTTTCCTACTCAATTGTCACACCTAGGGAAAGACTACATGTTCTGCATGTTATCCCTTGAAGATACACCAAAATTCCATGTCATCTTGAAAACTGCATACTAGCACTGAAGACTTCAGTGCTCACCTTTTTTAAAATCCCCCCCAGGACTGTGGAAGCCATGCTGCATGCATACAAAAAACAAGGTGTTGCCTTACTTTCAGAGCTTTTCCAGAATCTTGACCATGAGAACAGAGATCATTTCATGTTTCTTAATAAAAGCAGCTAATATCAGGGATGAATGGTTAATTATTCAGCTACTTTGTATTTTAAAAATAAATCTTCCATCTACTAAGACATCTTTAAGTATTCAGATTTACTAAGGGCCTATTTCTGAAGCCAATGTGTGTGCATGCAAAAGTTCAAGTGAAACCAAGTGATTTCATGCATAGAGACTTAAAGGTTTACTGCTATGACTTTCCTGGAAAACAAATATTTAACTGTAGTAATATAAATCTGTTATACTGCAGGTAGTATCATAAAGATATAAAGTAAAATATTGAATATTCTCAATAAGAAAAATCAAGAAAACAGACCAATGAGTTCCCTTGTTTTGGCCTCAATCTCTCCCAAAAGAATCTCAGGATTGGCACAGATCTTGTCTTCATCAGCACAATAATTCTCTAAAAATTTCCTATATTCTGGATCTGTGAAGAATAATTTTTAATTATGTTAATACTTTGCCATGCAAAACAGAAATTTTCTACTGTGATGTCCAGAAAAGATGCTTACCATCTTCAATGCTCCCAGCTTTGGCATCTTTCTTCTTCAGCTTCTTTTTTGAAATCTTCTGGAATGGAGCAAACTCAACCACTGCAGGATATTCCAAACCTTAAAAGAAATCAATCCTTAGTTTTTTTGAAGGGGAGAAACATTCCCTACCTTCAAGTAAGATTTTCCAAACTCTTGAACACGTGTTGGGAAGTCTTATGAGAAAACAAAAATGTTTCTACAATTCACTCCTAAACTTCTAATGAAAAGTCACATGTAGAACTATTTAAAATTAAAAAAAAGGTCTTTTATTTGGATATGCTGACAAGACTGTGAAAATGGGGAGACTACTGTTGCAAAATAAAATTCTTACGTTATTATTTATATCTCCCTTTTAATTATTCACAGACATTGATTTAAAAAATCTATCACAAAATCTCAATCTGACAAGTGATTAAGTACTATTGAGAAATCAGTCTGAAGCTGTTGAGTTGCTTTTCTAAGGCTCTGTTGCCTAAGAAAGAAATAAATGACAGGTAATATACAATAAAACAACAAAGCATCTCCTTTCAGAACCACAACTGTAAAACTCAGCAGGCAGAATTGTGTGTAACTTCTCTGTTTATGACTGTGCAACTGCTACCTGTGTTTTCACTGGCACGGATTCTTTGCTTTGAGTTACACCTTAAACGCTGGCTTCTTCTGTGGACTGGAGTCAGAACTGTGTGTGGATTTTGAATTTCACTTATTTCCACTTGCAGCAGGTTCAAGATTACACTTACTCAAGTCCATGGAAAACTTGTCTTCAGTCTGCCAGAACATTTGTTAACCTTACTGAACCTGCAAATCCTTTTTTCAGTGTTAGCCTCATAATGCAATGCTGCCACAAGCCTCACCAGAGAGCACTTCTGATCAAACCTTGTGCTCTTTAATTGTACAAGCAATCATATCAGACTGGCCAATGTTGTCCAAGGTCAGTTTTGCAGAGGATTCTGGCTTCAGTCCAGCGTATTACTGAAGAATGTGCTGAATTTAGGCAAAGTCTTAGCAGTATCATTAAAAATCTTCTTTCTAGTTTTAAATCTTCAAACACCCTGAATTTTAAATCTGGGAAATGCACACAGCTAGGGATGTGTTGTTCTTAATCTCTACAACAACCATCTAAATCTAAGGGATATTGGAAGCAAATAAAACAACTTAGGTAGGAAATGCTGAAGAGGAATTCATTAGTTTGAGAGCTTCTTTAGAGATCACTTTCTAGTAGGAGTGGGAAGGACTGCTCTTCACAGGACCTCTGCAACACTGAGTATACAGAATAGAAAATGTCTGTGCAAGAGAGCCACAAACCTATGTCTATTTTACATAACTTGTGCAGTTTTTTTACAGAAGGAATGCCTGAATGAGGCAAGGAACTGCTAAAGTTCTGCTAAACCGCTTCTTAATGATAGCAGTTTCATACTCCTGCAGAAGACCTGGATTTATCCACATCTACATTACAGACTTTTTCTTTACTGTTGGACAAACATTTGCATACTGAACATTTTAAAACTGGCAATCAATTTTGCCATTCTTGTTCTCAGAACTCAACTTAGGATGTCAGCAAAGGCCCTAAAAATTCAAATCTCTACATGTCTTAAAAGTGGGCAATCAAAATGTTCAAGGTTTCCTCTTGCTTTTTCCAAACAGGAGTAAATGGCAAAACTTTATCTCAGAAACACTGAAGATGTAAAAATCTGTGCTCACAATGTGTTCAGTTACTATTGTAATAAATTGTGAAGCTTGCATTAGGTAATTTTCTTAACTATCTTGATAGTGCATTGCCAAAAGTACAAGAATGCACATAAAGCATGCATACCACATAGACAAGCAAAACTGCATGGACAAATATATTTTGCACTTTGTTGCATTTTAAGTGATAAATGTTAACATATTTTTAATGTAATTAACTGCATAGTGAGGAACTAATGGCACAACTAGCAAAAAGAAAGGGATTTGATGCTCTAAACTGCAATATGTATACATACACATTTTATATCTTATAAATAATCCAACCTTTATTATCAATGAAGACATAGCCATCAAAGCGATCTCTAAAAAGAAGGATGTCCTCAGGATTTCTAAAGTTAATGTATGCTCTTGAGTAGAGATGAGGATAAAGGCTGCAACAAGAAACAATTTTATCTTCTGTTACTTATCATTCTTTTCAGGGCTAGGGAAAACATAAAACCAGAAGGATCACATTGTAATTCTCATCTTCTTTGAGAAACTACTACCTTAAACAGACTTTACATTTACATATCTAATGATATATATATATATGACAAAAAGTAACAGAACGTAAGAGTTCTGTATGTAACTATAAAATTTATTCTGAACTGACACAAATATTTCCAGTTTATTTTGTCCCCCTAAATTGCAGAGCATACATTTCCAATTGTGCAGGATCAAAACTTTAATACTTCCCAGTTAAAGAGATATGAATAACAGCAGTGCTTTTGGGGAACTTCTTGGGCATACTAAGAAAAGTCTTGTGTCACTGAAAAGAAAAGGTTAAGTAAAAGACTGCAGTGAAGGGACAACTTCCAGGCTGTCACTGTGTTTAAATAGATTTCTACCTTTATGAAAGAATAAAAAACCTAATAATTTGCAATATAATCCACTGAATTATACACAAATAAATAAACTCTATCGGACATCCATGTGTTATCAATGTACATGCAATGTCTAGTTGTGACCAACAGTTATTGTGAAAATCCAAAGCATAGCAAAAGAAACAGGTACTTAAAATAATTCTTATCCATCAAGATTTTATTGGCATAGATCCCACTCTATGGGTAAATGTTTAATGTGCCTGATAAAAACCTCAGGGCTGGCACACCACAACCATGATGAAACTGAGGTAATTTAATTAATTAGAACCCATCAGCTAAGTTATTGTGAGTCATGGCATATACATGCTTTAAGCTCCTGCAACTGTTATATGTCAGTTTGTATTAAACTGACTTAATGATGATTACATATTACATGTAGTTTCTGAACAAATCTTACCACAAGCCCTTATCTTTAAAATATCTATAATTCCATAATTCCATTGTCACCTATGGCCTGTCTTCAGATTGACTTGCCACTGGCACCAAAAGCCAATAAACACACACAGCTCCAATTATATTTCAATCCCATAGCTCTTTCAAAATCAGACTTCACAATGAGAAAGAGCAAAAATATGGGTTGGATCCATGCATGTGGCAGCTCAAAGCAGCACTGCTCCCAAGTAATTTTTTCTTTTTAAAATATGCATCCATATGAATCCACATGCATCCACTTACAGTGTTACAAGGAGACCATGAAGAGCAGGGCTGTCAATCATCAATGGTTTTGTACACCCATCAATTTTGTGTTTGATCCTGTAGCCAGAAGAAATGTCAAAAAAACAAAACAACCTAGAGGGCTTTTTTTTATTTAGCTGCTTGGCAAATACCAGCTATGAAGTGTTTCTATAGCTTGAAGAGGATAAACTATTCCCAAAGAAGAAAGGAGGAGCCATTTTATCCATATGTACCCGGTATATTTTGACATTCTAAGATAGAAACAGCATTGCATGAACGGTAAGTGGGTAACTGCTAGGGCATGCCAGGGCTGAAAGATGCTAATAGCATGGCAGTAGAGTTATCACCAAGATGCAAAGCAGACATAAAAAGACAGATTTCTACTCAATGATTTCAAAGAAGACAAAATTTAACATTTTCCATAAGTACACAGAGTAAAAGATGTATTTTAAAATGTGTAAGTAAAGGAGAGAAATTTATTGTGGCAATCTATAGCTGTACTGGAAACAATGTCTCTGTGCTGCCTAATGGCAACAACCGTAGAAGTCTCTGATAACTGGGGCTCCCACAAAGAAGGAAACTTCCTTCTCAGTCACAACAACAGCACTATTTATATTTCACGTGATTTGAGGTTTAAATTAAGGCCTGACATTAGACTGATATTCTTGTACAATTGAAGTGCTAAATATTCATCAGATAAAACCAGGAATCTTGAAGGAGCATTCTTTTTCGTTCCAGTTATTATTACCTGAGATTGAGGAACTGAGTTTTAGTCCCTAGTCTAAATAACTACTCCACTGTTCTTTCCATCTTCAGCTTTTGTAAAATACTAAAACTTTCTATAGATTTAAGACTGTTACTTGGACAAGGGTCCACTCCTACATTACTGTGGCACTTCTCTGCCTCAGTGCACAGTGGACATTGTCATCATACAGTTGGATTTTTTTTTTCCTCTAGGAACTTATAACCTTATGATTAGACACATTCTGAAACAGAACTGAAAATACAAAGGCTTGCTCCTTCCTTGTTTCCTTTAGCTGGTATATCAATACCATCTCTTTCACCTTCTTTGGCAACATAACCTTTTCTTGCTACATAACATAGTATTTTTCTAGCTTTTTCAGCTTAAACAGAGTATCTTTCAAAATGGAGAAGCATCTGATATGTTTATCAAGCACTCATTAGTAAGAAAGAATGGAGTCTGTATAAACAGGACGCTGGAAAACACATCTTTAGAATTTACCATGCAAGTAAGGGATCTAGTGTTGCTGCTATACATTATTAACATCTTCAAGAACTTCACACGCATCAGCAGAAATACAGAACAATATAAAAGCATAGTTGAGCACAGCAGAATATTGATGTGCAGCACAGTAACACAGCACTCTCTGTCCACTACTGTAGACACGTATTGGGGTAGAAGGTTGCAGAAACAGAGCTGTGACAATGCTTCTCTGATGGAGCCACTTCCACAAGAGTTGGTTCTCATATGCGTGTGAGTCAGCTATCAGAGTGCTTAGTGCACAAAACCACCCAACTGAGTGTTTCAAAGCCTTGTCTTAGGCTTCTTACCCAGCAAAGTGTGCAGTGTGCCTAAAAAAGTGAGTAAATTTAACATTCTAGGTGGGAAGCTAACTAAACCTAGCAAATTTGGAATACTTAGCAGTGGCTTCCATATATATCACTTTTACTCTAGGTTTTACACATATGACTTCGAGCAGCTACTTCCCACACTGGATTGTCTTTATCTATCCATTCAGAACTCAACAGCATGGTCATGCAGCAAAGAATGCACAGGGCTTCACAAGGCTACAGGCACTCTGAGGCTAACAACCCCTCCTAGGAAGAAACACTCTTGCTTGACTTTTGTATTTAGTATTTAGCAGTTACTGGCTAAAATACTCTTTACTCTTCAGGATTTTGTCTTCCAGTTGAGTTCTACAGAAGTGAACTCTTTGTGTCTCCTCCTTTTTTCAAGTATCTACCACCACAGATTTCATTCAGGATCTGAAATTCAGTTTTATCATCCAAGAGCTGGTTCCATTTCGCCATATGTTTGCTGTCTATAATGCTGCTTTCCATACATATGTTTTGGACAGATGCACTGCACATGTTGGCACTTGGAGCAATCTCTATGGAAATAACCCAGATGAGTCTCAGTGTACACATTTATTCATTCCAAAACACTGTTTCTTTTTTCTTTTTCTGCTTTGCATTCAAGGGTATTCAATCTTTCAGGGCACATTTATTTCTGTAACAGTCTATCATCTCTTAAAGTCCTTATTTTTCTAGCAATTTTAATAACTAACACATTGCAAATGTTTTCTTCTTCTACAAAGTACCTTTTAACACAACTGTGTAAAAAAACTGGTATACAGGAACACAGTTTTAAATAGTTATTTACAGTCTAAATAGCAACATATGAACTATAAAAACAGCAATCTCAACTTATTAAAATATTTATCAACTCTTGAATCATCGTGGGCATTTATAAAGTATATACTTACATGTATATAGAGCTCTACAACTAAATTTTGGAGAGTCAAATAACTCCTCCACCCATTCATACAGTAATTGATAACTCATCATCGACTCTGTCAAGTTAAAATCCCCTGGCTTATCATCTTCTGTGGTCATTCACATTATGGGTGGAACTGGCACAATTGCAAACAAGCTTAGTCTTTCCTTTTCACAGCTATAAATGAGCAGTTTGCCTGGCAGAGAAAGCAGAAACACTAGAGTTGTGCCAATCAAAGCCTGTCAATTATTTTACCCAGAACACAGTAGTGGTAGTTCACTTGAAGCACTAAAGGCACTGCCCCTCCAGTGCTGCAGTTCCTGGGTGCAAACCTACATCCTAAAGTGTTAACACTGTTTAGCTACAATAGTCCTGAGCACAATGTTGGGAAGAAGTTACAGAGGGAAAAGAAGGAGTGCTCTCTGGAAAAGCTTTATCACTCCCTGCGATACATGGCATGGCACTGACTATTTGAGCTGTTTTCATGCGAGCAAGGCTTGTGTTCAGATTTCTTGCCTTTCATAACCTCACAACACTGTCAACAATTCCTGGCACTCAGCACTCAATGCCAGGCCAGAGAGATTACCCAAACCCTGAAGGGCCAGAGATCAATCACTTGACTAGCGATTAGTCAAATCTTTAGAATAGGCTCAGAAACCTTTACTAGCAGATAAAAAGGAAAAATTGTCTGGAAAAAACAGTTAATATTTGAAGTCTGAATACACAACAGTCTGTCAAGAAGGCAGAGTCTTTATTATCACCTATAAACACTGTTTTGTTTGCATTTTGATGCCACTATGCAAGAGAACTAAAATGTAATCCAGTGAATCAGATGAATCTGAAAAAGGCACAAAACACAAGTCACTTTCTGAAATTATTTTACTGAAATGGATGTAAATGAAAAACTGAAAATTACATTAACCACATGAAATTTGAAGAAGTTTTATAGCTTGCCTATAACAGGACACTGTAAACTTAAAAATAACACTTATAAAGATAATATGAAGATTACAAAAAAAAAGAGAAATTGGAGTTGATATGCATATCTTTGCTTTGTCCTCTAGGCTGAATTTTCTTGGAAATAAAAATGTAGAAACAGCTACAGTTAGACCTCTCTAGTGCCCTTACCAACAGCAACTAATAGAGAATGCCAAGAGAAAATTCATTAAAAAGGGGAAAATGTACAATTACTTCACTCAGTTCATAATTGCAAGGATCTGCAGCCTAGGGACTTTGTAATACCAAGTTTGTAACTTATATTTAATAGGTTTTCATAGATAAATATTTGTCTAAGTAAGTATTTGTCAAACTGCTCCTGACCCATTTCCAACATTCATCACTTGTGGCATGAATTTCTGACAAGTTCTAAAATCTGAATGAGCTTATATAAACTTCTGTGATGTAGTTACACAGGATGTGGTTAAACTGATATGTTACAGCTCTTAAGGAAACTTGTCTGCTTCTGCATCAAAGCATCTCTTTCCCCCTTTCCACCAGATCCTCTTCACTGAGTAGCTTCTTCAAATCCTTCTCATTCGGTGACATTTCTTTTCATCTTCACATGTTTTTGTTATCAATGAATTCTCTGGATTGCTTGCCACTATGCACATGGTACAGGATCTAGAAAAAAGCTATTCAGTGAAAGACAGAAAACATACCAACCTTGTCCTGTAGTTTTTCCTGTTAGCTGGAATGACATGAAGACACATGCACAGAGTTTGCTAACATCTTGTGAACTGTCTGTAACATGACAGACTATGGCAATAAAATGTATTATATAGTATTCTCTGCTGGGTAAGACAAGACTGAGATTAACCTTGATTAAACTTTTACTTTCTAGAAGTTCATTGTATATTACTGAGTGGGTAATGTAAAGAGATTACTCATAAAAAGATATACATGGTATATGTCAGCATTTGAACAAAGGGGACAAGAGGCAAAGTGATCTTGAGCCAGTCAAAAACCAAATAATCAGTCAAGCCAACACTTCAGAAGGGCAGTGAAATGCCCACGTAAGCTGTGTAGTTTGCTGAAAGAAGCTGATCATTCAGTGTCGTTTCACACTAATGTGCCCCAAGGGATCTAGTAACAAGAACCTGGGTCATCCCCACCTTCTGAGGCAGGCCATCACAGTAACTCAACAAAAATAATAACAAGAGGAAAAACATGCGATTTACAATGTCCGACATACCTTAATTAGGTTTTCAGCACCTGAAAACCTATAGAAACAGCTCATCCTCACCTGGGATCAGCAGTGCAAAACTCAAAATAATCATGGGCAGGTAGAGGATGCAGTTGTTCCTCCAGTTGCTCCTTGGTTAGACAAGGAGGAAGCCTTCGAATGACCACCTGCATATATAAAAAGAAATGGAGATTTATATTTGATCTAAATACTGTAGAAACAGATGGCACAAATTCCCTGACTCAGTTCCTGCAATTGTTTTGAAACTGTAGGGTAATTGACATATTCTGATGAACAGCCTGAGAGCCATTGCAATTTATTCATCAACCTAAAAAAGAGATATTGATTACATAAAATTTTTAAATTATCTCTAAAAAATGATTTAAATTAGCTTTTAAGTCTTGTTACA
Source organism: Chloebia gouldiae (assembly GCA_003676055.1). NCBI lineage: Eukaryota > Metazoa > Chordata > Aves > Passeriformes > Passeridae > Chloebia > Chloebia gouldiae. The sequence goes on along the minus strand of QUSF01000007.1, from coordinate 23,517,932 downwards.
GCAGTATTTCAGTGTAATAGGTTTCTGTGTTCAGCTGCTCCTGGCAGGGTTTTTTCAAGGCAGCCTCTAAGAGGATGCTGGGGCTGCCCAGTGCTGAGTGCAGCCAGCTTCAGTGGATCCACCCCAGGGCACAACTGAGCCCCTTACGCCAAGTCACTGGTGACACTGGGAAAGGTATTTAATACACAGGAAAGGTAGCACAGCAGTAGGCAAGACAGAGGAGTAAGGGGGAAAAAAAGTGTAAGAAACAGCCCTGCAGACAAACAGGAAAGGAGGAGGAGGTGCTCCAAGTGCCAAAGCAGAGTCCCTTGAAGGAGATCATGGTGAGGCACATGGTTCCTCCACATGCCATAAAGGACCACAGTGGAGAGGACATTCACTGCAGCCCATGGGGAACCCCATGCCACAGAAAGTGGAGATGCCCTGAAGGGTCCTGCAGCCTGTGCAGAGGAGCCCACACTAGATCAGGTTTATCCTGAAGGCCTGCAGCCCATGAAGGAGACTCATGCTGCAGCAGGTCATGAACAATTGCAGCATGTGGGAGGGACACTCCTGCAGCACTTCATGAAGGACTGAATCCTGTTGTGTCCCATGTCAGGTCCCCCATGCTGTAGGAGGGAAGGAATGTGAGGAAGAAGTAGCAGCAGAGAGGAGCTGTGACATCCTGCCTCAATCCCCATTCCTCATCCTTCTGCAGTTCTTCCAGGCAGAGGAGGTTAGGAACATGTTTTAGTTGCAATCTTTAACAGCCTTCTCTTATTTTTAATTAGCCATTAAGTAAATGAATTCTCTCCATGTTAGAACCATACTGTATCCTGAGATAGAAGGGACCCACAAGGACCATTAAAATCCTACTCCTGGTCCTGCCCCAAGAATCACAGCGTGTGCCTGAGAGCATTGGCCAAATGCTCAACTCTGTCAGGCTCAGTGCTGACTATTTTCCTGTGGAGCCCGTTCCAGTGCCTAACCACCCTCTGGGTAAAGAACCTTTTTCTATATGTAATCTAAATCTCCCCAGACACAGCTTTGTGCCATTCCCTCACATCCTGTCACTGGCCACCAGAGAGAAAGTACCAGTGCCTGCCCCTCCATTTTCCTTTGTGACACAGCTGTAAGAAACTGCGATGAGCTCTTCCATCAGCTGCGTCAGTTTTTCTTGTGATTACACTTTGCTTTTTCCATCATACCTTATCCCTGGGTCTTGCTGAGGGAGGAGTGCAAGAGCACCTGGCTTGAGGTCAGCCACCCAGAGTCAACCCACTACACCAAGCTAAATCACCCAATAAAAAAGGCCAGAAAACTGTGCAGAAACATCTGGCTGAATGATGCCAGCACAAAAAGCAGCAAAATGGCCATCAAGCTTCAGGCAACTTGTTTTAATTCCTGAGTACTTTAATATCTGAATTTAACTTTACTGAATTATAGTAATTTTCAATGCTTCAGTTTTCTAATTAAAAAAAATCCCGGGAATAAATCTCACAGTACTCAAAGACTCAGAATTGTCAGGGTTGGAAGGGATCTCTGTCCAACCCTCCTGCCAAGGCAGTGTCCCCTAGAGCAGGTGCCACAGAACTTGTCCAGGTGGGGTCTGAATGTCTCCAGCCAGAAAGGCTCCGTGACATCCCTGGACAACCTGTCATATAGTCTGCAAGTATTACTTGAAAGGCGCTCGAATAAAGACTGAGGAGAGAGATGCGCTCCTGCCCTTGTGAGAAGCTGCTTTGCCACAGCAATAGCCAGCCTGAACTTCACAATTAAAGGTGAAATGAATTCCAGCGCTGACGCTGGGGGTCTCCCAATACTCCAGGGAACGAACACCCATTCTGCAGATGAAGAAATTCCCGTTATAAACACACGAACCTCCTGAGATCAGGCTCGGTCTGTCTCCTCACCGCAGCCTCCCTCCCCTCTCCCATCTCCCGCCGGAGCCGCCCCCGCCCCGCTGCCGCGCCCCCTCACTTTGCTCAGCGCCGATCTCTTCTCCTCCCGCTGTTTCCCCGGCGCCGGGTGAAGCGGCGGCGGCAGCGGGGACGGCAGGGACGGGTTCGGCGGAGCGTCGGTGTCGCGGCGCGGCGACTCCGGCTGCAGCGGGGCGTCCATGGGCCGCGAGTCGCGGCCGCCGCCCCGGCCCGGCCCCGGCCCCAGCCCCGGCTCCGGCCCCTGCCTCCCGCTCCGAGCGCACGGAGCGCCGCGCCCGCAGCCCGCCCGAAACCTCGCGAGAACGGCGCAGGCGGGCGGGATCTCGCGAGGCGGCCCGCGGCGAGGAGCGGCGGCTCCGTGCCCGTCCTCGGCCCCGGGGAGCCGCGGGGCGCGCAGAAACGCGCCCCTTCCCTCCTCTCACGGCTGCCCTGTCACCCCGGCCTCAGCGGCTCGTAGGGCGGGAAGGCACAGACACCGCATCCTGGGGAGAAAGCAGCGGGAAGAAGGAAAGAAAAGGCCATTAATGGTTATTTGTGCGAGGCCAGGAGTCCCATGCCTGCAGGGAGGCTCTGCGGTAATTCAGAAGCAGCGCCTACCGTTCGGCAGCGCAGCCAGCCCGAGACCCCGCGGCGCAGCAGGCGAGGCCCTCCTGCCTGGCTTCCTCCGCAGCCGCGCTGGTAGCACCAGGGACAGCGGGTGCCAACTGAGACGGGGAAATTGAAGCTAGATGTTAGCAAGAAACTTACTGCCAGGGTGGTGAGGCACTGGAAGAGGTTGCCCAGGGAGATTGTAGATGAACCATCCCTGGCAGTGGTCAAAGCCAAGCTGGTCAGGGCCTTATAAGTAACCTGGCAGGGAGGTGTCCCTGCCTTAAAGGGTCTTTAAGGTCCTTTCCAACCCACACCATTCTATGATTCCATGATTATTCTAACTACTGACCCATCAATCAGAGCAAGGCTTGCAATCAACGAATTTTGCAATATCTAGATCCAAAAAGTTTCTTGAAATTCCCGTGTGAGTTGGAACATCTTGGATTAAATCTCCTAGAATTGGTGGCAGAAGTACAGCAAGCTCCAAACTAATGACATGTGACACATTTAAGGACAGACTTGTCTGGAGCTATGGAAATTAGAAGGAGCAAAAATGCCTGCAATTTAATCACAATACACAGGGTCATTGCAAATCTTCAGATTGCATTGATAGTCCTCAAACAGCTGTCCACAGCATGAAGGAAATAGATGATCTGATGTGAAATAATAAAAGTAGATGGCATTGGCTGCAAAAAACTGAAATCATAGACTATTCAGAGTTGGAAGGCACCCACAAGGAACACTGAGTCAACTCTTTAAGTGAATGGCCCACATGGGGTTTAAGCTTGCAACACTGGCATTATTAGCACCAGGCTCTGATCAGTTGAGCTAACACATTATTTTTTTTCAAATCTTTTAGGCAGAAATACCCATGAAGAAACTTTTGGAGCCATTTGCAGCACAATCATCATGGGTTTTCATATCTGTTCTGAACACCTTTAAGGAAACATCTGATCTCCCCCCTCTGGGACAAAACTAATCCTTGGAAGAGAAAGATGAAGTTATGAGACAGAGTCAAAATGTTTTTTTGGCGGTGTATTTATCAGCCACTCAACCTGACAGTCCTGGACCCTTGTACTCAGCAGCCAAAGCCAAGTGAGGCAATGGCAATGGCTTGCAGCATGAACCAAGAATCTGAGGTCAAGTCAGGCTGAAACCAAAAACCGAAGTCCTCATGAGGACAAGGACAATACTCAATTTAACTAGAACCAGGGTGAATGTCATAATAACCCAGAAACGCACAAAGCACTCTCTAGTATGAGCAGGACAGGTGATGGGAAGTGCAGAAGACCATGACAAGCAGGTGCTCCCAGTACAAAGGCAGGGATTTGTACAGAACAAGAGCAGGTCAAAACATTGAACAGAAGTTAAATGAAGAGAGAAAAATTTCCCCTAAAGTCCTGTCTGAGACATACACCATGAACCAGCTCACAAGCTCTAACCCAACTGTAGCTGCCTAAGAGGCTTGGGGCCAAGCCAAGCCATCTCAAGAATTCCTCTGACATGCAAGAGTCCTTCACAATCGAGGACACTTTGCATACATTTCTTTCTGGAAAATTTTTAATACCAATAAACGAAGGTTAGCAATAGCCAGCCAAAAAACCTCCAACAGATATGTGCCAAGGCACAGTGTCATGACAGGCTGCTGTTATAGCAATGCCCATTGCTGCTATTCCATCTGTTTCCTCCCACTCCAACCACTCTGCCCCACTGACATCAAATAACACAGCAGTGGCTTGCTCTCCTTGAACCTGAGAATTGATCATATCTAGAAAATATTTTTAAATGCTGTTGCAGTTCCCTGATTTCATTCACAATGTAACCACACAAGGATCTGTATTACCACAGCTGAGGAAGTGGCACAATAGATTCCTACAGGCAGGAATAATGTATACCAATGTTGCCATCACAGCCAACACAGCATCAGATCATAACTGAGGAGTGCAGGAAGAAAGATGAACTTCTGTCATTATTTAAAACCATTTTCCAATGAAAAAGATTAGTAACAGAGCAAAACAAAGCAACATTTATATCCATGTCTGACAGTAGTCAAAAGGTCTGATTTTCTGGAATACTACTTTGCCACCTTCCATTTAGAAGTTGTCATGATGTCTTACTAGAAAACTAGATTGGCATAGGCTGGATTGAAAATAATGATATAGAGTTTGGGCCCTTGAGAATCTTTGAGAATCTATTTGCAATATCCTTCTGTGTGCAGCAACAAGCCATTGCTGTCATATCATCCATAAGATAGTCTTGGTTACAATCATTCAGGATACATGAGCACAGATGTAAAAATAACTTTCAAAAGATCCTTTAAAGGAAAAGACCTGCTAATAGAGCAGCTGTTGAGACATACATTACAGATTCTTCCAGAGTGGTCAGGAAAAATCCTGTTTACCTCAAAGAAGTCACCTGCACCACACCCAAATCACCAGGTTCCAAATGAAAATAAAGCCCTTTGCATGAACTCTTTTTTAGCCAGTCACACTGAAGAAGAAAGACCTGGCTCTGCCCAGGAGATGCATATGCTTCCTAAATTATTAATTTTTCCTACACTCTGCTTGGATACTTTTTCACTTAAGACTCGTGGCTCATACTATGTTTTTCAGGAGAACATGTAACTTTTGGTGAATTATTTTAGAACTAGGAAGTAAAACATTTTTGTTCACCTCATTTTCTCATATTTAAGAATATATGGGCTTGGTATTGAATTCTGCACTCAATGCCAAGTCCAATCTATATTTTCTAAGATATGGAAGGGAAATTTGGGCATCTCCCATTCCCTTTGTGGAGCCACAGCACAATTCCCACTGTCACTGAGACAGAACCAGACTTCTTTACACTGCTGTCCTGGTCCTCATAGGAAAGCAATGGGATCACCTGGACCAAACAGATTTCCAGAGAGAGAGTGTGTACAATTGCTGATAAAATACAGACTCCTCCCCAGACTTTTCCTCCCTTGATACCCTTGAATTCCAAAGTGCAGTCATGTCTAAAACTTGAATTCATCTTCAGTAATGCACAGGCATGTGCAAAATAGCCAATACTCTGGATTCAAACTATGTATATGGCCTTCATCAATGCAATGAGGTCTTCTTGATTCAGATGGGGATTCATGAGAGTGCTATCAGGAAAGGAATATTTATAAAGTAGGAACTATAAAACTCCCGGTGTTAAGTACATAGTAGATTGAATTCATATAAAAAATAACAAATTCATGAAAGTACACCACCATAACAAAAATGCTAAAACAAACATACTACACTTAGACAAAATGAGCTCTCTACCAGTCTTTATGGTCACGTACTATGGTCTGACATTGATGTTTCTAGCATCATATCACTTTCATTCATTTCAATCTCAAATGTTTCTTCCAATGGGCGACTGGTATCTGTACTTTTCCTTTGATTTGATGTCTCTAATGTTACTATGCCACTTTCATCCACAGTTTGTCTTTCTATGTCGAATTCTCTGAAATCCCAGGGAGGTGAAATGATGTTCTTTAATGTCTTCACTGTGTGTACATCGAAGTCATAACATCTTAATTTGTCTTTGATCTCTGTTCCTAGGAAAACAGACAAATCAGTAGTTTATTTCAATGAATACTCCTGAAAATGTAATCTCAAAGAAACTGTAATTCAGAAACTACTATAATTCTCTGTTTTCAGACCATCAAGGAGCTGCTGCTGCTTAATGACTGAAGTTGAATGAGTTGTTCTGAAAAAATCCAGCAGTCTCCTTTCTCAAAAAAGCAGAATACAAGAAGCACAACTCTGATTCAAATGTGTGTTTTGAGAAGAAATTGCCAATTCCTTTCCCAATTCTCCAAGGGGCTTTTTTCTTGTTTAAGTTACACACAGCTTGGTTTGCATTAATGCATATCACATGGTTGCATAGTTCTTCCAGATGTGTTAAGTGACTACATATGGAGCAAGACAATATTGAGAAGAAACATCTGTTTCAATTGTGTGAAACATCTGCAGGAAAAGCACTAGAACACACAGATGGCTTTTACTTTTAAGGCTTCAGCCTTCTTAAAATGCTTGACAAGACATCAACTGTGTTCACTACAGATAAATCACTAAGTTTAATGAAGCAAGAATCTATAAAAAATATAGATTTTTTTTTTGCGGGGAAAATCTTTCATAGAAAATTTAAACCTATGGCAATATAATGTATTACTGTTATGAAGAACTTTTTTACCATATATAAAGCTGTATTTTTGGAGTCAGAAGAACCTACGCTTTCTCCAGAAAGACAAGTTTTGACAACGTGAAAATACCTTGCTTTACAACAACATTAGCATTAGTGGTCTAATTTCCTAACTCCATACCTCTGTTTAATTTTTTCCCCATTCGGTTTGCTATCTAAGATGCCACAAATCAATATTTTATATAAAAGAAACCATTGACACCTTTAATGACAAAGTGTTTCCTTTCTTTATGCTGATGAGAGTACTGTTACAAAAACCAGTGGTCATCTGCAATTGCTGCTAAGCTCTGACTCACTTAGCCATTAAAAAAAACAACAACAACAAAAAAAAAAACCCAAACAAAAACATCCTCTACTTTGTGAGGTAATTAGGTAGTGGTAGGTAGTCCTTGACATAACACTCCTCTCCAAGGACTCAATGACTTCAAGAGACACATAAGTTAGAGACTTACCAATATAGGCTTCTGAATCACCAATGTACATTTCTATGCAGTGTCCAAGCATTGTGACTGAAAATGTGTCGTCCCGCCTGAGACCAAGGGCCTATTGAAAAAAAACAGGAAAAAATATTTAGCTTCAAATAAAAACGCTTACATAGTAAGTCTGCAATGGTTCAGTTTCTTGGTTTCCTGTTCCACGATGCTATCTGAGCATAGTCTTCACTGTAAAAGCAAAACATTGCACAACCAAAGTAACACCATCATATGAACTGGCTGAAGTAGTAAGCAAGGAAAGCACAAAAACAAAAGCAGAAAAGAACATATATACAGACAGCAAATCATTCACATACGAGCTACAACATATGCTGCTGTTTACTTACTGTAAAAAAATCTAGGTTGGAATTTAAAATTATTTCAGGTGCATGAGAAGCTTACGTACATAAAATGTAAACTGCAATTCAAAGTTTATCAAAGAGGCCATTTTTTACCTAACCAATAAGATATAGAAGATTTAAGAAAAAAACAAATTAAGATTATAAAATAAACACTCATTTGGAAGCTGGAAAAAAATGCTGGTTCTCTGCTCCAAACCCAAACCAGAGTGAAACAGTAAATAACAGAATCTGTGACCAGCCCTTCAGCTGAAGGCAGTTACATACCGTGTGGAAATAGTCAATGGCGCTTTCAAAATTGCCCATGAGGCTGTGTATGTAGCCAATGGCAGAGTAGGTAGAAGCATTTTGAGGGATTAATACCAGAGCCTGGCGATGGTATTCCAGTGCTTCTTCATACTTCCTGTTAGGGTTAAGTACAGGAGATCTATTAGTAAGCTTCATGGTGAAAGGTTCTTTTACAGGACCCTGTGGGTATTTTCCTTAGCAAAGTGGAACACAGTTGTGCCAGAACTTAAAAATTATTGCTTTGAACTCTATTCTAATAATAGAATGGATGTTGACAATTTTCTTCCTCAGTTTAATTGAGATATCATTGTTCTCCTTACGTAGCAAAACAGCTGCCTACAGCTAGGTCACATTTGGAGATCTTAGCTGTTTGATATGGTAAATTGCTTTAGATATTTAATGTTGCTCATTGTAGCACTGGCTTTCTTTCTGTAACTTTCATTTGCCTTCCCAAGGGAGAGAAGGAGCAGTATGAGACTAAATCACACATATTCAAACTGAGAAAAGCTCTCTGGGCAGAAATCTCACAACTCTTAAGTGCTGCATACACTGGTAGCTTCATCATTTTGGACCATGCTCTATCAAAAAAGGAGGTTTACACCTTTATATCTATCAAATACCAACCTGTCTTTGAAAATTGTCTATTAATTACACTGATTATTGTATTTGTTATTTTATATAACAAGGACTAAATGTACACTACAGCATTACTCCTGAGAAATTAAATTGTCACATTTGACATCCTAGTTCTACATTGTTAAAAATAAAGATAGATATCATCTGTTTACAAGAAATTTTAACACCTAAAGTGATAACGAAATTATGCAATGAGCAACACACAAAGTTGTTAGAGGCCATCAAGTAACAATTGAGGCAGAAAAATTATGTAACTGTTTCCTTGCTACACAAATCTTTAACATGATTTCAAATTCATTTTCACTCATAATATTTATATATCCAATTGACTACCACTGTATTTGAATATGTTGCTTTCAAATTTCAGCCACATACTAGTGAGTAGACATATATCCAATAAGTTTTTCATAATAGCCATATTATGTATTACAGACACTACTAAATTAGTTACTACAGAGTTTTTTGAGATGTCAAAGCATATATACAGCTGCATAAATTCTCAACTTGATTTTCTTGGAAGATGGTTTACAAGGATGCAAAAATATTTTAGCTGTGATTTCTGAACCTGAGAAAACATTAGAAGTTGTACAAAGCATGATGTAAGTAGTTAGTAACTTACTATAGAAATTTTAAAAAGATAAAAATAATTATAAACAAAACAAGTATTTGAAAAAACACTGCAATCATACTCATGAACAGATTTCAGAAGCAGTGCCTTTTGTTTGATCTTGGCACAAGGAGTAACTGTTATATGTCCTTATTTCATAACAGAAAATGAAGACTAATTGGCAATTAAAGCACAAAGCAATTACTACCAAAGCCAAAGCAGAAGTACAGTTTTTATCTACCATAATCACATTCTCATTAGCAGCTTTGAAACAAAAATTACAGTGTACACCAATTGAGCAATTAAAACCACTAAAAATCTTTTTTAAAAATTGCATTGATTGAACAAAAGAAAGGACTCGGTAAAGTCAGATTAAGGTAATTAATAAGAAAATGTCTGTTAAAACTGTTAATGCTTGTATATGTATGCTTTGCACTTTTTCTAGTTATTGAATAGAAACATGAAATGAAATATTAAATAGTTTTGTTCTAAAAAACATTAAGTGAGACTCCCCTGCTGTGCTGTAATGCCACTAAATATTTCACTTCAGTAAAAAAAAACTAAGTGCTAATCCAATTAATTGGTATAAACCCACCTTTATATTAATAAGTCAGTGGACATATTTCAGTATGTGAGGACTGGGACAGTAGAGAGTTAAAATTCACAAACATACAAGCATCTAAAAGCCTACAACTAATTCCCCAATAAGAATCAATAGTTAAAGAAAGGCTTTTACATAAAGTACTTTAACTTTTGTGTAATAGATGGGATACTAGGGGTGATTAATATAGTTATGTTCACAAGCTGATTTAGAGAATCTTGTTCTTAGGAGAGAATACAGGAGAGAGAAAATACATATGTGCAGCATTATAGAGAAATGGAGCTCCAGTACTCTGTGCTTACTTGAGTTTTCTGCAGACGTGTCCTAAGTTGTTCAATAAAGGCTCCCACTTATCAACTGTTACCTGCAAAATAATGCAACAATTCAAATAACTGCAGATTCCTAGACTGTAACTAAATTTTGTCTACTTAAAAAAAAACCCAAAACATAGAAATGAGTAGGGAATTTTGTTTATTAACAAGAAAAATACCACAATCATTTTAAACTGTTAAGAAAACACACAAGCCAAAAACATTTATTCAATAACTAATTTTTCTCATTTTTTAGATTCCCCAAAGCTAATAATATCTCTTTAAAGGGTCAGTGTTATTAAAACTCGATGAAAATCAAAACAAAACTTGTTTTCTACTTAACTAAAAAAGTCAAGCCAAGTCTCAGCCTAGCAGCACTGAAGGCATAGTTTTAAAATAAAATTTATACTATATTACCTTTATCTGAAAATAAGCACAACATGTTTTGTCATAAGCTATTACAGAATTTGCTGGAGTTTTACAAATTTGTGATCTTGCATGTTATTATAATAAATACCTCATTTCCAATAGCTTTGATTTTTTCCAGTGCATCAAGGAACCACTTTTCTGCAGTTTTCCAGCTAAGGATTGAAGGGGTGGGGGGAAAGAAAAGTAAATTAGTGAAGAGTTTTCATTAGCAGTATGAGAAAACTGTATTCAAGAAAGATTTCTATGACATTATTTCATCATATGAGTGAAATTAGATATAAAACCCAGTAATTTACATTTGGCTATATTTTGCATTGTGGTCCTAAGAGATAACAAGACAAAACTAAAAAAAAATCAGAATCAAACTAAAAATATTGACAAAACACTTCTTAAATAGGTTAGTGTTTTTTCCCCAGAATATATTTGGAATCTCCTGAGCTGAAAAAATATTTTGCTGTACAAAATTTTATAGTGAGTGTGCAGATAGATGCCTTTTCAGGCATTCAGCTACACAATGACAGGAACATGGAAGATAGCATCAATCTCTGGATGTTCCTCGAGCATTCAATTCTTGTTCAATCTTACACAAGCAAGAACAATGTAGAAAGCAAGGATTTAAGCTGAATACCATCTAAATTATGATTAAAAGACACAATAGTTCAATATAAATACTTTAGATACTTCATATATATTGGCACATTACAATTCAGAATAATCGATGTTTAAGACAGTATTTGATCACATTTTGCAAGCTTACTCTCCATTTTGAAATGCTACCACTCCAACTTCATGCATAACAAAAGGATCTTCAGGTGCAATGCTTAAAGCTTGGCTGAAAAACCGTTCAGCCAACTTGGAGTTGTTGGTCAAACCATATTCCAGTCCAATATAGAGCATAGGCAAATGACACCTAAAAACCGTAAAACAAAATGCATGTTTGTTTCTGCGTGGTTGTCAAGAATGGAGTCACAAACTGTAAAGACGTGCCAACTGTTTGCATATGTTTATGCACATCCAAGTAAAAGCTGATTTAAATGGACTACTAACCTAAGGGGAAGTTTAAAAGACTTTACATCTCCATTTAACAAGAGACTGAATTCCAATAGCTAATTGTAACCTGCTCTGCAATCACATGATTTTCTCAGCACTTAAGTTTAGTTCTGATGTTTTTTTCCCCTAACTTCATTCATACATTTAATTTACAAATAGAATATAGAGGAAGTAATGGATAAAAGAATTACATTTGCCAGTAACCACAATAAAATACAATAGTTTTATATGCTTTATGACACAATTAGTTCACGACTCATTTTACAACCCCCTTCCACAGCATGAAAGAGCTGTTCAAGCTATTACTATACAGCAGTTGATGAGCCGGTATGACAATCATGATTCACAAGTTTCAGAAGATGCTCAGATGGAACTTTGATTACCAATATATAAAATTTGACTTTAGAACTTATGAAGTCAGAACAACAATTGCAAATAATGCAGTTAAATGTAGATGGTTAAATTATTGGGGTTTTTTTCCTCCCTTGTTCTCTACCAGATAATTGTTGCAAATGCATTGCTACTGTCAATATTCTACACTACTGATGGATTCATTTGAATCTTCCCAAATATGATGTTTGTACAGACCCTTTCATGAGCTGTGCAGCTGTGAAGTACGCAGCCATTGCTTGGTCATGCTCACTCTCCACTGCAAATGAATGCCCATATGCTATCCATGCAGGGCCATAGGTTCGCTCCAATGTAGTAGCTTTGCTAAAAACAACAGCAAACACATCTGAAATTAAATTTCATCTGCTTCAGATGACTACTCAGATAGCAATGCTATGCCACATGGTTAGGTATCTATTAAGATAATTGTAACAACCAGTGGTAAACAAAGTTCATTTTAAAAGTTCAAACTTTTTCACACTTAGAAGCATCACATGTTCTTGTGAACTGATTTTATAATTGATTTTATTATTGTTCACAGACAGGAGGAATTATTTGATATTACTGAACATAAACAATTATATAGTAGGTGAATTGAATAAAATACAGTAAACATTAGTAATGACTTAAAACTCACTGCAAAATCCTAGCTATACATTTTGAAATAAATATATTCTATCAAATCCAAGTTTAAGAAGCTGGATATGAATATACCAAATGAACACTGAGGTTGAAATTTTGCCATCTAATTGCACTGGCTTTGCAGAAGATAAGCATTTGTCACATCACAGGCCATGCATCAAAGAAGTATACAAAATGTCACTCAAGTTGAGCTGAAAACTGCAACCTGAGCATCAAGACATCAACCTGGAGACTTTACAAGGTGGACTTGACAGGAACATTAGAAAGCTGTGCAGATTATTTTCTGAATTTGAAGGCAAGGGCATTCATAACTAAACAGCTCATAACGAGTGTGCCCAGCCTTTTCTTAAAAGCTTCTGACATGGAGATAATACATGTTCCATAAGAATTCGACCATATTGCTTAACTATCCTTAAAAACTTATTTTTTTACAAACATATAATCTAAATTTTGTCTGTCACAGTTAAAATCATTATTTCTCATCACAGATCCTACAGAATGCTTTGTTCCTTGTCTTCTGAGACAAAACTTTAAATATTCAAACATTTGTATCTTGCCACTCCTGACAGCATGTGGATGTCTGGCTGTGTCTTCAAATTCCTTTTCTGGAAACCACTGTGTAGCCCACAATTGTCCCTAGCCTTGTTAGCTTTACACTATCATTCTTCTCCAAGATATTTAAACATCTTGTTATGAGCTCACTTTTGGCAGATCTCTTTTCTCTTTTGCCAGAACTACTCTGAATCTTGATGTTGTTGATTCTTGGTTGGTTTGTTTTTGTCTTCAACACATCTACAGATACTTTCTTGCTGTCTAGAGATGTTCGTACATTTAAAGATGTTTTTTATTTCAGCAACAAAATCAACCAGGCATTTGAAAAGTCTAAATGACTAGCCCATCTTTACATATATTGTCTGTAAAAGTCTAAGGAAAAATTAGTCTTACAGGTTGATTTATGCCTTCTCAGTTTGAGCTTACAGCACCAGAGCAAATGCCCTACTTCACAGCAAGGTCCTGCTCCCCGGTGCTGATATTCATTACACACACAAAACACCTACAGGAAACAGCACTGACCAAACCTAAAAAGTCCAGGAGAACTGGACAGCCAAATGTCAGAATTTTCCATATAATTCTTCCCTTTCAGATATGAAACCTGAACCTGAGAGAATGCCTGAGTGTCCCTCAATTGAGAACTCAGGCCTGATCACCTACAGCTGTAGCTAGCTCAGCAGCATGAGCGACTGCAGGGACTACACCTGCCCAGAACAGGAAGGTGGCTGCCTAGAGAGACACCACATAAGTCTTCCTCATTTTTAAAGTATCTCTGTGGATGAGGTTTAAACTGCTATACCAAAAAAAGGGTGGCAATGAAAGTATTTAAATAGTAACCAGCTCTTTGAGGCTTCTCTTTATGAACTTACAAACAGTCATGAACAATAAATGCTTACTTAGCAAGTGAACAACAGATTCACTGAGCAAAACAGAAAAAAAAAATTACCTGAGATATCTTCTAGCATGTTCATTTTTGTGGCCTACCATGAGATAATAGCATCCTACTGCAAACCATGACACCTACACATTAAAATAGAATATTATTAGATACATCACACTCATTGTAGTGAAGCATCAAAAGAGAGGAAGACAAAATAATTAGAGGAGATAGGAACATTTTCACTGAAATGACAGTCAGCTCTTCAAATTATTTGGTATTACAGACAAGCTGGAACTGCTGGCATGTACCTTTCTAACTGGGGGTTTACTCAGCCTCATGAAGAGAGCTAAGCAGAAAGCTTACTGCTGTCCTCAATTGTTTAACAGTAGGGAATACAAGATAGAGCCAGATTCTTTTCAGGGGTGCAGTGATAGGATGGGAAGCAATGGGTACAAGCTGCAACACAGGAATTTAAGATCAAGTCAAAGAAAAGCAATTTTTACTGTGAAGGTGGATCAAACACTGAAAAAGGTTGCTCAGAGACATGTAGACATTTATTAGTGTAGCACTTGTTTTAAATTATTAATCAAAGTAAATAACTTGTATTGAATAACTTTTACTTCATCTTATAAAAAGAACCTTGGCATAAGGAAATTACAATGCAGAGAAAATAAAAGGAGTGAACAATTTCTAAAAGCTTCATCCAGAAACAGATTTTGAATTCTGTAGCTCAAACTAATACATTAAAACTTTAATGTGCTTTCACCTAAAAAAGAAACTACCTGACAACAAAAACTTAGAACAACTTACAGGATTATTTGGGTACAAGTCCACCAGTTTGTGAGAAAGATAGAAAAGCTCTACATAGTGGGAAGAAACAAGAGAAGAAAATTAAAACATGCCAGAACATTTTGATGTTTCAAGTTTTTTAACTTTCCATACAAAATATACAGAACATCTAGTATTAATCCACAAGTGAACGAAATGTTTTCATTTAGAGGTAATGCTTCAAACTGCCTCAAAATAGATTCAATTTTGCAATTAGCTAAAGAAAACCCAAACAAAATAACCTATAAGTCTTCAAAAGACACAAATAAGCAGTTCTATTTCCCACCCTTTAAGAATTCTGCAACAACTTAGGTCATTTCCATACATTAAAATAAATGCCAGTAGTATTACACTTGAATGTACCTGGTCAAGGTTAAAACACTATTCAACTTCCTACATCTAAAAGGTATAACATACTGGCTAGATCCATTTCAAAGCAGTCCTGTGCATTAATATGCTGAAAATAGGACAAAAGCAAATAAATTATTTTATTATTTGAAATAATTCCAAGCGATTACTTTTTTAGTAAAAATAGTAATTCTAGTTACTGGAATAACTTACTACAGATTTTCTAATCACAGCAGCAGTAATCAGCTACCAGATAATAATTCTATTGCCTATACAATTGCAAAGGAAATAGCGTAATGGCATGTAAAGTTTCTATTTTTCCAGAGCACAGTGCTCTTAAACTAATGAGATTGTCCTGGAGCATTTTGAATCTCAGCTCAGAAAAAAAAAATATTACAACTGGCTTACAAAACATTAACTTCCATACATAATGCCTCTCAAGGTAGATTTAGAAGAAAAATCAGAGTACTGGCCCCATTTTCAGATGTACTTAACTGTAAAATAACTGCAAAATAACATTCACTAATCTCCAAGAAGTACCAGTACCCTGATGACCTATTTGTGTACGTCTAATGCACCATCCCGAGAGACTGCACAGCATGTGAGCTCCTTATTCTGTTTTCCAATTGATTTTAAAGATATTCAAGCTACTCACTTGTTTTATATGCATTCTGGAATGAGAAAAAGCTAACCCAGATGCACGTAAGCTATTACTGTAATTCTAATCAAAGTTTTGCATGATTATTAATTTGTTTGAACTAAAGAGAGACCTTCACAACAGCAAAGGCAAGGAGAGTCTGGAACTTTTTCTATCCCAGAATAATCATGTCCACCTAAGCATACACAATGGCTGAAGATTACTTTCTAGTTTGAATTATGTTATTTTACTGTTGAGCAGAAAAAGTGCAGCCAGATACTGTACAAAGATCACCTGGAAAGAGAAATCACAATGACAGGGATGAGGCAGTGTAGCTCACGGGCCTCCTGGCTACACAGTCCAGTGGTTAAAAGATAGCTATACTCATGACCATGACCTCTTTGCACATCTACTTCCCCCTAACCTGCAATCCTGCTGTCAGCTCTGATATTCCCTTCTTTACCAGTTACTACTGTTTTCTTGAAATGGCAGGTTTCAAAAGAAGGAAAAATAGATTTAATTTTTCCTATGGTATGTAAGGGGGTTTCTGGGCATCTTTAATTCTTTGTTAAAATTGGGGCTTTACAGCCTTCTGTTGAGTTGTATTAGATGCTGTGTTCCTTACCATTTGCTTTGTTAAGCTCCACAAGTGTCCCTATATGTACAGGTAAACAATTTGCATGGAAGGGATCTTTTTCCATCACTCTAAAAAAAAAAAAATAAAAAAACCATGATACACATTTCAAAGACTTTAATGTATAAAAAGCAAACTGCTTGTATAGCATGGAATGTTACTACTTTAGTTACTACTTTAGGCATTAGAAAACTATGTGTGATTAAAGGACAGCTATTAACAGCATAATAAAGGCTCTCTTCAGACCAGAAATACAACAGTTAATTTAGCTTAACAAAAGAGGATAACAGAAAATTCTTTCAAGCTGAGTATTCAATTAGAAAATCAGAATAAAATGCTCTTTTGTTTTGCAGGTCACTTCAAATTTAACCAGCAGACAGCAAGCAACAACATTTCTGTTCATCTTTTCCATACATTTGACACCAACTTTCAAGTAATCGTCCTCAACTTCCTGAGGCTAACACCAGGCAGTATGCCTCGGGAGTCACATTTAGCTCAGTTGTAAAATTTTGTTTCCTGTGGCATTCAGAAACAGATCCATGAGTATAGACCTACAGCAGCTGAGAAGCAAACCATGGCAGCGTTCTGACCCCTCTGACCCCAGCAGCAGCACATGCCTGTAACAATCGATACAGGATACTCGGCCATCAAAACTAGAAATAACTTGCTGGCTCTTAAAGTAGTGTCTTTTGATCACTGTCAGTAACATTGTAACTGCTGTTGGCCAGAGAAATCAAACTTCCTAACTAACCAACTCATTCACACCAGTTCATTCTGAAGGCCAATCAAGTAGGTAGAGAGCACACAAAATTGAAGGTACCAGAATAAGGAAGAGGATGGATGAGGGGAAGTTCAGCACAGTGGTGATTAAGCAGAGTTTTACCTTGGATACTTCTGATATGTATTATAAAAATACCATGTCTTGCCAGACACAAACTACACATTTTAAATACCTGAAACATATATAACACATGGCATATATATTGCAATACATATCAAATTGTTATGTATGTTTATCCACTGACCAACAATATTTCTGCTAGTCCAGGCAAAATTATTACACTCCACCATATGAGAAAAAAACCTGAAACTTGCTTTGCACACTTACACTGAAGTAAGCTTGTAACACATTTTGAAGTCACAGTTGTAATAATGCCTTTCTGCTAAGGATACTACCACATCCAGATTTTCCTGAAGACCATCTACTGATTCAGGAATCAGTGTTTCACTGGGTTTATTATACTGAAATAAGAAAGAAACAACATTTGAAACAAAAACTAAACTAAAATCATGGTATATGATGGTATAAGTATTAATATTTTTAGTCCTAAATAATATTTAAGAAGCCTTAAAGTTATTAAAATTTTTATTTTTAAACTGCAAGTCCATAAAACCTGTATTTGGTAAAATGTTTCTTTAAAATGTACTTAAAAGCTCATTTAGAACACAAAAGATGCTTACCATAATCATTATGTTTAGTGTAGGCTGTAGAAATTAAAACTGAGCAATATATATTTTTAGTGCTCCTTATCACCTTACCTTTGGGTAAGAATAGTCTGGAATGATGTTCTTATAGCCTAATATTTTCAGGTAACAGACATTTTATCTACGTTATTAACATTCCTTTTCCCCATCTAGAAGTTTCTCAATAAATAAATTTTCAAAACCATTAATCAGAATTTCAAGTTGATACCACACCAGAAAACAATTAACAGAAAACTATTATACTATTGCATAAAGAAGGATGTACTGCATCAAAACTTTAATAAATTACAAAGTCTATATTTATTTCCATGTTCAGAATAAATGGGACCCAAGAAAATTTACTCCTGAAGTCAAGACTTTAAATGAATTTTCCAGATTTTTGGGACTTACCTTTTTCAATTTATTCTCAAATAAAAAGTGAAGCAATTCCTGTTCTTCTTCCGTACATTGTCTATTAAGAGGTAGAGATTCAAGGAGTTCTTTTTCTATATGAGTTAAAAAAACATTGAAATAGTCATATTAGAGAAGAAACAGCATGATCCAACATTTCAAGAACTTAGAGACACAAAGGATTTTATGATGGTCATCCCAACTGCAAAGACTATAACAGCACAGATACACTGAAACTAATAATACTAGTAATTTTGGAAATTAAGGATTGATTAGTCATTCCTTCTACACTTTCAAAACGTAATAAAGATGAAATAACACACTATTATTTTTATTTATTCCATATGTCAAATGTTATCACTTAGAATGCTCTATTAGCTAATGCCTAAGCAAACCCCAGGAGGGTTTCATGGGTTCAAAGCCTGTGAAATTGAGAACACAAGACAAAACTTTCTTTGGGCTGGGCAGAACAGAAGAGCTTCAGGAGCTAACAAGCAGGACAGCTGGGTTACTGTGTTTCTTTCAACTCTTAGCAGTGCAGGACTGAAAAATAAAAGTTCAAGTGCAAATTTGCTTAAATCATTATTTTCACTCACTTCATACATTTTCTATTCTCAATATTTTGGAATCTGTTACTTGTTGTATTGGCTTAATTTTTATCTAGGAAAACACATCTTGAGAAAGCAAGTAAATTTTACTTGTGTTTGAGAAATACTTCTCTCCAGACCTTCTTGTGCTGTCAGCATATGGTGTGATGTTAACAGATCAAATGCTTCAAAGCAGTAAACATCAAGCTTCAAGGCCTCTTTGTAGCTGTAAGTTGCCAGGGCTCTATTGTCCAAAGCATCATAGATTTTCCCTCGTAAAAGGCATATAGAGCTCTTGATCTGGTGAAAAAGCAGGACAAAGACTGAATCATTGTTTGCAATTTAGTTTTCAGCACAAATCAAATGTGCTCCCTGGAAAGTAGAAAATATTTCATGTATGATAGAACCTGGTTTTCTAGTGCTGTCTTTAAATAAAAAGTTGTTTCTACTACCTCAAAGAAAAATCCAAAGAATTCTCTGTCAGGTTACCTACTGCCAAACAAACAGATGCTCAAAATAAAGGAGGACAGAGTTTATCTCTTCTAATTCTGGCATCCAGCTCTCTGATACTGAGCTGTAACCTAATTATACTAAATGCCCTTCTTATCCAAATTAGAGAAATTGTCCCTTCCAAAGGTAATACACTTCTTTGCTAACCATTTAACCCTATATTTCATGCAAGACAAGAATGACCACAGTAGAGATGAAAAAGGCCAAATCAATGGACTCAATTGTTCTGAACAAAAAAAGATATCCTTGTTTTCAATTGAAAACATAGATATTCCACAAAAGAAAACAGTGAAAGTCCAAAATTATCAGTTTTGGTACAATGTTTATTAACTAACACATTCTTTCCAAATTCCCTTGACAGTATTCAATTCGGTTGGGAAGCCACAAAGGTGTCAGCAAAAGAGAAAGTGAACACAATACCCAACTCTAGCAGACCAAACAGTCCTTTAATCCCATTATATCAACATTCAAAAACAGTCCACATCAGCAATGTAACCCCCTTTGCTACTTCAGTCTTACAGGGAAAATGCCGTCTGTAAATCACCTACACTATAATTTCAGCTAATAAATTTTAATTTGTACCTCTGAAATGAATGACTCTTCACAGACTCTTCAGCCTACACATCATACCAATCTCTTTAAACTGTGTGTCTACATAGAATTTTTTCACTGAGCTTCAAAAATTTCACCTTCATCTCACATAATTTTCATGAATGTGATCAAAGAATATACCACTGAGAACAACACTTGAGTGATTATGAAGTATTTAATTAAAAATAACTGGGGGAGAAAAAAAAACTTGCTTTGTTATCTCAGAACCTGCAGCCCAACTGAAAGCAATGTTAGGATACATTATCAAGAAAGAGATAAAAGACTAAAAACCAATACTAGATCATGAAGTTCCTGCAAAGCATCTGGAAATAATTTATAAGAAGTTGTTGAAAAGTACTTGTTATTTTTGCATACTGAGTTATTTTCATACAGGCAAGCTAACACACGTGACTGAAAGAAGAACGATTCATCATTTCTGAAAATTACGTTATCTGAAAAAGAAAGCTTTAATGCACTTTCAGATTCACAGAGCTGTGAAATCACTTTCTGACTTCACAGTTTTTTTTCCTACAAAAATATTTTTTTAAATAATGTCACTTACTGAGGACTGTGACATCTCCCAGTCTGTAGCAGAATCTTTCAATCCACTTTCATCCTTCAAGTACTTTTCAAAAAGTCGTTTGTTGATTGGCTCCTCCATATCAAGAATATCCAAGGCCTGTTGGTGCTCTTTTGCAGCATACTAACCAAACACGTGCATGCAAAAAACAAGGTTTTGAAAAATTTGTTCATAAAGCACCAATAAGCACAGCATCATGTTTCAAAGGCATAGATTATAACGGGTTTTTCATGCATGCATTTTCTTATTTGGCCATTTGTCATTTTATAATTGCAGTTAGCTCTTTTACTGCTTATCTGTAATATGCAAAAATGACAGAATTATAAAAATATGTGAAAATTATAAAATAAAACATGTACAGAAAAATGTATTATTCAAAATTCTTCAATCAGAGAAACAGGTATGGCTCTAAAAATAGTTAACAACCAGGTTTTAATAAAATACCATAATCTTATTCTACAAGCAGCACATTATTCTATTTCAAATTTCTGTATTTAATCTACCAATTGATTCAGTTGTGTCTCTGAAAGCACTGCATTTCACCTTTTATGTATGACATCTTATACAGAAGTACAAAGCTGCTAATTATAATTATGCCACCTCAAATCACATCTCCTCTGGTCAGATTACAGCCAACCAAATAAAAGTGTTAACATGAAGACATGAAACAAAAACAGTTCACATTCTTTGCCCACAAAATATTAGAGGAGTATTTCCTGGGAAAAAAGGTCAGTTGGCTTTCTTCCAGTTAGTGCCACAATGGATACTCCAGTGACCCAAGTGAATGTTAAAGAATGAAATTAACTGTCAGAAAATTTAAACCTGTTGTTCCAATGAACATATATATCTACACTGCCTATCAAGCACCTAATCTTCCCAAGATGTGTATTTTATTTAGCTTAGCTTGTTTCCAGTAAGGGATTAAAATGTGTACTCACATGACATCTAGCTGCAAGGTAGCGACATGCCTCATACAACTGAAAGAAAAGTTTCATACACATCAGTTACAAAGTGAGAACATTTTTGCTTACTCTGCCTGAATCCCTTTTGTTCTCTCCTTTTTCAGTACTTGGGCTTCTTCATCCCTTTCACCCCCAAGAGTCGTTCCTGACCAAGCCTGTAACACTTTCTCTACTACTAAATTCTCAAAGGACACTTACTTGACTCTTGTCTTTACCACTTATTATCAGAATGGAAGGAAAATTGAAACAACTACATCTGAAGTAACAATCCACCTTCCTATACCTGCTACAGTTACCTCCTCACACCCCTTCTCTTTTCTGTGACCTGTCTGGGGGACAATGCTTTAAACCTGACCAATTGAACACAGGGCCTTATAAACCAAAAAATGCAGCTTTTTAAATTACTTTTCTTACTGTCATGGTGAAGAAGTCACTGTGGCTAGCAGCTGAGCCTTAAAAGAAGGGTAACAGTAGCCTGTCTTTAAAATGACTTACCTTGTCCAGCTTCCGCGATCGAAGGGCGTGTGCTGCCCTGTGATACTGAGCTGTTAGGTAAAGACATTGAGCCAACCAGTAGATATCCTGTGGTTCCTCTAAAGTAAAAGAACAAATTATAAACCATTGCTTTACAATATACTTTCAAACATTTTAACACAGAATGTTCACTTTTGCTTCACTAAAGAAGTATCTTCCCCCTACTCTAGGATCTGAGTTACAAAATTTTATAAGTATGTATAAAGTACTTACACTATATATCAGCAAGAGATTAAAATTAAAAGATAATCTGATTTTAACTTTAAAGACCTCACTGGACAGTGAATACAAAGAATGTCATAATAGAGGCGTGTCATGAGAAGGAGACTACAATGATACAGATTAAAAAAGCAGCAGTTGCAGGCTACCTTGCTCTTGGGCATAGGGCAGAAAAAAACAAGACATAAATGCCTCTCTCAATAAAATGATCAGTGGTAACCTAACAACAGTGAAAGCACTAGATTTCCACAGCTTAGAGTTGAAATTTCAGAAGCACAGTTTAGTACCCTCTACCTCACTGGCAACCACAGCCTTTGTGGGATCAAATCCCTGGAATCACTTTAAGAAGTGTAAGTGCTGGTGGCCATGGGCAGCATCAGCTCCCTCTCAGTGTAAACACACTGTACTTGTACCCAGGGCAACCCTGAGTCCTGTGGGAAACCACCATGGTCTCTTGCTAATCTTGTGTTTTTTGTTTTTTTTTTTTTTTTTGTTTCTTAAGGAAGGCAAACCCTAAGGTTTGTTCAAACATGAATTTTTACACAAAGTTCAAAAGGCAAGGAAGATGAGCTCTGCTCTGTTTAGGAGAATGGCATTCCAAAGATCACAAAAATGCACTTAATACAAACTCAAAATGTTAGTATTTGGCCATACAGCACTAAAACCCCACCAAAACACAATACTATCAGAAAGAAGTTAATAAAATACAATGTAAAAAGCAACCACTTACCATGAGAGAGTGAAGCTACTTTGTCAGCCCAAAACAGGGCACTTTGATACTGCTGCTGTAAAAGCATGATAGAAATAATTAGTATTCCTTTGGGGTTGGCTTTTCTGAATAATTTTGAAATACACTGTACATCAGTCAGATCTAGTATCTTGTGCATGTAGTCTCTAATGAATGGTGATGCACATTTCAGATCTCTGTAACTTAAAAAAATAGTTCAAAATGGCCAATAGTGCAGGTATCTTTGACCAAAAGGTATGTGCTGTATCAGTCTGGCAATAGGTCATTAGTTCAATTGCTATCACTGAAAAAGTAGCAAGTTTACCAGTTTAAAAAAATGCTACATTTTAGAAGAAAGAGAATACTATATATAAGAAAGGTCACCAAAATTACTTCAGGCAGCTTCAGCAGCACCATCTCTGATCAAGAAATGTTCATTATCCAGTCATGATGCTTCAATTTCACATAAATTCATAGTGCCTGCATGCATTTCCCCTTATTCTTGGATACATATTTTCACTCTTGAGACTTCAGTTTGGCAAAAGTGAGTGAAATAGGTAAGAGTGGTGGCAACCAGAGATTAGACAAGCAAAATTTGCAGGTATATCCCAGTAACCCAGATAAAGTTGCCACCAGATTTGGGTGCCAGGAAAAATCTCAGAGAACTGGCTGGGGTTATCTCCTGAGAAGATGACCAGGCATTCTTGCTACTCCTTTTTAACTCAGTCCATGCAATGAAGCCTAACATGATTCCCAGGATATGCTGGACACTTAACAAATACCCTGTCATTCAAGGATTTGTAAGACTTTACAAGAACATGTAGCAAGAGGACAAGGGGGAACCAATTAAAACTGAAAAAGAGAGTAGGTTTAGATGAGATGTTAGGAGGAAATTCTTTGCTGTGAGGGTGGTGAGGCACTGGAATAGGTTGCTCAGATAGACTGTGGATGCCCCATTAGTGGAAGTGTTCAAGGCCAGGCTGGATGAGGCTTTGAGCAGCCTGGTCCAGTGAAAGGTGTCCCTGCCTGTGGTGGTGTGTGTTTTTATAGGATTTAACAATGTTTTGTTTTCAGGGTTAGGTGTTTAATGTTAGGTAGTTTCAGTTGGTATGTCCCTATTTCTTCCTCTCACAATGGTTTCTCCCAGGTAGTTTACTCCTAAGTTTTCCCCCACCTGACTGTCCCTCTAAGTGCCAATCTCCCTGTTCCTCCCCTCTTACCCTTAAATGGTTTTGTCAATAGAAGTTGTGCTGCCCAACTCCCCTGTCTGTCATTGTAGCCACCTCCATTTGGTTCTCAAAAGTTCCCTGTCTACTGCCTCTTCCCTAGTATCTCATTGGACTGGTAAACCTGCTCCCTCCTCTGGACTGCCCTCATTGGACTGCCACAGGTGTGTTCTCTTCCCCTAATGCCTCCCCATTGGATGTGAGCTGCTTCCACCCCTCATACCCTCCCCTCTTTATAATGTGCTGCAACCCTCATGCCTGTGCCTACTTGTCCCTGAACCTCCTAGGTAATAAATTACCTTGAAATTCATACAAGTGCCCCCTCTCTATTTCCTTGCCTCGGTCTTTTGTTTCTGCTTGGGAGCTGTGACACCCCTGTCGCAGGGAGCTGCCAGCCCCTGTGAGCACTGCCACCCTAGAGGTCTCAGAAGAGATCTGGGGGCAGCCACTCCTGCTGTGCCCTCCGGCCATGGGGAGCGTGCTAGCCGGGAGAGCTCCACACCCTGGCTGCTACCGGGCAGCGACACCTGCCCCTGGAGGGGGGTGGAACCAGATCAACCCAAACCACTCTGCGCTTCTCTAAAGACTAAGCAAGCCTTGATGGCTTCTCTCCTCTCCTGCACCACTGCAGTTGTGGAGTTTGTTCAGACCCTCAGAGACTGGTTTATGCTTTTGGAGTACGGGTCTGGCAGCCTGTTCTGAGATGCACACACTGATGGTACCCCAGTCCTCATAAAGCACTACATTCCATGACCTCACTGGTCTCTTCTATCATGTGTTCCTACATTTCCTACTTGATGGGGATTAATAATACCCAGCAAATCTGTCAAGAGAATAGTTTGGTTTCAATCTGCAGTCCCAAGGGGGAAAAAAAAATCCACAAAAACCCACAAACCAACCCCAAACACATTTAATAACTGTCTACAAGAAAAGAGGTTTAAATTATTACCTCAACACCACAAAAGAAAGGTATAATCCAGGCCTACAAGGCACTGCATGATTTCTGTTGAGAACTTTTACAGTACTATAGGATGACACATTATTACACAAAAAAGCAACTTCACGTTCCCCCTGCTGCCCCTTCCTCAGAAGTGCACAGCTGTCTACACAGCTGTGTGGCAAAACAGCTTGGTGAAACAGTTTAACAAATGAGAACAGCAAACCAAACCAATCAAACCTACCAAATTAGCTTGGATCCCTAATCAGCCTTTCAGTCAGACTTTCTGGCCACATAGAGAAATGCCTTTGCTAATTTAAGGGGTGTGCTTTTCTTAGTAGTGATGCCTGCACCAAGTCTGAACTGGAAGAAGAGCAGAACAGTTTGATGCTACATTTAACCTAATTTATTTATGCTTTTTTCCTTCTTGTGTCTTTTTATTTTCTTTTTTTGCCCTGCAGCAACATAATTGCTGAATCCATCAACAAATGAAAACAACCCTGCCCTCCTACCAGCTGTCTGCAGCACTGCAGGAGTGTGATGGGCAGCTTAATCACCAGGTAGAGAATCACGGAATGGTCTGGCTCAGAAGAGACCTTAAAGATTGTTTAGTTCTAACCTGCCAGGGGCAGATACAGGCTGCTCAAAGCCTCATCCAACCAGGCCTTGGACACTTCCAAGGATGGGGCATCCCCAGCTTCTCTAGGCATCCTGTTTCAAGTTCCACCCTCACAGTAAGGAATTTCTTCCTAATATCTAATCTAAACCTAATTTCTCTTAGTTTGAATCCATTCCCCCTTGTAAAGAGCATAGAATCGTTAAGGTTGGAAAAGACATCCAGGATAATCAAGTCCGACCTTTGCCAGAATCCACCATGCTCACTAAACCTTATCACCAAGAGCCATGTCCACCTCCTAGAAGGGTGACTCCACCACTGCCTGGGAAATCGGTTCCAATGCCTAATCACCATTTTAGCGAAGAGATTTTTTTTTTTCTGATGTCCAACCTGAACCTGCCCTGGTGCGACAGAGGCCCTTTCCCCCTACCTTAGGTAGGCACGGCCCAGCTTGCACAACCCGAGAGGGCGGGATCCTGCAAACGCCTTCGCTGCACAGCGGCCCCACGGCGGCTCCCCTCCTCCTTCTCCACACGAGGGAGAAACCAGGAAAACCCAGCGGGAGGGCCCGGCTCCGGCTGGACACCCACAGGCGGCGCTTCCGGCCCGCCGCTGCCTCCGTGCCCGCCGCCCCTTCCCCGCCGGGCAGCCCGGGGCACAATTACAGAATCACGCCTTCCCCGCCGTGCAGAGGCCGGCGCCGCTCCCCGCCCCGCCCCGGCCTCCCTCTCCGCGGGAGCCGCGCCGAGCGCGGTTTTTCCTCGAGGAAAACCCGTGGGCCTCCCGCCCCTTCCCCAGCAGCGCCCGCCGGGCGCTCACCTGGTCGATGTAGTGGCGCACTCGCTTCCTGAGCCGCTCCAGGTTCATCCTCCTTCCCTCCCCGGCGCCGGAGCCGCCGAGGGACCGCGGGCCGCCCGCCGGTGCAGCGCCCAAACCCGCCCCCCGCCTTCTCGCCCGCCCTCCCGGAAACAGCGCCCCGAGCGCGGCGTTCCGGGAGCGCCGAGGCCGCCGGAGGCGTCCCCCCTGCCTCCACACACCCCCCTAAATAAACGTGTCCTGGGAATTTTCTCTACAGTCCGTACTGGAGAGAGAGAGACATTTATGGCGAGGGGCTTCTTCACAGTTTCGAAGTGAAAGATTGTCCGTGGAATGTGGCCCGAGGGGATGGCCCGAAGCTGAGCCAGCAGAGGTTTAGGCTGGGTATCAGGAGAAGGTTCTTCATGCAGGGGATGGCCCGAAGCTGAGCCATCAGAGGTTTAGGCTGGGTATCAGGAGAAGATTCTTCATGCAGGGGACTTCATGCAGGGACATGCTGGGCACTGAACAGCTCCCCAGGGAAGCGGTCTCAGCACCAAGCCTGACAGAGTTCAAGAAGCTTTTGGACAGCCCTCAGGCACAGGGTCTGTCTCCTGGGGATGTGCAGGGCTCGATGACCCTCATGGGTCCCTTCCAGCTCAGCAAACTCTGTGGTTCCTGTGATCCTGTGATCTGTGCTTCCTGAGCTCTGTGGTTCCGTGATCGTCTCTGCCAGGGCTCCTGGAGAGATCTGCTCCCTGAGAGCCGCCTTCGGCTGCTGCAGCCTTGTGGTGAAAACGTTCCCTCAGGACTCTCCAGCGATGGTGGATGGTGTGTCAGGAGGTTTTCTATGAGTCCTGCATCTCCCAGGCATTTTTGGTGTCTCACAGATTAGGGAATCATCCGCTAGGACACTGCTGAAACACGTCAGCTTTCACTACTGAAACCCAAGTAATGCGCACCATTAAAACACCTGATTTGAAGTAATTTGGGTGTCAGCCAATGTGTCTTAGTGCAAGTATGCATGGGACATGAGGAAGAATCCCATGTGTTTGCTTCAATGGAGAAGGAAGACTTGTGTCAAGGTTGCAGTAGGGAGAAGGCCACAAAGATGGCAGCTGGTGACAAGCAAACAGTCTCTGAGGAAAATGGATCCATGTGCCCTCTCTTGCATTATTTGCAGTAGCTGCACTTTGATGCAAAACTGTTTGATATCAGTGATTTCCTCCAGTTATTAGTTAGGTCAGCTTTTCACCTCACACTGTGTCACCTTTTGGGAGCCAGTTCTTCTCTGGTGCCATTGAGTGTGTGTGCTGCAGAAGGCAGATAGTTATACCTGCTGTAAAGCATAAATTTATTCTGTTATTTTTTAAATTCCACTGCACTTGTAGGTCTGACACTTTTTGTATTTTGGTAACCAACATCTTCGGGAAAACAAAATCCTTGTTTATCTTTCCATTAGATCACATAATGAAGAAACTAATCATGTGATAGTGGTCTCTTTGGATCCAACAGCTGTATCTAGTGAGGGTTATTATCACATACAACTTCCCTAAAGACAACTTTTGTGTGTGCAAGTACCTTCCATGGCAGGATGCAATCAAGCTTTTGTACCTACAGTTCTCAGAATTTGTGTCTTGTAATGAGTACTACCATTCCACTCATTACATTTGTTGCTTTAAAATCCTCTTTGAAATCAGTATGGAAATAACAGCATATGTATTTATCAGCTTGTTAGTCTGTCTCTGTACAACAAAAGATGTTTGAGTGAGATTTTGATAACATTTAGAAACTGCTGAGTGGTGGAGCCCATGATTTGTCCTTTGTGGCGCCCCTCTTTGACCAGGTGTAATAATAACTCACCAGAGATCAGTGGCTTCTATTCAGTGAGAGACATCAGGGTAACAAACTGCAGTAAATCACAGAGAACAAGATAAATTTAAAAATCATAAAATCATACCCAATGGTTTGGGTTGGAAAGGACCTCCAAAGATAATCAAATTCTAACCCCCCTGCCAAGGGCAGAGATACATTCCACTAGACCAGGTTGCTCAAAGTCCCATCCAACCTGAGCTTGAACGTTTCCAGGAATGGAGTATCCACAACTTCTCTGGGCAATCTGTTCCAGTGCCTCACCACCCTCATCAGAAAATGTTCCTTCCTTATATCTAGTCTGAATCTACCCTCTTTTAGTTTAAATATCTCAGTAGAGAAAATGAATTCGAAACTTCATGAAATGCAGAACAACAAAATGAAATAAAATATGAAAATTAGGAGTTGGTGCTAATGACTAAGATAGAAATCTTGTCTGGGAAAAAAAAAAAAGACGCACAGGAAGTGTGGGGGTTGGAAGAGAAGAAAATGCTCTTGTTGGGGATGGGTGACAGTTAAGAACAGCCGTGGTCACCGGGAGCTGCTCTGAAGCTCAGAGAGGACCTGTCATCTGTAGGATCTTGGAGTGGTCCAGGGAGTGCTCTATAAACTTGAGGAAACAGGTACAGAAATGCACATAGAGAATGTTATTTCTCCTTTAGCATCTATCTAGTTCTTATATTGTCAAAGCAGAGTACATAATCTCATGTTGCTTCCTAACATGTGTTATGTGCTGCTTTTTTATATTTCCCTGAAAATTTAGCTCATATGAGTGAGCTATTTCTGGGACTAGAGCTCAGAGGAATGGTTGCTTAAGCTATGCTGGGGGGCTACAGCAGTGTGGCTGCTCAGGTGGGCTCCAGTCCTGTTTCTTCAACAGGAAGCTGGTCTGACATCAGCTCTCATGAAGTAGCTGGTCATTCAAAGACAGCACCCTTATGGACAGACTCCATCATTTTCTCCTTCCCTGGGAGTTATGTAGGCATGTGAGCAAATAGATGGGGCTGACACATCATGTTGTGAACAGCAAGATCTTTGTGAATGGTGTATTGAGGCTTAAAAATTATTTTAGGTGTGAACAAGTGAAATTTTGGATGTTATGTAGGTTTCAAATAATATGTAAGTTTCTCTTTTAGATTCAAAACCAGTAGAGAGCAAAACTACTGTAATGGTTAAATGGTGTTGATATACCTAATGCTTTGCTTAATAATATTTTTAACAGTGGTGAGGGTAAGGAGAGTCAGTTAAAACAAATTGATTTACAAATTTGCACTCATTTATCTTAAATCTTGACAGGAAGTTGAAGGCTCCACAGTCATAGTAAGACTTCTGTACTTTGTGGAAGTTCCTATATTTTTTATCTGCTTTTAGATATCTTTTTTCTTCTGTTCTAAAAATACCTGTAGACATGGTATGTGCTGGTGCTATCACATATCTTCTTCCTGCTGCTTTTAAATTACTGTTTCCAAGTCAGTTTGGTGCTTGCACATTTCATAGAATCACAGAACAATTCAGGTTAGAGAAGACTTTTATGATCATCTAGTTCCAACTTCCCTTCTATAGGCAGGGTCACCTTCCACCAGACCAGCTAAACTTGATCAAGTAAAAGTGATTGTGTTCACTTTCAGGCTGTACAGGAAAAAAAGTCTTCTTTGATATTAGAAAGGGTCCTTGTTTCTGGCTTGGGTACTGTAACTGAAGTGAGGTCTCTGAAATGGAGGTCTGTATTGAGCTGGGAGAAGTTGTCTCTGAAATAGCCCAGGAGTGGGTGCCAATCTTTCTGGGAAGGTTTCAGAAGCAGCCCCTAACTCAGATATTTTGTTCAGGTAAGTGGAAAAAGTGAGTGATGTTCTACTGCCCTCATTCTGAAGTTTTTCTTCTTCATCCCTGCAACCCCAAACCCATGTGTGCTCCTGTTTCCAATGTTGTGTATAAGAACTGCAGCCCTGCCAAGGGGCAGCCCTTGGCAATCCCCACTTTACAGAGGCAGAATATCTGAATTGCTCCTATGGGGTGTAACTCTCTCTCAGCTGCCTGCAGCATGGCTAAACTTGGAAAAAGGTATTTTGATTTTAGTGGGTCTAAAAAAGGTGATTTGGGAAATGGACTGAACTTGATCAACTGAGAACACCTGTGGCATGCATGAAGGAGAGGAGAATAGAAAGGAAAGCAGTTGGCTTTATCTTGTCTCCTGCCAGCATTCTTTAATTATCTTACAGAATTCTTGCCTTTTCATACAGAAATTGTGTCATCTCTTCTAAACTTATTAGCATGATAATTCTTTACCTGAACTTTTATTATTTGATTGCTCATTATGAACTGCATGAGCTGTCATAAATTAAATCTGCAATTAAAGTGAGGCCTTTATTTAAATTTCCTCCTTCTTATTTTAGCTTGGCTTACACAACAGCTGTAAATCAGGCCTGCCTTCCAAACATTTTTCATCCCTTTAGTCACTATCAAGCAAGTTAAATAGGTCTCCAAAAGCAGAGTTAGTTTCTGCAAGTTTTGTGGAAGTCAGTGTGAAGATTAGAGAGACGTGGACAGACTAGTGCCCCTTTTCCCTCAAGGAAGGCTACAGCTCCAGCTAGGGAGTTACCTGCTCCATTTGGCCTGCCAGCAGCCCAGTGAGAATGTGTATGGCTCAGGATCACAACTGGAGATTGTGCCAGCAGGATTCAAGGACGTGGGAGGACAGGGACTAGAGTTACCATGGAGAAAGAGAAGCTGGGGCTTGGCAAAAAATTTGGGGGCCACATGATTTTGTCAATAAAAAACCAGCCTTTGCGGATTTGTTAGTCCTAGAACAGTGTTTGTCCTGCAGTTATTTACATGATGCAACCCTGTTGCTGTAAAGCAAAGAATCTTGGTATTTGGTCTCTGCAGCAGGTTTACACATGGCAGTGGTGATGAGTGAATCTCATTGATTGTATCAAAACAACCAAGATCACGTTTGCCTTTGTTTTTTCCAAGAGATAAATTTTGGAAGAGTGGCCTCTTTCATGCTGATTTCTCTCCTTTATGCACTACTACTCCATTTTAGCTTACAGAAGTGCCTCGTATGAGTTTGAGGGTGCTTCATCTTTCTTGCTCAAGAGTCAAAAAAAGAGAAATCTCTTTTAAGGAAATTAAGATAGCACAATCTTCTTTTGCTTCATTATGTTGGTCACAATAAAATGTAACACCTTTAAGATAAATTTTAACACAGAGAAATAAATATTTACATCATAAAAAGTGACTTTTTTTACAAAGCTATGTCAACTGACTACAGTTAGGGTCCTCTATGTATGTTTAAAGAAATTGTATGAGTATATGTTGAAGTAAGGCTTAGCTCTGAGTTCCTGCCTCATTAAGATTTTCTTTATATCTTATTTTCCATAGATTTCTGTTGAGAAGACTTGTGGTATCTATGTAACCAGAGGTGGTGAGCTGAGCTAGATATACTAGGAGGGAGATAACATGCTTGGGGCTTGCTTTTCCATCAGTCCAGATTTTCTCATTTTCCTGGATGTTTCTCTTGTCAGTGGAACAATATCAAGAATATGGCTGACCAAGCATATGTGTCTGCACTGGGGGGAGCTGACTGGCTCTCTGGACTCTGTTGTTTGTGTTAATTTGATTTCTGCTGACTAGAATGAGACCCTAAGCACCTGTCTCACAGTTATCCAAATGTATGTGTTGTAATGGAGTCTATCCAGGGACCTCAATGAATTTCTCCACATGTAGGAGTGTAGTTGTATTTAAGTGTTATCTCAGTTTCTGTAGCGTGCTTGTGACATCTGTATGGGACTAATCTGCTGATGTGCCTGCTTGGTTAAGAGTTTGCTCTCTCTACTTTGAGACAGCGAAGTAGGATCACTGTGATAACTTTGTTGTCTATGAAACTTAGCACATCTTGCATGGGCTGCAGCTTGAGCAGCTCTACAGTCTGTGACTCATTTCCTTTGACTGTGAAGAGAACTGCTTACCACTGCAGTTCATCACCAGCATGGACAAGGTAATCCATGACACATTTTCTGATTAGTTAACATGAAATCTAGTTTGTTGGAATTTCTTTTTCAAGAATTATGGACTTTGATTATCCTGTTCCTAAGATGTAATATTTGAAATAATCATATCCAGAGAACAAATTTTACTTTTCTCAGGTCACTGTACCAGACAGATTCAGCTTTCTTATACTGAGATGTTATTGCTTGGCACTTGTGTCCTTCAATTCCATAAAGAAATATAATAAATGGCTGAGTAAGAATCAATCAACATGAAATAGAAAATAGCTAAAATAGGTATACTTTTGATTTCCTTGAAAAGCAGTTTTGTAGCATCTTCAGGATTTGTTTTGCTTGCTTTTTTTTCCCATTTCCATGTTTATTGTTGTCTCTCTCATTACCCTCTAAAAGCTGTCTTCTATCTCATATCAGTGCTGTTGCAGCTGTTTTTTAACTCCTGTCATTGGTATTTCATCAGCATGCATATCAGAGGAGCACTTTACAATTTCATGGAAACTTTTTAGTAAAAAACCAACCAACCAACCAATCAACCAACCAAACAAAAAAACACCCACCAACAAAAAAAAAAAAACAGAACATGTTCCCACAAGTAGACAAAAAGTAGAGAAAATCTCTCATGCTATCTAGATATTAGATAGATCATGATAACCATTCTTGCAGGTGCTTTTCATATTTTGCATAATCACATTTGCATTTTTGACAGATTTGTGCTCACGGTGTGAATCCCCTCTTTATTTTATGTCCCTAGACATCTGTGTTGTTTAAAACTGAGACTTGAGCATGCTTTTTCCCATGACTGATTAATGAGCCTGTGACTTGTTTAGAGGGTCCTATGCACCCCCATTTTAAAGCAGCATTTGCTTCTGGGGAAGTTCCTAATCTGAGGTTCCAGACTGGTTTTGGTTTCTTTGTTTTAGTGCCAGATTGTCCATTTAAAAATGCTCTGATGTGACCAATAGTTGTGCATGATTCTATATCTTTTAAATAAATACTGTGGTCATTGGTGCCCAGTAGGGCAATGTTAAGCAGAGGCAATGGGCACAGCCTGAAATTCAGGAGGGTCCATCAGATACTCAGAGTACACATTTCACTGTGTGGGTAACCAAGCACTGGAACAGGCTGCCCAGGGAGATTGTGGAGTTTCTGTCCCTGGAGATACTCAAAAGTCATCTGGACAGCTCCCAGTGACCCTGCTTGGACCCCATGGCCAACAGAGGTGCCTGCAAACCTCAACCACATTGACATTCTGTGAAATACTGTGTTCAAAGACACTGATTCTCACATCTTCTTTGTACAGCAGTCAGAAACACTTTTGACCCAGAAAAAGCTGTTCCTCTTGACTATCAAGGAAATTAGTTGTGAGAGCAGAACCTGGTGGTCCTCAGTATATGGATGGGGAAGGTAACTCAGTGAATCTGAACTCTTTACAACTGAATGGCATATATAAAACAATATGTAAAATTTATTTTCTGGAGGAGAAGAAGCCTAAAAAGACATTAACTAAATCTTCCAGGAAAGATTGCATAAATGAAATGAATTAAGATGGATTATGCTTAAAAATACAGTGTTTATGAAAGAGTATTAAATTGCAAATTAATTTCTTTAGCTCAAATTGGCACTACCTTTCTTGTGCATGATACTTTCAGCAGATTTAAGTAGTCTATAAGAAGAGAAATACCTCATTTCTATTTTGTTCCCTTACAAAAGGGACGTTCCTCAGCACGCTTTAGCCAGATGAAGTTGAAATTGCAAGACTTGGATTTAAAAGCTGCTCTCCTGCCCTCTAGTGTTACTGTAAAAGTTTCGAATCA
Organism: Chloebia gouldiae; assembly: GCA_003676055.1. Taxonomy (NCBI): domain Eukaryota; kingdom Metazoa; phylum Chordata; class Aves; order Passeriformes; family Passeridae; genus Chloebia; species Chloebia gouldiae. Next base: position 23,483,693 of record QUSF01000007.1, on the reverse strand, counting down.
GCTGAGGTTTGTGTGTGAACGAATTTCTGCTGTTTTTTAGAAAACTGAAAACGTACAAATTTATTTTTATTCTAAGTAGAAAATGACACTGGGAGTTTAAGAGGTTTTTAGAGCTTTCAATAGTTACTGCAGAATTAAAACACTTTCCTTTCCCTTTCCTTTCCTTTCCTTTCCTTTCCTTTCCTTTCCTTTCCTTTCC
>QUSF01000007.1:23461368-23483484 GCA_003676055.1 Chloebia gouldiae | reverse complement strand
CCTTTCCCTTTCCCTTTCCCTTTCCCTTTCCCTTTCCCTTTCCCTTTCCCTTTCCCTTTCCTTTTCTCTCTCCCATCCTCCCTTCCCCCTTTTCTACTCCCTTCCTTTCCCTCCCCCCACTTTTTCTTCCATGCATAAATTAATAAGGTGAGCTTTGCCATCAAACTTACTGAACCTTGTTAAACCACTGTTAAATTCCATGGAATTTATTGAACTCTGTCAAATTATTACCTTACCTCAATAAAACATATTGCCGCCTCCCTGCTTTGACTGAGATGCATTCCACTCATCCACAACAGAGGCTGAGCATTGATACTGCCCTGTAGTATAAAGGCAGCTTCATTTTATTACGATTTATTTGATGTTTTTTGCCCAACACCCAAGAAAAAACAAAGATGCTGCCGAAGAACACTAGGGGCCACTGTTAAACAGGATTACAGTGAGTCTCGGAGCAGTCAATTTATGCGCAAACCGAGCCCGTACTCCTCCAGCCAGTATGTTGATCATTCCAGGACTTGGCCATGTTTAATTTGTCTGGCTATTTTTTTTCATCCAGAAAAAAAGATAAATAAATAGATACTAAGGTTCATCTGGGGAGAGACTATCTTATGATTTGTTGTCAGCAATCTTTATAAAGGTGGAACTTTTGTTTTGCATGCTTCACTACTCATTTCTCATAGTGTGTGATAATCTTACAAGTAGTTTTAAGGGCTTTTTTTGTGATGAGCAAACTGAGATAAATGCCTTTAGTCAAGATTCACAGAACCAAACACCAACCAGTCCACAGTACCTGAGGTGCTACTGAGTCACATAAGTCACAGGGGTTGTGGATGCCTCTTTCAGAATCAGTGCCCTTAGCTCTTCCTCAGCATGGCTAAGCCGACAGAGCTCCATTCCTTGGATATTTCATTTTTTATCAGCATTTGATAAATCCTTCACACATACTGGAAATTTAAGAATTGTTTTGAAATAATTTTGAAAATCCTTTTGGTTTTTAGCTTAATGAGAGAAAAGGTTTGCATCAGTCTCAAGTCTTTGTCCTGATCTGCATTCCTCAGTATATTAACTGAGAGCACCCCACTTGTCATTCAAAGGCCAGAGAAGTAAATCATGTCCTGATTTGCTGGGTTGCACTTTTCTACAGTTAGATACAATTCACAGGAAAGTAACAAATTCCATAAAATAATCTGTCCTCCTAATATTCACCCCCCCAAAAAATAAGGTAGGAACTGGAATGTTGCTTGTCAAGTTCAGGCTTAATATCTCATTTGTTCCTATTTGGCTCCTTAGCAGATTCTGTGCTTGCCTCAGGCAATAGCAACATGTTTCTTCGTGATGAAATGTGATCAGTTATTTGGATGTTAACTGTAAGAACATAAGTGGCATTTCTGTTGGTTTGGCAAGAGTATCAAGGAGGGTTTTTTTCTCTAACTGCTGCCTTGATTGTTCCCGTCTCTACATCAATGCACTCTTTTGGAAGCACAGCAAACTAGCCTCTGTGTTTTTGTGTTAAGTGTTATGATTTTTGCTAACTGACTCACCTTTGGCATGTGTGATGCCTCCCTTTGGTTCTGGCAAAGCCAATACCTGTTGACTTCTTAATTGTGCAGCATTCAGCTGACCTCTTGGCATGTACATATCTACCTGGACCTTGATCAAAACCTGCTTGGGGATCTTAGAGATCCCAAATGTTATGGCTGGAGGGAGAATGAGTGCACCTGGGAAGTGACTTTCAGGGAGGTACCAGGTTCTGTCTCTCATCATCAACTTTGTCAAGTTTATCAGATTTCATTTTCCTGTTGATGTAGGAGGTTGAATTGGGCTTGAAAATGACCAGTAAAAATTCCCCTGGAGGAGGAAATCTTTTGGCTGCCACAGATCCAGTTTCTGCATGCTGTTCTGTTTCCACTCCTCCTGCCTGGCAGCAGCTAGTAGAAAATGACTGAGGCTTAGAAAAGAGGATCACACTGATCTTTATTTAACACTGGGGGTATCACATAAATAATCTGGCACAAAGGTCTCTGAGACAGGGCCTGTTCAGAGATGCTGTGTTTTCTTGTGTTCATGGTTAGATGGGACACCTGAAGCACCTCTGGCAGCATTTTCTACTGGTGCCATAAATTGCTTGGATGCCCAGGATGCAGACTCAGCTCACCTGTTTGCTTATGTTTCTGCTCAACAGTGTAGTAGAAACTTGTGAGAGTTATTGCACTTGGGTTGTTGATTGTGATGGGCATTAGGCCTCATGCATGTTCAGGGTAGTCCAGGCTTACTGCTCAAGGACATATATTTGCTGTAATCATGGTAACTCCAAATGTCCAAAATCCATCAGTTATCACATGTGAGTAGAACCTGATGTACCTGTGAGAATGGTTCCATTGTACATACAGACCAGGGTTGCCCTGCACAAAAATCACAGGTAATGGTCACTGCATGTGTGAAGTTGTTCTAGTTTAATGCCCGAAGCAGGAGAGGGAGAGATGATTAAAAGGAGTAGAGTTGGTTGTCCTGTCTAAACACAAAACCACATGCATGGGGCAGTTTCTCTCCCTTCCTGTTCAGTCTCTCAAAGCTAAACAGTCTTTGATCTCTTCTAAATGAACTCAGTCCAGTGTCTGGGCTTTCAGTCTGACTGGACTTAACTAAGTTGAGTGGTTTGGCCTTGTGAAAATTGAGGATTTGAAAATAACTTTCTAGGACTTCACACATTTACCACACTTAGATTAACATAGTCACTCTTAGCAAGAGTGACCAAGCAAGTCACAAGTAGCTGGACTTTAAAGGAGCTATGCACTTCAATTTCTTGCCATAAAAGTTCCTTACCTGGATCTTAGAAAGCACATACTTCTGTGGTGTCAAGAGAAAACTCTCCTTTCTTTCACATATAAAGATCTATTCAATTGTAATCAATGATCTGGATGAGGGTACAGAGTACACCCTCAGCAGAGGACACAAATTGGATGGGAGTGTTGATGTGCTGGAGGATAGGAAGTTTCTGCAGGGGGATATGAGCAGGCTGGATTGATGGGCCAAGGCCAATTATATGAGGCTTAACAAGCTGCACTTGGGTCCCAGCAACACCCTGCAGCACTACAGGCTGGGGTCAGAGTGGCTGGAAAGCTGCCCAGTGAAAAAGGACCTGGGGGTGCTGGTGGCAGCAGCTGAACATGAGCCAGCAGTGCCCAGGTGGCCAAGAAGGCCAGTGGCACCTGGCCTGTATCAGCAATAGTGTGGCCAGCAGGAGCAGGACAGTGATTGTCCCTCTGTACTCAGCACCAATGAGGCCACACCTCAAATCCTCTGTTCAGTTCTGGGCCCCTCACTACAAGAAAATTTCCACTGGTGCTGGAGACTGTCCAGAGAAGAGCAAGGGAGCTTGTGAAGTGTCAGGAGCACAAATATTATGAGCAGCAGCTGAGGGTTAACCTGGAGATGAGGAGGCTGAGGGAGGACCTTACCTCTCTTTACAACTGCCTGAAAGGAGGTTGTAGCGAGGTGGAGGTTGGTTTCTTCTTCCAGGTAGCAAGCAACAGGACAAAACAACATGGCCTCAAGTTGTGGAGAGGTTTAGATTGAATATCAGAAAACATTTCTTCATAGAAAGCATTGACAAACATTGGAACAGGCTGCCCAGGAAAGTGTTGGAGTCACCATCTCTGGAGGTATTCAAAAGATGTATAGATGTGGCACCTAGGGACATGGTTTAGGGACATGGCAGTGTGGTTGTAATTGGACTTGATTTTTGAGGTCCTTTCCACTCTAAATTAGTTTCTGTTTCTAGTTGAGAGACTTGTTCAATACATGTTCCAAGACATGTAGAAAGATCTGCATAGATCCCAGTCACTTTTGTGAACAATATGATGATACTTTGTAATTTGCCAGTCTTTCTAAAGCCATTAAATGCCACTTTCAATTTGTGAACTGGTTATTGTTTTCTTCTGTAAAAATAAGTTTAGTTCTTCAGTTGCATAATTGGGTCAAATTGTATTTTAGGTTAAACAGAGTGCTTACTGGGGGGCAGCTTTGCAAGTACTATAAAATTCAAGTAAACAAAAAAAAAATCCAGGCATTTTAGTGAACTTATCATAAGAGTTTTTCAGTTTTTATATATTTTATATGTCTACATATGTCTTATATATATATATATATACACACTGGAGCATTCATAGTTTAAGACCAAAAGGTGGTAGATGATCATGATGTACTCAGGGGCGAGGACTCCCCACAAGCTTTTGTTTAGATAAGGTAATGTACAGTACTTGCCCCCTCTAATTGTTAATTACTCCTGTGCTGATATGCTTTACTCAAGTTTATCTTGTGCAGCTGCTGCAAGCCTATGCCAGATGGCAACCTAGCTCTTCAAGCATGAGAAATAGAACTGAAAGGACCAGGAAGGTCTCAGATCCCCATGTAAGGCTCTGATCCTGTAGGCAGTAGGAGTTCTGTACATGAAGAGCTTGTAAAGTCAAGGCCTTTGCATGCTTTAGACTAATACAATTAGCCTCCCCTTTGATTTTAGTGGCTTGAACTGTTTGCCATTTACAAGTGTGGTCAGATAACAACACTTTTAAACTGGAGGCAAACATCATTATTCAAATTTGATTATTGAATTAAGATATAGAACCATACTTAGCCAACAAAAGAAGGTTTCTGTTTTTTTTTAATTTGCTTTCTGTCTGAGAATGCTGAGTGCCTTTGTAAACAGGATATTTTATTTTGGCACATAATTTAGACTCCCAAGTTGGTGTCATTTCCCCCCCACTTCCTGATTGGTTTCATAAGTAGGCCATGTATTTTGTATTGGGAATTTTCATTGCACAGAGCATGGAGCACAAGCATATCAAACTCTAATGTCTATCTTTGGTATTGGAGGTAACATAACATTCAAAATATTCTTTTTATAAGAACTCTGAATTACAAACAAGATTTTTAAAAACTGTATATATTTATAAACTCCACAGCAGAAAGTATTTATCAGTCTGATAAATTATAAACACAAAAATAAAATTGTGTTTACAGTGTAGTGATTAGTTGCATCAGCATAATATGTTATATGATGGAAAAAATGTGCCAGTACATCTATGCCAACCTTGGCATTTTTCTCAGAAAGGTCAGAGGATGAAAGTATGCCTTGTCAGGCAGCCAGAACCATTTTACAGCTGTTACTAGTTGCATGCAGCTTAGAGGAAATGGGCTCCTGCCTTCAGCTCACAAAATCAAAGCCTGAAACTTGTTGTGCAAAACATTTAGATTGGATCTCTGAAGTACTTTAAATCGATCTTGATTTAAGTCCAGGCTTGCTCTATGCACTTGCACCCGTTTGCTGGAATTTTGTTTCTATGATTTTTCCAGCAAATGTGAGTATTATTTTTCCCCCATATCTGAAGATTTGCAAACTTTTGCAAGTTTTCATGACTAGTGTTATAATGCATTCTGTTTTATGCCTTCTTTAGCTGATGTTTGCAAATTTTACTTTGATTTTTCACAGTAAGACTCACTTCAGCTGATGTCCTAACAGACAGTGGACAGAAGTGCCTCTATGTGTATCCTCATTGTCAGTGAGCTTGAGCCAGTCAGGTGGTCTTTATCCTTACTGTGGGTCTGCCAACTCATGTGCCTGCCAATCTGTGTGTCTTTTCATGTTGTTTGATCTATCTGTCACATTTTGCCTCGCCTAGGATGTAGATGTGACACTGAAATGCTTTAGCTGGTGCCTGCTAGTGTGTTCTAAAAGTGTGATACAGGATGTATTGGTACTGCAAAACACAGTTATGAAGTTGGAGCAGCAGCAAAGATGAAGTAATTTGCACTTTAACTTCACATGAGAAGCTCGCTTTCAGGGCTGCAAGAACATATGTAGCAAAGGAGAGACTGAACTGCTGCAAAAGACAGAAAATAGAATAGCTGCAGGGACTGTGACTAGTGAGAACCAGTATTTCCTGAGGGTCTACACCCTCTTTGCTTGTCTGTCCTTGTATATTTTCACACGGATTTATGTGAGTGTAGCCAGGCTACAGCTGCCCTCTGTTTGCTACCTACCAGCTGCCCCAAAATCCAAGGTGTGTTGTCCTCTGGGAGATACAAGCTATGCCTGGTTAAGGCTGTGCTTTCTTGCCCTGTTAATTTGTGTTCTAATTTGTGCTAAGCTTTAAACTAAGGAGCCTTAAAGTGCAATGAAACTTGTGCCATGCAGGCTGTTAGAAGAGCTTGGGCAGGTTTGCTCTTCATGCTTCTGTTACATGGAAGCCTGGCAGAGATGGTGAGACCAAATTAAACCAATTATCAATATTATGTTGTTCAGCAAATGCTTCTGTTTCTGATGGTGTTAATGAAGTGGCAGGAGCAATTCAAAGGCTGCAGTTCCCACAATAAAATGCTGGCAATGCACAAATGAAGCAGCAAGCCGCTCCAGGAGGGACAGCTGGAGGATGGGGGTGGGAAGGCAGAGGCAAGAAGTGATTGTCTGTCTCCTGAGAATGGGACCAATTTTCAGTGCAGCTATGCCAGCTGAGCTCCAGGAAGGCACCAGGGAATCCAGCTCAATGGGATTTAATTTGTATGTATGCCTATAGATTATATATGACAGGCACAATTCCACATGCCTCCCAAATCATGGCACTGTACTTAAGCCCTTATACATAGATAATGCAGACATGGGATAATCGAAGCAACCTTTGTCATTCTGAAAGCAGAAACTCCTGAGGGCAGAGTTTAATCAGTGTATTATTGGAACTAAAATTCCAGCCTTACTGTAGTGATTGTATTACTAGATGCCATATTTAATTCATGAAGAGAACTGTGAGTTTTAAAATGGAAATGAGACTCAAAATTTGCTGGTTGATGCAGAATATAAAATTAATTTTCTGTTGGTCATGAGCAACAAAGAAATAGGTAAGAAAGAGCAAAAAATCTTTTTCATCTGTGGCTGAATTCCTTTTGTCAGGTTATTAACAGTATCAAAAAGTACTGAAAGAAAGCACTGCAGAAAGGTAGCTGTGATTCACTTCACAAGTTGCATCTCTGTTCATACCAAAGAAGGATTTTCTTCTATTCCTTTAACAGTGCATGTAAATGTCAAGCTTCTACAGACTGAAGAAATATTTCAGCATTACTTAAATATATAAGAAAATTATTACTTCCCCATGATTTTTGTAGTATTATCTCCTTCTGCTCTTTATTCAGACAATGGAATTTCTAGGAGGTGGTAGTGTATCAGTTCTACATCCACCTATATACTGTAACCATTATCCTTGTGCTTGAGCTACCGTGTTTTCCAACAGCTTTAGCAAGCTTTGTCTTAATTAAAAAAAATAAAGAGTCTGCTGATTCGAAAGAAAATGTGACAGTGAAATAAATCTGAGTTCTGCTTGGTTAATAAGGAAACAGAGGATGATGCCGGATGTGGAGGTGACCAGGATGTTCCATTTCAGCTTTCCTTCCTCATTTAACTTTTCTTTGGCTGCTCCAGTTAGAAATGATATTTGAGGGCTGGAACCACAGCAGGCATGGGAGTTTTTCATTACCTGCCCCTCTGACACAGTAGCACATCAACCATCACGTCTTCACCTCCCTTCATGTAAGCTCTTTTTATCCCACCACAGGCATGTTCTTTCTCCTGATGGGCCATATCTTCCCCTAGGTATGGTTTAATAGTTACTGTTCACAAAGTCCCAGTAGAAGTGAGCTTGTGAATTGGAGAGCTGTAGCAGAACTTCAGGATGACAAATTGCACAGTTCCTTCCTGTAGCCCAATAAACTCTAGTGCTTCTACATATTATGTATGTTTGTTCAGAGTCTGGCTTCTCAGCTATGGGAGAGCAAAAGAATATCTCCACCTCTTGTTGGCCAGGAAGTGACATTCCCACATGATATTTCAGGCACCAACCTCTCACTGACTTGTGAACCTGGACTCTGTGGTTATCTGTGTCCAGTCTTAGGTAAATGTGCTTGAATTTGTGATAGTGGCTAAGGACTGTAGAATAAGTGTTATACTCAAGAGAAGGGTTTAAATTTTTCTTATGCCTGAGCTGATTTGCTTGGTGCCCCAGTTGGCTTGTCTTGGAGTGCAAATAGTGCGAATGGTGTGGAATGACCCTCTGATTAGTGTGACAGTAAACTTTATGCCAGAGTTCCTCAGCTCTGAGGTGAAGGTTTCATTTCAATCCTTCACAGCAGGCTGTATGGTGGGATGGAACTATTTTAATACTGAAAAGATAGATCAAACCACAGATTTAAACAAACAAATCGTGCTGTACTCCGTAACCTCTACTTGTGGCTGCATGACACTGATGCTTTTCTTGCTCTTTTGTGCTGATGTAGTTTTTCAATACATACTAGTTAAATCCCACATCCTTCTTAAATAAATATTACCATTTATTTTTGGAAGTATATTTAAAACACAGAACAGTTGATGTTACTTCAAGTGATACTAGGAGAGAGTCAAACATGAGTGTTGGAAAGGAACAAAGATCACAGAATTAGGAACAAAGATCATAGAATCATAGAATGGTTTGGATTGAAAGGTGCCTTAAAGATAGTCTAGTTCTAACCCCACTGCCATTGACATGGATGCCTTTCACAAGACAAGGTTGCTCTGGGCTCCATCTAAATAGTCCGTAAACACTTCTAGGGATGGGGCATTCAGAAGTTCTCTAGGCAAGCTATTCCAGTGCCTCACAAGCCTCACAGTAAAGATTTTTTTTCCTGGTATCTAATAAAAAAGATCTTCACTGTTACAGTTTTATAGTTTTATTACTCCCCCTTTCTTTTTTTCATGTTCCTGCTGCTGCATCAACTGAAAACTTCAAAAGAAGGTTCCTTAACTTTGTAAGAGGAAAGAAAAACTTGAAAACATGAACTCTGCATATTCTGTAACTAGAAAGCAACTAAAAATTATCACAATTCATATATCAGTTTCGCAAATTTTAATGCAATTATACAAGTCAACATTTTTAGAAGGCCTGATTCAATTTTTTTTTTTTTAAACTGCAGACAATATGGTTTCAACTCATTGTTCTTGCTTAAATTTGGGCCTGGAAATACAGGTGAATAATTTTATCCTGAAATCATAAAAAGTCAGTTAAAAAAAAAAAACAACAACAACAAATTTGGAATATTTAAGTAATATTCCTTTTATTGTGGTAAATATGAAGAAGTAATAAAATAAATACACTCACACTTGGTGTTTGTCCAGTTTAAAGGGGTGTGTGTGTGAATACCGGATTAGTCACTCCGAACTTGGACAAACCCTTATTGTGGCTATATTCATAGCTTTTCCATGGTAACCAACATGGATTATTGAGTTGCAGCCATTTTACTGGATTTCATGTGTTTCTATCAACCCTTAGGAGAGCTATTTTGGTATTAAATACAGCCAGGCAGTGAGTAAATGTTTTTCTACTTTACCAAAGGAATATGTGGCTTTACTTCTTCCTTCCTTCCTTGCTTAGTCTTAAATTCATCTTTAATGAACTGATTTAACTAATTAACCCACTGGAAGACTGTTCTCCTTAAAAAAAAAAAAAAAGTTTTTTCTCATGCAGTTGCCTTTGCTCAGGATTTCAAGAGCACAAGTATAAGATAAACAGAATGGAAGAGATGCACAAGAATTGGAGTTAAAGGGTAAGAGTGACCTCTTATTGCCCCTAGCAGTGAGCTGGTAGTTAATGTCAGTATAGATGTCTTTAAAACTTCAAAATTAGTTAATTAGGAGGTTTTTTTGACATGGTTTCTTAATGTGAGGCTATAATATTCACAGCAATTGCAGTGAAGATAAAGCTGCTAGCCTGGATTCACAACAGTGAAAATGAACAAAGAACTTGACCCTGAGATTAACATTTCCTGTAACTCTTAACATTCTTTTTTATAAGTGGTACTTCAGTTCTCTTTTGTTTCAAGTATTTAGTTTGTAATCATACCAGTGCTTCAGTAGCAAAGTGTTTTAATTTTAGAGCCAAGGATTTGAAGAGAGTAAGATTTCTACTTAATTATAAGGGAAGTGGTATTTGGTCAAGTGTTTTAGGTTATTATTATCCCAAACTGAAGCTTTTAAAGAAGAAAAGGAGATAAGAAATATTTGGATTCAATGATAGAACTTGTTAAGGATAGCTGACCCCTTACAGTGTGCCCTGATGATCCAGCCTAGAACCACAAAGGTTCTGAAGCAGGAGAGTTCTAGGGCGTTTGAGTTCAGCCATAAGGGCATAGAATATTTTCATTAAAAAATAGAATTATTACTAAAACCAAGTTATCATCTTCCTTCTGCTAGCAAAGGAAGTTTTGGTTCATTAAATTACTTTCTGGCTCTTGTCTAATGGGTTCAAAATCTTTCTTTTAGAAATGAGCTACTGTTGAAGGAAAACGATAATGTGTGCCCAGTGCGATTGCTGTAACAGAGGTGCACAATAGCAGCTGATTTTGTCTGTCCTGGCACTTTCCCATCATGGCTGGTGGCTTGAGATAACCTCCATCCATCCATGGAGCTCTGTGGTTGACCACTGCACCGAAGTCACCTCCTCCACATGGGGTCTGGACATACTCAATGCACTCTAGCCTGTGTGTTGCTGGGGCACGCTGGACCAATCCCACTTCTGTTTTGAGCAAACAAGAGTCTTTTTTCCTTCTTGACCCAGGTGCTTAGGTATGGTGAAGCTTTTCTCTCTGGTTTGGGGGGTTTGGGGATCCTGCCCTGGGAAACTGCCAGTTTTCTGAAGCCAGGAGTTTGCAGTTGTGTGGCAGTCACTGAAGTACTGTAAGGTGGTGGTTATGGTAGGTGGTATTTCTACTCTTAGTTCAGTACTAAAAAGTCATAGTCTTGTGTGCTAGAGTTTCTGTCTTTCAGAAAATAAGTTTTCATCATAATTTCAAACATTTTCTACTGATCCATACTGCAAATAAGAAAGGAGAAAATACCTTAGAAAGCATATCTAAGTGCAGCCTCCAACATGACTGCAGATTAAATTCTATGTTAAATAAAGGAAGAGCTGATACTGGTTTCAGTCTTGGTTTAAATTGATAACCCTTCTGAGAGAATTGCTGCTAACCTACTTGGCTATGCTAAGATAATTTGTGATTTTAATACAAATTTTCTTTTGAAGAAGTGTAATTAAAAATAAGTAATATAGAATATGTGCTTTCAGAACAAAAGTGTCTGTCCCCTGCGCCACAAATGAATGGTGGTGTAACAGAGTGGTAGATTATAACATGCAAAGGGTTGATCAGTCATGTGGTGCTGCTTCTCCTTGTTTCAAGCTGTCAAATCCTATTAAAAGGAAAGCTTGAAACAAATTTTATATATTTTTAGTATTTTCACTCTGTGAATGCAATTACTGTGACAGACACAAAAATTGCATGAAATCATGAGTAAAGAAGGAAGTGTTGCTGCAGTGAGAGGGAATTGCTCTGCTGAGAGCTCTCCCTCATTTGTGACAAGTGGCTCAGGGGCTTCAGAGCCTCTGAAGATTTTCCAAAAACCTCACTCTGAAGTATTTGCTGTCAGCGAATAGGATCCTTGCTGGAGAGACCTTGGATACTTAGATGAAAATTGTCATGTAGGAAAAAAGTCCAAATTGTAATCAGATCAATTAGTTATGCTACAGTTATTGCTGGCTTATATTCATTTTCCCATTTAGGCTTTTTCTTTACTAGCGGTTATAGTCTCAGAGGAATTTGGTTGGGAATTGTAAGGGAAATGGCTTTTATGTCATTTTGCTTCATGGTGTTTTTCACTATACTGAAGACATAGTGTCTTTAATATCTATGCTCTTACAGAATTCTTAACCCCCTAGTATCCTAAAGTATATTAATCCTTCCACTTGATTGTCCAACACACTCCAGTTAATTCTGGAGTTCTGTTTACAAATTTTGCTAAGTTTAGCTGCGTAGTTAAAAAGGTTAGTACCCTCACAAGTCCATTTTTTTTTTTGATGTGGGAATTTATCATCTGTATAGGAACAGCTGTATTTTAACTTAAACTGCAGAAATCAAAATATGTTGATGCATAGGTTTGTAATCACAAAATGGGCTCATGACTCCTGTTCTGCTGGTTCACTATGCCAGGAAAGGACTGATTTTCAGAATAAGGGCAAAGCAGGAAGGCTGAGGACAGTAAAATTTCCAAATGCTGTCATTATCTAAGAGGGAGTAAGAATTCTTTGCTACTTCCTAAATTGCTTTCACAGGACACTACTGGAATAATGCTATTTCTGGAACCCTGTCTTGTTCTAGTTGTTCTTTTGCTTTTTATGATTAACAAGTTTTCTTTCTTTTTCCCTCATCTTACTTTTCTCACATGTTTCAGCTGTTTTTCTCTTTTCCCCTCCCCCCCATCTCATTTAGATGTCTGCTTTTTAAAATTGTTCTTACAGATAGAAAAAAGAAATATAAAATAAAGAACCCATCATCACTGCCTTGATTTAATGACCTTATATGTATTGTTTTCAGGATTATTGTCTTGGCACCAAAGCTTGGTTAGCAAAGCAAGCTGACAGGTGCTTGCTGGTGATATGGCTGTAGTCCTCTTCCAGAGGAATTAAAGGGAATTCTCCTTTTCTTTCATTCATGAGTACTGCCTGAGTCACCAGAGTCAGAGCAATTTCCATCAGTCAGGCCAGTGGAAAGGCTGGTTCAGATAAATTCTTTCTTCTCTTGGAATTGGTAAAGAATGTCCTTATGTAAAAAGATTCTCACTTTTTCCTGTTGTTAGAGCATACATGTGACTAGTAAAACGTTTTCAATTACAACAGAGGTAGAGTAGAAAAATACATGACAAGAAATTGTATGACTTGTACTGTATTGAAGTTTGCTTGTGGACTGGTGTCAAGTGAACTATAAAAGCACAGAGACATCATAGAGTAGCAGAAGTTACGGCAGGTCTTGCCAAATACTTCCACTGATCCTATTTTCATGTGTAACTTTACTAAATTTCCCCTGGTGATAAAGAGATTTGCAGCAGATATCTGCATCAAGTTTGCTTATTTGCTAAAAGATAAATGTCCTTCAAAGTGGCTTACCCATTTCTGAAATGGTGAGTGGAAAAAAGTGTTTTCTAATGACTACTTCTTACAGATGTTCTAGTACCTGTTAATTACAGAGAACAGACTTAACATCTGATGTGGGCAAGGCTGCAGTATATATTTAGTTTTCCATAATTTTGGAACTTTCTGACTATGAAAGTCCTGGATTAACAATCATAGTACTTTTTATATAATTATTTGTTTGGTTGCCTTCACAGCAATTAAAGCTGCCTCATATTTTTCATTGTAGAAGCCTTTCTTTTAGTTGGAAGTTTCTTGGTCAAGTCTTAACTGTTTGGGTTGAAGCTTTCTCATTTTGCTTTCTGCCTCTGATTAAACAGTTTTGGGAAGCTTTAGTAAAACTGATGTATGTGTATTCAAGAATATATATTCTGTCAGACAGAAGCTGGGGGGAAGCTGAGGTAGTTTTTATTTTCAGTGTCACAATTTAAATTTATTTTTCTTTTGAGTCCTTTACCTTTCATGAACAAGCCCTCTTGAATTAGAACTGGGACCAAATATTTGATAAAAGGATAGTCCTAGGATAGAAGAAATACCATTTATTGTCCTCCAAAGACTCAGGCAGATTTTGATGAGCTGATCCTTTGGAAATCCATTTACATGTGCTCAGAAAATACTGGCTTCAAAATATTTATTTCAGTGAACTCAGGCTAGAGGTAATGGGTAAGGAAGTGAATATGGTGAACATACAGATAGTATGAGCCACATACTGAATCACATGCAAGTGACAGAGAACATGCTTCAAAAATCAAGACACATGACTACAGAGGCCTAGCAGTCCAAGGCAATAAGGAGGATGGGTAAAGGCAGAGCTGATGCCAGCTCCCTGCTTGATGGGCAGCGCTGCAGCTTCCCTCTGGCTTGTGTGGGAGGGAAATTGGGAATTTCTGACTTAGAGGGCTCAAAGCACACTAGATGGACATGGAAAAGCAAAAGACAATCAAATTTCTTTCTCTGGAAAAGCTTGCTGAAACCTCTTATAGTCATTTTGTTGCTGATTTTCTTTACCTCTGTTACTGATGAAAATAACCTACACTGGTTATCTTGCCAGTGTAGGGTTTGGAGCCATCAATGCATATGTCCTTCTGGTCACCTTAATTGTTGTTGCAGTGTCTGACTGTTTCTCTCAGGGAACTGGTGAGCAATTGCTTCTGGTTTCTTCAATAATTTTTAGATTATTTCTGAAAGCGCCATTTCTCCATGGTGCACAGGCTGAGTGTAGAAACGACAGCAGTTACAAATTGCCTAATAAAGTCTGAAGAGCGCTCTGGGATTCATTTGATAAGAGTGGCTGCATTAAGTGAAAGGCTGTTAATTGTGTGGCTGCCTGCCACGTGCAGTTAATCTCCAGCACAAAAGTACAGCAAAATGTGCTCTATGAGCAGTTCTGATCCAGAAATAACTGTGAAGGAAAGAATAGAAGCTCAGGGCTACCTTTGGGCTCTGTGATTTACACTGCCCATGAGGATATCTTGCAATGTTGGCCATGTATTTTTCAGCTTGTTGCCAATCCTCATGCCATCATTGAACCTGATACTGAGGCTGGGACTTTGTAATTCTATCCAGAATGGCTCAGTTCTCCTGGTTCATTTTCCACAGCTCCTGCTTTCATTTTTCTTCAATTAAACTAGAGAGAAAAACCATATAAGTAGAATCAGACTTCACACTTGTTTGTGTTCCCATGCCTGGGAATCCAGAATGTGAGGTATTTGTCAATCTTCTGTTAGGGGGAATTTTGCCTGAAATTTTATACCTGCCCTAGAGGGACTAGCTCCTTCTTGATCTGCATTAACTGGCCCTTGTAACACAATATTTTTGTCCTTCTTAAGAGGATAGACTTTGTTCAGTGTCTTCCAAACACACTCCTGCCTATATGGAATTTCGGAACATTTTACAAGAGGAAGAATTCGATAGCTTTATCTCAGATTAGTGCCAACCCTCCAGTCTTGGAGTTCCAGTAGTGCAGTACTGTAGGTGAGGGCATAGCTGGTGTCTGAAATGCTTAATCATCCATTTATTTTACCTTGGTTCATAAGTTTCTCTTGTGTACAAACCTGATATACTGAGTTGAGAAGCATGAAGATACTGGAGATAAGTCTACTGCTTCAAATGCCTTGGAAGCTTTCTGTGATTTCTTAGACTGCAATTTTCCAGGCAGCTGAGTTGATCTCACAACAGTCTCCTACCACCTAAAAAGCAAAGGACCCACACTTTTCCTTCCCCTGCTCATCTCCCCACTGCTCCCACCGTGTGGTCTTCTCCATCCCTGGCAACAGCCCTGAAATTATTTGCTTTGAAAAAAATGGCAGAAAAAAACCATCCAGATTTGTTTGGTTTTGTTGTGTTAATTTTCTGCTGCTGTCAAAAAATTTAATTAGCTAATGGAGAGGTTTAGTGAAAACCAGAGTTGATGCAAAGAAAACAACAGGAGTTTGCCATTTGAATCATGAATGAAGAGAAGGAATGGAAAGGAGGAGGGTGCTCTGCTCCTTCTGTATCTTGTGTAATCACAGCTTCAGCAGTGGGATTAAGTAATTCTTGTTGATGCCTGCACAGATCTGGATATTATTCACTTGTGACAAGCTGTAAGTGTTATCATGTGGATTTTCATGATGTGCCCATGACCAACTCTGCCTCAGGTGAAGAAACTGTGCAAATGTCAGGATACTTGTGACAGTGATGTGTAGTGAGTTCTACCTGGGTCATTTCAGCTGAACAGTGTTTGCTTTTTGGACACACTTTAGGGCCTGGTGAGTAGTCAGTCTATCAAGAAGTAGACTGGCTGCAAATGAATCACAGGAGATAACAACCACCACCTGAACTATACAAACTATTCCCTTCAAAAACCTGTCCCTGTTGTTGACTGGTTTGCTGTGCCCTATTTGGGATGTGAATTTCCTTCTGAATCAAAAATATATAAGATGGTTCTCTCCAGTGATCAATCTTCAAGGCACATTTTGCTTGGTCTGCTTTGAGCAGCAAATTAAATTTTCACTTTTGCCTTCTTCCTGCTCCACTTTAAAAAAAAAAATTAATTATATTTTTCCTCTGGCTTTATTTCATCGTTCAGCTTTGGGCCTACCTTTTTCTGGTGGTGTCTGTAGGAACAACTGGCAAAGGCAACAGCAATGACTCATCAGGATCAACAGCTTTGCTGAGACATAACAGGTTTGCTTCAATTATTTCCTTAAAGTAGGGCAACGTTTCCCCTTTCTATTTGTCTTTATTCCCTTAGTTATTAAAGTGAAAAACTAATTTAAAGCGTCTCTTCAGCAGAGTGTAGGAGGAAAATGACCTGGCATTAGATTTCATGTGACAGGACAAGCAAATGGCTTTCTGAAGTGTTGATTATACCTTAGGCTGCCTTTTAAATGTATCTTCACAGAGCAGTTTATCCTTAGCTATGTTTATCACTGGGAAGGAAATTTGATAACTACATGGAAATAGTGTTGCTAATGTTACCTTTTGGCCTTATAGAAATTTTTGTTGTCAATTTGTCCCTTTGTTCTCATGATGCAGGACATCTTCTCCAGCAGCAAACAGTTCTCTCTTTCAGTGGCAGAAAGTTGGTGTTCCTCCAAGTTGGTGTACAGAAGGGATCAAGAAATTATTCTGATTTTACAAGGACATAACAAGCAGCAGTGATGTAACCATGGATACCCAATGGGGTGTTCAAAATTGCTGTCCCCTTATCTACACAGCATGCATGCATCAGACACTGATCAGGTAAAGCTCTGTGCTGTTGTTGAGAGAACCTTTTTTTTTCACCATTTTCATAGTGCCACAGGGAGACAAAGCCCTTTGTAATGCTGTGAATTGGACCCTGAAACACTCTCCTGCAACCACAGCCTACATGATTAGTGAATGCATTTCATCAGTGTAAGCAGAGTTTCTATAAATATTTGTCATCATATTTTCCAGAATCATCATCATCATTTTTGTCTCTAACAGCCTTCATGGGCTCTTATCAAAAGCTAGGATTGTTATGGACAGTGCACAAGCACATGGTGGGACATATCCAGATTTCTGTGAAGTCAGTGGGATTCTCTCCATTATCTTTGATGGGCTTTGGATCAAATAGTAACTTTTCCATTGACTTCAGTGAGATTTGGATTAAGTCCAATTGCAGGCCATTTTTGTCCTGGAGGGATTGAAGACTGTTGTAAGTGGAGAAGCAACAACTGGGCATAATGAACAAATGGAGAGAAATGTATAAGGAAGGATAAGCTAGTTCTTTTCACTGTTATCATGATTTTATGTCTTTTAAAATTTGATTTTAAAATGGAACGTATTATTAATCTCGATTTCTAAATTTAACTGTGTCAACAATGGATAAAAATGGAAATAGTCCAGTGGAAGAGAGAGAATCTCTTTGGACATCCTGAGGCATTTTCTAATTTGTAAAGAAATATTACCATGTTGTTTTTCAAAGAATACATATCCATGCTAAAAGTGTGTTTGTGCGGATTGAGAAGGAATGGGGGGGAGGTGAAGAGAAAAACTTATTTATACGACTATCTGAGGCCCAACAATCCCTTTTCTGGAAGGGCTGAATTGAAGATAACCAGGGAGAAGCCAAACAGAGGGAAGCAGAGAGAGCACAATTTTCACAGCTGGACTTCAACATCTCATCCTCAAATGGCTCTTGGAACAGAATTGCTAAAGGAATAGTCTTGTTTTGAGCATACTAATTCAGTTTTTTCCTTTCTCATCCTTTCCTTCCCCATATTTGATTCTAGACACTCCAAAAATATTCCAAGTTTTATTCAGAACAAATAGTAAATCCTGCTCATCCAGATCTGACAGTTTTGAGAGGCTAGTGTTAGAATAGCAGGTTTCTGGAGGAAATCTAATGAATTTGCCTTGCTTGATGGGCTTTGTAACCAAAGCTGGCCAGATGCTGGTTACACTGTAGCATAAAGGTACCTAAAACTGGTGCATTAAGTCATCCCATGATGAAATAATACTCACCCTGAGGAGAGTGATTGTAAAGAAACTGGATATCACAGATATCCAAATATCTGAATATCGCAAATTTTTTCTCCCCTCTTTCTATAGGAGTATGGCAATCAGGAGAATGAGAAAGAATCAGTCTCACCTTGAGGTATCAGAACCTGTAGTTCTAAGGAGCATGCCTAAGCCTAGTGGGTTCCTGTTGGTGTTTTTGTTGTTAGCCTCTATGTAGTGTTTCATTTTCAAAGGAACTTCAGCAATTATTTTTACAGTAATGGGAAAAAATTAACATCAGCAATTGAACCCACATCCTAATATAGCATGTGAATTTATGCATGAAGAATAAATGAATTGTTTTGCTAGTAAAATGGTTTTAAGGTGCCTGGGGATTATTATGTCACACAGTGAGATGATAAACAATTTTAAGGAAATTAATTCTGAAGTCCTTATATGGGTTATTCTCCCATTGTCTAAGGGGCACTGTGTTGGAAATTAAGTCTTTGAAAGGGTTTATCTCCATGTATTTTCTACTTTGCTTATATTCTTTTTTTTTTTATTGCTGTTGTTATTTCCTTTTAGTGAGGAGAGATAATTAGCTAACGATGTATTTTTCCACTCTCATCTGTTATTAAAAATTTGTCTCTTGGGAGCAGTAAGATTCTGAAGGATAACTGCCAGTCAAGGCTAACCATTGTTATTTCTTGTGCTTTGCATATGTTAACATCCCATTATTCAGTTCTTTGCTCTGTATCTTGGTGATCGTGCTATTCTTGTTATTTGCAATGGTATTTTCTTGGCTGTGCAGAAGTACATCTTAGAAGGATATTTGAACACTTTAGCACTTCTTAATCTGAAACTCTGCTTTCATCAATCATCATAAAGATAAAAGAAGTTATTTAATATTGCCACAGATGTGCTATCCATGGATTCTGATAGTCCTGTTGTAACAGTCACCTTACTGAGGGAAAAAAAAAAAGGCATTCTGAAATTGCAGCATTCTGCTAGGCTCTTTATTTCCTTTGAGAGGAGACGTGAAGGCCAGTGAAATAGCCAGTAATATACTTTCAGCTTGTGGCCATATACTGTTGGGGCACATGTGCCCACTAATGGTTTTGCTGTCTGGATCTGCAACAGAAGTGAAATGTTTATACTTTCTTGTTGGAACTATCCTTCCATATCATTATGGAAGATCTTTTAATTCCCGTGTTCTGTTTTGTTAGCTGGCAGTAACACTACTAAACACATGATTCATTGTATCCGCAAAGCCAGACTTGCCCAGAAGAGTAGTGGAAAATGAAAACATTCAACAAAATTCTAAAGCCTGCTGGAGATGCAAAGTCTTCTTTATGCTGGAAAACTGTAGAAAATGCATACAGTCTGGTTACAGTTGGGTTGATTTTATGATAGAGAAATTACTGTCTAAGAGAAGGCAGGCATTTTTTCATTAAGGCATTCAGCAGAAATAAAAAGACTAGTGTAAGAAATCACTAGGTACTCCTAAGATAAGTCAGGTTTACAAAAGGACACTTATTTAGCATGCTGCCAGAGGGGTAAGTATACTGGAAAAGGACTTGTGTTGAAAGTATTCCCAGTTCTCTTCCTATTAGCATTTTAGAACAATCATTAAGAGTACATTGTAGATCTAATAATTCTAATGGAGTTGGTAGTTTAGTGGCATACTAATATTTATCTCCATCTGACCTAAACAGACATGCAACTTGTGAGGGAGAAGAATAATCTGTGAGCTGTCTTGGACCAAGTAAACCCCATGGAAGAAAAGCTGGTAATAGAGTAGAGCAAGAGAGGATTAAGAGGGGAGAACACTTTCTCTCGGAGTGGTCTTCTGCAGGGAGTGACGCTGGATCAGTTGAAACTACGAATTTTTGTCATGAAATACATTCTCCCTCTCTCATAGCTTACACATTAACTGTTCAAGCTCAGTGATATGTAAAGAGGAGAGAAATACTTGCTATTTAAAAAAATAAGAGACTGACAAGTAAAAGCAGCAAGCACATCACCAACACAAACTCCTTAGTGTAGGACATGACCAAAGCACTGCCTGAATGCAACAGAAGATTTCCATGTCTCTTTCTGAAGCACCTTTGTAATGAGCCAAAACCCAGGCTTGAATCCCTATGACAAGCAGACTTGTCATACATACTACCAGGGCAGGTTCCTTGCTTTTAGAACAGAGTGAATAGTTTACAGCATTGACTGGGATAATGTTTAGCAGTTTCTAACTTTGTCTGAAATTTACTTGAGCTGCTTGGCTTCCTATGAAAACTTTCAGCTGTTTTTTTTTTTGTGGCAGTCATCTCAGAGGAGGTGGCATCCCAGAAGGAAATTGCTCTCAACTCCAGCTGTTTTCAGGGGATGATGACAGGGCTCATCTGCATCCTTTCTAGATGCCATCATGTTAAGTAGCTGACTTTTACTGAATAGCAAAACTAAACTTGGCAAACCTGTGAGAGTTTTGGCTGCTGCTATCTCCTCTGATTCTTCAGATGCCTTTAATTATCATACTAATAAGTTAATTTAAAAATAACTTTAAGAAGTCATGTAATTTGTAAAAGAGGGTTGTTATTGTACCAGTCAGTACAAATCACCAGTGTGAAGAAGAAAATGTGATATTTATGCAAACTCTAATTTTAATTTGTAAATATGCAAACTCTTCCAAACTTGAAATAACAAAAGGTAGGTTTAGAAACCATATTTCTTCTGTAGAATTCATATCAATATAATTTCATTTTCTGGGAATTGTCGTGAACAATTTCTGTCTCGTTCTTATATGCACAACAGTAAAAAACTAACCCTGGCATTTATAAGCCCACCCTTATCTCTTTACAGCAGCACTTAAATTTGCAGCACTTTACAGATGGTTTTGGAACCATTATATTTTTAATTCTATGTAGAATGTTGCATAGAGCAGATGTAACTTCTGATATTTTTTTCCCTGTTCCTTGCTTCTATTAGGGAAATAGCAAAATTATTCAGACTGGATGCATTTGCTTTTGGGTTCATAAAAACATGCTGACATTTTTTGCAGCATGGAGAAAATGATAACTTATCCCTGAACATTGCCATCTTTTTAATGGTCTTCTCCAAGAAGTTTACCTTGTTTTCTTCTTTGCTTTCTATTTCTGCCTTCTCTCTCACACTGGTTCATTTTTTTTTTTGTGAGCTCCTTCAATGCAAAGCCTTCACATCCCCAAGCAGAGACCCTTGTGTTTCCTTAGAGCGATTTCTGTCTTTCTTGGTAGATCAAAAGCCTGGGCCCCAGGGGGCTGTGCTATTCAGGACAACCTGGCAAATTGCCCTGCTGCCCCCAGGTACCACAGCTGCAGATACCTCTGCTCTGGTAGCTGGTGTTCTGCAGCAAGCCTGTGTTTGTGCCAGGAGAAGGCATGGTGAATTTTCTGGAAAACCAGCATGGGAATTTAGAAGCACCAGCATGACAACACAGAGGCACTTGGAAAGGCTACTCTTTGGTCGCTGGGGACTTTGTTAATCACTGCTTGGTGTGAACCCCATAATAAAACCCAAAAATTTGTATTTTCTAAGCCATCCTTCACTCAACGTGATGGTTATTCTTTCTCTTCTCTTGCACTCAGTATTAATACTTGTTTTTAATCCAAGAGCAATTGAGTGGTGGCAAATATTTTGTTCTCTATAAATACATTTCTTCACTATATACCATGGTGATCTCTAACCTCTATTCTGCTCTTCATGCATATATGAAGTACATTGTTCTGCACACTGAACAAAGGAGAGTTCTGTATGAGCAGCGGATGCTGAGGGTATTTCAGCTACACTGATATCAGTTCTCTCCTTTAAAAGAGCCACTGTTTAAATAGCCATGCTTATAAACAGTAGTGAGCCTCTTGAAGTTAATTCACACAGAAAGAAATTTATTCATTTCAGTATTGTCAATTTAGTTAGAAAAATATGTCAGATTCAATTCTCTGCCTCATCTTTAACTTTTTTTCACTTTCAAGTCAAATTAGAGGGAGAGAGGGAGGAAGGGAGGAAGGAAGGGAGGGAGGAAGGAAGGAAGGAAGGAACAGAGGGAGGGAGGGAGGGAAGAAGGAAGGAAGGAAGGAAGGAAGGAAGGAAGGAAGGAAGGAAGGAA
>QUSF01000007.1:23448451-23461358 GCA_003676055.1 Chloebia gouldiae | reverse complement strand
GAAGGAAGGAAGGAAGGAAGGAAGGAAGGAAGGAAGGAAGGAAGGAAATTTTACACAGTAAATGAAGCAGACCTAGTCTGGAAATAATGAAGAACTATTTCTTCATATTAGAGCTAATTGTATTGTGATACAATCTTCCTGAAGCAGCAATGCAGTTGAATCATCACTGATGCTATTCACTGCTTACGGATTTGAAGAGGGCACAGTCCTGCATTATTACTGATTTGAAGCAAATGACTAATCAAATGTTTTTCACTTCTAAATTTGGTGAAAATCATTATGATACCCTAAATGGACACAAAAGCTACACATATATTTGCTGGATATTCTCAAAATTTGTCTCTTCTTATTACTTGTCTGTAGCTTTCACAACACATTAAGAACAAATAGAGATGCTGTAGTCCTTTTGGGTAAGCATATTCTTTAATGAAGTCTTAAAGAATGTGCTCCTTATCAAACAGTTGTACCCACCCTTTTCTTGAGTTCTTCATACTTTGCTTTGTCCCATTTTAGCTGAAATAGTTGTTGCCACATGGTAGAATTGACAGGTTGGTCTGATGCATCTCTGCAAAATAAAGCATCTCTGAAACTGGGCTCTAAAAAAACAGTGTGAGTAACACCAATCTTAGTCTTTTCTAAAGCAATAGAAAGCCCTAGAGACTTGTGGTATGCTTGTAGCCAGTCACGTGGGGGTTGTCATGGCACCGCTGCTCAGAAAAGGAATGAATAGCTGGTAGTAGCATTTCAAACAATAAATTTAACAAATAGAAAACAAGAACTGAATGTTATAGCAAAGAGTATTTTATTCATACACTAAATAGATTACCAGTTATACTTCACAATTCAGCTCTACTTCTCACTGGTGAAGGAAAGACAATGGTGTAAGCCATTAGTAAGATCCATGGCAGGGGGGTTAGAACCAGGCAATCTTTAAGGTCCCTTCCAACCCAAACCAATCTATGAGTCTACGAATAATTCATACAAATATGTAAAGGACTTCATAACGGGCTATAGTTACTGAGTCTTGAATTGCATGGCACACCTTAGTAATGCTCTGAACAAACCCGCAGTGTGGTCTTTTGCTCTGCAATACATTTTTTAAAACATTTATTTCATTGATTAAAAATGCACTTTTCAAAAGGCAGGGGAAATGTGCTCATACTAAAATAGTTCTGAGGTTTAGTAGACTTTTCACCTTTCTTTATCTGTTTAATATCTGACTGCTAAGAAAAACAGGCAAAACAGACTTCCAAAAGCCATTTACCAAGCTGAGTACTTATTCTCATCCATGGCCACTTTAGTTTTCATTCTTCTTAGGCAATATTTGGCAGAAAAGTGAATGGACAAAGATTTTTACTCAGGCCCTCTCAAAAATAGGACACAGATAATTTGAGGTTCCTGTCTGCACAGTATAGACCACCCTGAAGCTGGATCTGGCAGACTGCTGAAGAAGTTTGCTTTTGGTTCATGCATTTTCTTTATAAGGTCCTTAGTTCCTAAGAAGACTTGAATTACAACTTGCAGCTGCCGTGGATCTTTTAAAACAGGTAGATTAATGCACATCATATAGGAGTACTGGGAAGTAGGGTGGGAACCTCTGGCAGATAGTACCAAAATTCACTAATGAGAATTGGTCTGTTCAGGGACAAACCAGGGGATATTCCTCTTTACTGCAAGGCAGTTTGTGCAGGTTGATCTTACACAGTGTTTCATGTGCATGCAGCAACACATCTATCACTCAACTACCCAACACAGAATCAGTGCCAGTACTCTTTTTGATATATATCTTGATTATCTTTTTCATTTCAGAGGTTGAAGTAAGGTTGATTATAGGCATTAGTGATTTTTATTACACTTGATGTGAAATGGAGCTTAAACAGCAGAAGCAGACATATAATTAAAATCTTGATACCTACTAATTTTGAGCTGTAAGGCAAATACACTTGTTTTCAGACAAATGATGGAAGGAAATGAAAAGTGTTTTTTTCCCCTCTGTTTGTGTTCTTAATTTCTTGTTAATATAAAAGAAAGATGTGGAGAATGTCAGTCAAAATAATAAAGAGTACAGAATTTAAGTGTATTTTTTCAAATATCTATATAAAATTGTGCATATAATACAATTATATTTTGCTCTTGAACAAATAAAAGTGCTTGTCAGGGCCTTGGCCTTGGTCTTTTAAATGCTATATGTTTAATGATCTGCTATGCACTGATGTGAAGGACATCATTATCTTTTTACTGATTTTGATGAAGCCCTTAAAATATAAGAAAAACATGGACCCTTAGAATGATGGAAACATGGCCCAGTAGGAAATGAAATCAACTGGCACGGGTTCCCAGCTGCCTCTCAATTAAATTGTGTGAAGGGAAGTGGCTTTAAACTTCCTCCTCGGTTGCCTATTCTCTTTCTATCCTCAGAAACTGTATCACGTATCTGCATTCTAAACTGGGTTTTGGGGGAAATTGGTATTGCTGGGTTTTGTTTCATTTTGACATAAAGAAAGAAAAACTCAGCATTTTCAATGGTTGTCTTCATGTTGAGCTACCTAAGATCCAGCAGGTCCTTTCTATCAGAAGATGGTGATGGAAGGCAGGGACAACAGATCCTACCTCTAGATCTAATTTCACTTCTAAACTTAAGGCTACAGCTGGAAAATCTTTAGAATGGTGGTTCACTGCTTAGTCAAAGCTGCAGACTGGACTTTAATGTAATTTTTTAATAGCAAAGGTATTTGCTAAAGAACAGATTTCGAGAAATTAGTAGATAATGAATGTGAGAATATTTTTATTTTTTGCAAAAACTGCATTTCCCACTATGCATTAAGACACAAATACATTTAGCTTTCAGACACAGCAGAGAGAATTGTATTTTCTGCAGCATAAGAGTAAAGTAGTCAATACCAAACTACTTTGTTAACCTGTTAATCATAGAGTGTGCTCAGTTTCTTATTGGAGATCTCAGCACCCTATGGCTCTCATAGGTTTCTGGGTTTGTTTTTGTTTTGGTCTGATTTTTAAGCAAACCTCTTTATAAAATTTATAGGGGTGTAAGCTCTGCAGGTGGTACTGCTGCTAGGAATTTGATTCTTGAATTACTTCCCACTATGCTGCAAATGAGTGAGTCACTGCCCTTTCCTCTCCCACCCCCTTTGCCAGGAGAAGAGCTTGGGCTGACTCAGGAGCTGCTAGCTACAGCAACTGCTCATGTTTACTGCCCAGTTACAGTATAAGTTAAAAAAATGCTTCTTTGGCCATTGCACACCCCATAGAGAGTGTATGGTTGGAGGTACTGGTGCTCACCATGACCAGAAGTGCCTTTTTCATGTTTTTCATTCACTGTGAACTTGATATATTTACTAAGGGAATTCAAGATGGTGAATGTACATTTTCTAAGGCTTAAAAGCTTTTCTGTATGTATGAAGAGGAAAATATGTCCTTTTCTTTTTTTTTTTTTTTTTTTGTTGACAGCTTTCTTGACTATTTTAAAGTTGTGGCTATTTCTTACCTTATTCTATGAAGTGTTTTGAACTGACTTTGAACATATGCACAGACTGAACCACAGGACGGGAGCCACTTGTGGGTGTGTTTGAGGACCAAGCCCAGTTTGCCTTCATTCCTTGCCTGTCCCTGGATCTGCATTTCAAGATGCTGAGAGAAGCCCAATTATTGTTTGGTCAGTTCATTGTGTTACATGATAGGAGCCCGTGCTGTGACTCTGACCCTGCAAGCACACCCCCTCATCAGATAACACACAAGCAAACCACCCGAGTTGGTAGTTGAAGAGTCCATCTGTACTCAGGAGGATAAAAAAAGCAGCTGGAAGCCTTGCTGGGAGGAGTGGGATGTGCTTTGTCTGGGCATGCTGCATACCCAGGGGCTTCCATCTAGAGCTGCCTGCCCTCGTGAATGAGTGTGAGCAAAGCCTCCCTGGCGTGGCACAAGTGCTGGCGGTGCTGAGTGGTGCAGAGGGAGGGGACGGGAGGGCCACAGTCCCCACTGCAGTACAAAAGCAGATGGACCAGATGCTTCCTTTAGACTTGACCCCTTCTGGAAGTTTTGAGCAAGAATTAATTTTTGGCTGGGGAAAAAAAAGAGCTTGTTTCCCACTTATTGTCTGAGAAATTGAGAGAAGGGAAACGGGGTGGGAAGAAAGGAAGAGGAAGGGAAAAACATTGCTATAATCACACAGAGTTGTTTATCTATATGTATTTATATCTACCTACACAATTTAAAATCTTTTGGATATGTTTACTAAAATGCACGACTTCCTTGATCTCCAGAGAAATTGCCAAGAAGACTAGCACTGACAGCTAGTGTTCCTGAGTGGTTTTAACGTGGGAGGAGGACACAGAAGGAGAGGACAGGGCAGGACATGACTGTTGAGCAATTAACTGAGCTCCTGCACTGAGGTCTGTTTGCTTGTGCAGCAGTCCTTAGCCTTCTGGGGAAGGCTGGTCCCGCTGCCTGGATGAATGACAAGGGTAGTTACACAGAGGTAAGGCCAGAGCCCTGTCCCCACCTTTGCCTGAGGAGGGGGTCACTGTCTGGGTGATAACCTCCCTGTGCTGGTGCTGGGCACAGAGAAGGCTCTTGCTGCTGAACAGCTGGTCTGTAGCCAGAGACCAGCATGTCTGGGGACAGAGGGCTGGGAGAATTTGCCTGGTAGCCCCATGTTCTCCCAGGTGAGGGTCTGTGTTCAGCCACGTGCCCCCCTGGGTACAAATGTCACTGCAGCAATGGCTGCAGCGAAGGTGCCAGACTTGGTGCGTGTAGGCTGGGGAGTGCTGCTGATTCTTTGGCTGGCAGGTTTTTTACTTCTGGGTATTTTCTTAATATCAGACACTTGCCAAGCTTTACAGGAGTAAATCAGCCAAATTTTCTGCATGAGCCATTGCTAAATTTTTGGCTGGAACAAGGGCACAGGCAAGGACCATGTTGCTGTAGGAGAGGTGTCAGCCTCCTAAGAGTAGCATAGAGGAGGAAAGTCAGGAGCCTGAAACACAGCGACCTCCTAAGAGCAGACAAAGCAGGGTGAAGCAACAAAGGCTTTCAACTGAAAGCAAATACTGACAGAAACATTGCTCTGGGTGCATGGCCTGTGGCCAGAGCTCCTGGAAGGAATGCTGTACACTGCAGTGGGACATGGTGCTCCTGCAGGCCTGGCCCTTTCCCTGTTCAGAAGGCATGTGGTAGTACATGCCCATGTTAATTCTTGCTAAGGTGTGGCTCAGTGTTTTAGATTTTTTTATATTGCTTTCAGGGCTGATATTAATTCTTACTGATATAAACAGCTGGTTGATTTATAATGGCTAAAAAAAGTTAGTGGAGAAAATGAGGAATTAATTAGAATTTTATTAGGTCCTTGGATGTGTATTTTTGTTTCTTTCTCTACTCCATCCCACAGACCTGGATAACCTTCAAAAATAATTTCATTTTTTATTCTCTTTCTTCCTTTTTTTATTTCCATTTGCTCTTTTTATTCTCATTTTTTGACCTCAGAAATAATTGAAAGGCATGCAGAGAAAGGCACTGTTTCCCTGAATGCAAGAACCATCTAAACACTAACTCTGGGCTGATGTTCTAAACCTGTTGGGCAGGCAAAATTTGGTTGCTTAAGGCCTGTGTTTGATTTTGTTTAAAAAAATAAAAAAAGTCTGAATCGCTAATATAGTGGCACCTGTCTAATTCTCCCTACTGGCTTGGGGAGACCTGCCAATTGCAAAATCACACCAATACAATTAGCCCTGTCATCAGCCAGTGGGACACTATAAGCCAGCCCCTACAAGAACTGCTCGTTGTACCTGTGTGTCCTGCTACTGTTCTGCACAAGGGAGAAAGGAAGGCCAGTTCTGCAGTGCTGCCTTTGGATTTACCCTCTGGCTTACTTGGATTACTCACTCTGGTTTGCTGGCACAGAGGAAGCAAGTTACAAGGTTCTGGCTCTCTGAAGAATACCACATACAAACACTGTCTCCCCTTTTTTTCTTTTTTTTTTTTTTTTTTGAGAGCAGATGTCTTGAATGGGCAAGTTTTGTTGTCCTTGAGGGCTTTATGGGCCACTGAAAAGCCAGAGCAGTCAATCTCTTTGACTGAGGCCCAAAGACAATGTGAGGATGGTGCAGGGGGACCTGCAATCCTGCCATTTCTAGCAGAGTGGCAAGCCAGCTATGCCAACCTGAGATGGGATTAGCTGAATGCATTAATTTCAGACTGTATATCTTGCCTTCTGCTCAGACACAGGCAGATAATGTCATTCTCAATATCAAATTAATTTAAGTTTGTTTAAACAAAGTCATGTTAAGGTTTCTCTGTGGATGCTCACAAATATCCCTCTATGGGAAATCAAACTTTCCCAGTGGGTGCAAGAGGAATGAACTCCTGAGTACAAGGAATATATTTTGCTCTTTGACATTTCCTCTTGTTCTGTGAGTGACCAGACCTTCCATGTGTGGAACTTCGTTGCATTATCACAGCTATTTCCAGCAGGTGGCAGATGATAATCATGCAAGTAACCCAATCTGGGTACAAATGATGTGTTTTCCAGGCTGTTTATTTAGATATTGACTTAAATCTACGCATTATCTATTGGCTATAAATGTTTCCAAAAGCAATAAACTAAGATTGCTTAATTTGAGATCATTAGTAGTTACCCACGATAATACGTAATTAAATACTTGGCTATAAAATGTGGTATGATTTTTGTTTTTAAATTCAGCCTTGATTTTTTTTAACCTCCCAGATCAGAGAAATTGCTTCTATTCCAAAAACTTCCAAATAACCATCTAGCTAATTGTGTTTCATGGTATAAGATTATCTTTGCTCATCAACTGTGGTGGATAGAGCTCTTCCATGTAGTCATGCCTGGATAATTAACTGATGCTTCAAAGAATTATGTGTTAAAATATAGTGACAAACAGAGATATATTGCCCTTCCTATGTAGCTTCTCACTGACAGAGTTGCTCTGCCTGATTGGTACTACTGACTGAAGGAGGTTTTTTTCAGATTAGCAGTCCTTAATGAGGACCAGATTTTGATCCTTTTGCTCTTGTTGGTAGTCACTCACACACATGAGTAATCCCAGTGTGTTCAATGGGAGCTATTCACCGCACAGAGAGGGTGGCATTTGCAAGCTGACCTTCCAGTGTTGGCTTCAATGGGGTATTTGAGCAAAGGAAGACCACAGGACCTGACCCATACTAAACGCGTGACTACATGGAAAAGTCTGGTCAAGGTTTACAGCAGCATGTGGGAGAGCTGTGTGCCCCTGCTTGGGGGTGAGCGATGCAGAACTTCACCAAGTCCATGTAAACTTCAGAGCTTCTGTCTCACAGGTCTTGCTTATAGCACAAAACAGGAACACATCTCAGAGGCAGACAAGTGTTTGTTTAATGTGTGTTTTGGGGTGGATGTTCATAATATAATCCCAATGCCTTCCCTCTGGGTGGCTACACAATCCCCTGGGGTGGATAAGAGGGAGAAGAAGGGGTAAAAGCTCTCCTTGCTCTCCCCTCAAAAGAGATACTACTGCTGCTGCCAAACTGAGGGGAGTTGAAATTTTGCCTTGGAGGTGGAGAGTAAGGATGGAGTTCTATTTTATCAAATTAATTCTCATAAAGAACAGAGAAGGCTGCAGATGAGCTGATGACTTAAAAGCAAAGGAGATATGAAAATTATGATTATGGCTGCCAATATGCAATGGCACGTGAAATATGGTTGTTTATATGCCTGTTTGCATAACCATATATTTATTATAAACAGAAATATTCAGTATTTTTAAGACACTAGCAAGTCCTATTGCTGTTCATTTTTTCTTTCTCAATATTATTTGCTGTTTTCACCTAGCAGTTTCACAGAAGCTTAATGTGGAAGATATGAGAATAGATGCATACTTTTTAAACTGCAAGAGAATTCACTATATTTCATTCTTGTACATAATCACTTTTAGTGTTTACATAATCAATTTTAGTGTTTTGTTTTGGTTTTATTTTTGGTTTTTTGTCTTATTGTGGTTTTATTACATTGTAAGCTTTTATGGAAGGATAAAGTGATTTGTTCCTTCATAGGAAAGCAAACTTTATAGGCTCAAGTAAAGCAGATATGACCCAGAACACAATGCTTTTACAAATTTAACCAGAAAGTATTTAAGACTGACAGATTTTTAGAAGTGATGAACAAGAATTAAAAGAGCAAAAAAAGAAAAAGCTAAAAAAAACATACACCATGAAAGTTAGTTGTATTGTCTTGGCTATTGTAACAACCAGTTCTTACTGGCACCCTTTTCCTGTAATTAAAGCCATTTTTCTTTTCCCCCCTCTGGCCTCTTCCTGGACCCATGTTCCAGCAACAAGAAGCAAAAATGTGGTATTTTTTGAAGGTAACTAGTAAGAAAAACAGGTAGACTAGCTTTACTTCCTGTACTCAGGGGTCACAGGGGAGATCTTTGCTTTCTTTAAGTGTAGAAACTGCAGTGCAATCCCCAGTTTTCCTGAATCTGATGCATAGATCTATTTTTATCCAGTGTGTGAGTGTACCATACATGCACAGATACTGGTACATACACAGAGCTCAGTAACAGCCACTTCAGCAGTATCTGCTCTTTCCCACATTTCTCCTTCCATTAAACTTTGTCACTTTTGTATTATTGTGAAATCTATACTTTCTTGTTGCTGTTGCTGACATTTTTGCTAATTAAAGGTTTCTCCTTGTTATCATTCTCTTTCTTTTCTTCTTTTATTTAATGTAATGGCTAGAGTGTTTTTCTGCCAGACTAATCATACAAGCAATTTCACTACTGTTTGATCATTCCTCTGGAGCTACATCAGTTGAGAACTCTTAGCCTGGGGAGACACAGGTAATCACAGACTCAGTCTTAATTTCCTACCTGCATAGTATATTTCTGCCATATCTCACTATGCTTGGAGACTGAAGGAAGGACTGCAGCCTTTTCCTGACAAGTTGGTTGGTTCTAGGACTTCAGGAGCAAAAATACCCAGCTACATTTCCTATCTTCCTGTGAGAGGTATGACTGCAAAGTCTGATTTTACCACTCAGACAGGGAATAGGATGCAGAGGCTCTAACAAAGACTTCTCTGCTTCTCTTCTTCACTCACTTCATCAGGGATAAATGTTCATTGAGTCACCCTAGTCAGCATAGTTGTTATATCATGCAGCATCTCGACACGGATAGTAGCTGCCTTTAGGCCTGGTACAGATATTATTAGTTAAAACTGTCTGGGTCTTCCTAGAATTCAGTTACAATATCTCAGTCATCAGATCATAGTTTTGTTTTTTATAACAGTGATATTTCCTTAGATTTGTCTTAAATATGTTGTTCCTTCACATAAATATAGGTAGCTGCTTTGTGCTGCCCTGGGGATAGAAGGTTCGTATTTTGTTAGTTTCTTGCATAATGCAAAAGGAGATTAGAGAGCTTCTTATATTCTGTTTCCTCCCAAGAGAAAGCTATCATGTAGATCAAGAGAGGAAATGATTTCCTTGCTTGGCACAAATGAGTCACAGAAAATGACCTTCTTTGTAGTCTAATTTAGATTCAAGAATCCTCTGAAGAGCTGATAATATAAACCCATATGGTTTGGATGAAGAAAGTTGGGATAGACATTGTCACTAACAGACTCATCCACGTCTTAAAAAGCAGTATTTCACTTTGCCTAGGTTTTCTTGATCAGACTGCTGCAGCTGCACACCTCATGTTCCTGCACATGTTATGTGTAATATGCACATACATATGTGATGCTACTGCTGAGGTTTCATTTCAGCAATGGAAAAGTTGAAAAAGCAGCACACACTCTTTGGCTGTTTTTTATATTGTGTTTAACATCTTTAAAAATACATATGCATGTAAATTTTGAAATAGTGCTTTCATTTACATTGTTGGATTGTGTAACATTTGGAGACAAGTTTATTACAGAGGAAGCAAGAAGCTTTCAGCTGTATGTCAAGAAAACAAGATCTGACAGACAAATAAACTAGCACACTGATATGCAGAAGCACTGACAAAGAGCTTCAGCAGAAAAGATCTGGTGGGAAACCTGAAGTGTAGCTGGACAGCACAGAGAGCTGCAAGTAACCATTTGTAGATTTTCATGTGAGGAATATGAATTTATTCCATGGCAAAAAGGTCCTAGGTTTCCCCCACTGTTTTTCTTGCTATACTTTTTTTATTTACTAATTTTTCGTGTGTTTTGATGTTTTTAAATGTTGATCTGTTCCAGCTGTTGTTAATTGATTCTGTAGGCATCTTGGTAGTTTCTGTTATGCTTAAGTATGGAAGTTGGTCGTGCTTCACTACATTTCACAGGCAAGGCTGGCTTTATGGTTAAATTTTGCCATAGTTTTCCTGGACATATCTGTGCTCTTGGCAAACCTAGGCCATCCTGAAAAATAGCCTGGAAGTATGGCCATGGGCAGGTATGCATTCCTAAAACTTCCACACCATTGGACTGAGGTGCTTTCTGATCAGGTTGCTTATGATGGTGGGTAAAGGATTTCCAAGTGTCATGGCTTATGGGCCTCTTGTTTTTCACAAAATACAAATGGGAGTCATGACAGTGTATTTTATTTTTTTAACCCAGCAAATGTGTTACACCACACACCCTTGTGAGACCAGCGTTAGCACAGGGTGAGGCTGCAAGCAACACTTGAGGTTAGGGTGTGGGAGAAAATCAGCACCTTAGATTACAAGGTGAATTTATGCTGGGTAAAATGACATTAGATTTAAGATGGTGGGCTTTGACTGCAAATTTGGGTGCACATCAAGGGCTGGGGAATTTCTGTATAGCTTGATTTTTCTGAACATACAAAGACTGTATTATAGGTAGATATATTATTTCATTTTCTGGGCATAAAGGATACAGATAGAAATGCCATGACTATCTGGAAAGAACACAATGGCAAATTGGGACAGATAGTCTGTTCAGTATCTGCTGAGAACAACTCTTACAGCAGCAGGTGCTGGGAAGAGAATTGAAAAATTGATTTTAAAAAAAATTACTATTTTGGGGCCAACTTTCTACTGATAAGAAAAGCTTTCAACTGGGAAATGAGGTCAGCTGAAGTCCTTATGTAGCAAACACAGAAGTAAAATATTTCATTAAAGATGTCCCTAATATTTAGAGCATGGAAGCAGGTTTCTCCCTGATGCTGTTGAGGAATATTTATAAAGATCCTAAGCACAAGATACCTTTGTTTATAGCTAAACATTATCCACTTACTTATAGCTGTAATTCTTTGTTTGTGCCTGTATATAGCATTGTTGCTTGCCATTTTTCTTCAGTGAAATGACCCAGTAGGATTGTACTTATTTTGTACCAATATGTTCAAGGAATGTGCATGTGTGGTGAAGGAGCAAAAGCAACAGACTTTGTATATTCCTTTTTATGTCTGAGCATGTACAGAGTGTTAAACAGACATGTATACCCCAAAATTGTTTGCTTGTCATATCCAGCATCTGAGAGGTAACATCAGGTTTAGATGGTCTGAGACAATGTCCTTCTTAAAATATGAGCTCTCTGATCAGCATTCTTGTAATTTCTGTTCAGACTGCTGCTTGTGCTGCCTCTTGTCCAGCTGGAAGGTGAGACAGAAATAGGGGAGTCAGAAGAATTGTGACAATTGAAATTTGGGTTATGGTAGAGAAAGTGCTAAAGGGAGCACTGAAGGTATCATAGGGGATGTGAAGGGCCAGCAGGCAGAGGAGCTGAAGTGCTGCTGGGAGTGAGCTGAGAGCATCACGAAAGAAAAGATGGCACATGGTGGAATGGGTATAATGAGGTTACAGAGGACATTGGGCATATTACAGTGAGGAAGAAGGAATTGCAGCATGGATGCTGGTAAATGAAAGCCTGTACTTTATAAAATCTCTTTAGGGTCCTGTGCTGTGAAAGTATTTCTATCAAATTATGTCACTTGGCTATGCAGACAAGGAAGACACAGTAAGTCAGGCAGCTCCTTGAGATAACTGACTGCTTCTTTTTTTGGCTGTGAGCTTTCCAGTTTCCTTCAGTTAGGCCTATACCTGTGTAGAAAACCTCAGATGCCTCCCACAAGCTTCCTCTGCTATTGTAGCTCCTTCCCAACTTTTCATTTGCTCTTCTATATTTCACCTTTTTTTTTTTTTTTTTTTTTTTTGTGCTAAAGGGCATTTATTAAATGTTGTGCCTTCCATGATTCAAGCAATGATGGATTGCTCAATGGTTTTCATTCAGGCTTGCATGCACCTCTTTGATAAAACTTCATACTACATGTGACTGATTTGCCTTCTGATTTCTTGCTGTCCTTCATTACTAGCTTTTTAATATATGTATAGATTGTCCTCAGCGAGTTTGCCTTTCTATCACTCCTGAAGTTAGAGCTAGAACAGGAAAGTATTTAATTTTTTTTTATTTCAGGCTTGAGAAAGGGCATTTTGTGTTGCTTATCAGACATATTGAACTGTGATGTGCCTGGGCTGTTCTGCATAGGGATGTTCCAAGCCTCTTTATGGGGATTGTGACTGCATCAAAGAAAATTTGGTTTTTCAGTTTTTAAAATAATGTAATCTGTAGACCTCCATTGAACCTTGTGCTCTGCTTTTGCTAGACCTTTAGGGAAGGCCTATTTCAATTACTGACTTTACGAGACCCAAAGTTTGGCACTGAACACTGACACAGGTGCTATTTCTTGCTGTTTAATGTGCAATCATGCAAGGCTGAAATCTGAATTCCCTGCTCTCCCCGTGCAATCAGGTAGAGCCAGCTTTGCCGCTGATCAAATGGAGCCAGGAGACAGACTGGCCTGCTCGCAGCGCCCAAACGGGTTTGTTTATTTAACACGGGACTTCTTTTCCTCGCTAATGAATGGCTTTCAACTCGGGGCATCGCTAGAGCCGTCTCTTTATGGCTGTGTGGG
>QUSF01000007.1:23220651-23443451 GCA_003676055.1 Chloebia gouldiae | reverse complement strand
GGCCGCTCCGTCCCTCGCCCGCTCCAGCCCGCTCGCCGTGCGTCCCGAGCCGTCCGGCCGCCCTCCCTCCTTCCCGTCCGGCGGAGCATCTCGCCTGCCTCCTCCTGCCCGGTCCCCGCGCCTCCGCGGCGGCGGGGCTCCAGCACTGCTGAGCGTCAGGCGCAGCGGCAGCAGCACCACCATGGCGGTGGAGGAAGAGGGGCTGCGGGTCTTCCAGAGCGTCAGGATTAAAATCGGTGAGCGGGGCAGCGGGCAGGGAGCCCCCGCTGGAGCGGAGGGCGGCGCGGTGCGGAGCGCCCCTTGGCGCTGCGCTGCGTCCCGCCGGGGAGCGCTGGGGCGGGCGGTGCCCGGGCCCGGGGCGCTCCGCGGGCCGAGCGGGAGGAGCGGTCGGTGCCTGGGAGGGGGCCGGTGCCGCGGGGACGGGCGGGCAGCGCCGGGCGGCCGGCAGGCAGTCCGGGTGGCGCAGGCTGTTCGGCGGATTTCGCGGGTTTTGTTGAGGTTTTTTTTTTCTTTTTTTTTTTTTTTTTGTTAGGGTTTTTTTTTTTTTCATTTTTGTTGCGAAGCTGCGCTCTGGAAGTTTGGAGGCGGCCACCGAGTCTCGGCACTGTGTGTCACTGGCAGAGCTGTGCGAAGCCGGCCCAAAAGCGGCTGTGTGCAGGAGCCGCTGTGTCAGCCCCTTCCCTCGGCGAGGGGGACAGGCAGGGGCTGCTGCCGCTTCCTCAGGGCTTCTCCGACTCGCGCTTTTGGAGATTCGCTCTTCTTCTTCTGTTGAGCGAGTTCCAAACCACATTATTAGAAAGTAAGCGACAGATGTCAGCGAGCGGATTAAACTCTCCCTGGTCGAGTTCTGAGTGTGCCGGCTGGGAGGGAAATCCCTCGTTTCCGTAAGACAATCAGTCCCACATGTCGAGCGAGCGGTTCTCCTCCCGGGATGGGGCGCGGGGGCTGCGAGCTGCAGGGGAAGTGGCGAAGTTCAGCGCCGGGCTCACAGCGGTGGGTACCGAGGGCGTGTGGCTTCCTAATAAAGCTCTTGAAAAATATCCCTTTGCGCTTTCCTGCGTTCGGAAGCAAATTTGCAGCCACCAATTGGCGTGGTAGATGAAACTGAAACATGAGATTGTGTAGAAAATCTCATTATTGGACAGTAGCGTTAGCATTTCAAAGAGACCATTGCTAGAATCGTTTCCTTGTTAATTGTCAACAGGTAGTTTAGTGATAGCAGTTTTTAAGAGTTTAAAATTTTATCATATAAACTAAAAATTGTGTGTTTGTTTTATGTTCTCGTATACATCCAGAAAAGAGATTCAGGAACACTAGAGTATGGTCGGAGACTTGCTTTCTGTCTCTTTCCAAAAAAGGGGAGGGGAAAATAAATAAGGGAGAAATCCGGACACCATGCGAGTGATGATATTGCAAGTTGTTTCTATCTAGTGATTTTTAGTAAAAAGGCTAAGAACAAACACATCCTGCGTATAGGATGATGACTTGTGGCTAAGCTGTTTGTGTTCGATTAGTTGGGGTTTTCCTGAGAAAAAAGCAGTGATGATCTTATACCTGAATGATTGAAGTCACGAGAGTGTGAGAATTTCTTTTGAACTGTTGAGGAGATCGAATACAATAACAGCTGCAAAAGTCTTGAGATGAATCTCATTATGTCGCGGACTAGAGTTAATCCTGCTGCTGACTTCAGCTGTCAGGAGCGGAGCCCCTGTCAGAGCTAAGCACTTGATTACTGTAGAGCTGCAGCAAGGATGCCCGCTGTGTTTCAGGCTGGATAGCGGGAGGAGAAGCGCGAGCATCGCGGCGCCGGTGCCGTCGGAGCGGGAGGCGCTCGCCGGGGGATGCCGAGGACAATGCCCGGCGCTGCGCCGCCGTTCCGCCGCTGCCCGGCAGGGGGCGGGGCCGAGCGCTTCCGCTGCCGGCGGCCCCGCCGCTCTCGGTGCCGCTCCGCTCTGTAGCTGACCGACTCCTGGGAGAGTCGCACAGAAATAGCAAGTGGCGGGATTGCTTTGATGGGTTGAGGAAGTATTCCTGATCAGATTGGCCTCGCAAAGCAATCCTGATCTTCTAGAATTTGTATCTGCCGCCCGTCGGCTCCCTACAAAAAGTCCTGTGACTGGATCTGGAGGGAGGTCGCAGACTCGCAGAGTTGTTGGGGTCGGAGGGAATCGCTGGATATCATCTACTGCAAACCCCCTGCCAAGGCACGGACACCTGGCATGGGTTGTACAGTGGTGGTTTTTGAATGTCTCCAGCGAGGGAGACTCCATGACCTTTCTGAGCAACGTGTTCCAGTGCTCTGCCACCCTCAATGTGAAGAAGCTCTTCAAGTTGAGGAGGAACTTAACTGTGTTTCTATTTATGGCCATTTCTCCTGATCCTGTTGCACCACTGAAACAATGGTGAACATTGGAGGGACACTACTTTTTTCCAGCTATTCCCAATACTACATTTCTTTTCCCATTCATGAATATCTTGTAGTTTTCGCTCTTTTCTAGTGACAGGAGGCTTTAATCTTCCAATTAATAGGTTGTGAAAAGTTATTTGAGGACAAAAAGCTAAGTCATTTTCCATGTTGATTTGCTTTGATTTATCATGCTGAGGAAATGGTCAGTTCTGTTCTTTGGGAGCTTGTTTAATAGCCAAGCTCTGTGTGATCTCTGACTTTCAGATATTCTGTGCTTGATCTGATTAGACATTTCCTTCTCTGTAGCACCTCTGCTGGCAAATCATGAATGGGGACATTGATATACAGGTGTGCCTTAGAATAAATTGGATGAAATGTATGATGGATTCATTAAGGAATCAGTGCAAACAGAGTGGACACCCTTGTTGGCATTCCTCTTTTAATGGGGAAGGAGATGCGGCTGGGAGGCTTCTGGCTGTGCAGAACATCTGTAGCCTAGAGATGTTTGAATGCCCTAATGTTGTGTACTGCTGTGGCTGGCTTGTCCTGTTCCAAGAAGCTGCAGGTGAATGAAGGCATTTTCTTCTGCTTGTATAACTTGTTCTTTTGGGACTGATAGGCTGCATGGAACGAGCCATGTTAAGCTAGATGGGTTATTACATTCTGGATCTCCTAAGTGCATCCATGTTCTGAGGAGTGTTGTTTCTAGTCATGCTTGGATTTAGCTTGAGCCATCTGTCTCCTTTTTTGAAAGTGTTGAACAGGTAAGCTTTGTAGGAAGCTGTGTGTTTGCCTCACTCAGTTGAACTGACAGTGGTGTGGCACCTCCTAAAGATGTCTCATTGAGATGCTGGAGTTGGGGACCAGCAATGTGAACTGGCGATGTGGGTACCAGTGTTAAGAGGAGTTGTTACTGTGCTACCTCTTGTCCAGTTTCCTTTGTGGTTAGTTGAACTGAAAAAGTTTATGCCTGGCGACTTCTGTTCATGTTGCAAGGAAGTAATGTACAGTAGAAAGAAAAAAGTCGTACTTGTGTTAATGAATGTGCTGTTCGGATGTCTAGTTGAAATTGATTTATTTTGGCCTCCCATAACTGAAACCATTGTGCTTATGTCTTTTTTTTCCTTAATTGAAAATTATTTTTACCGGAATCCCTTATACATAAACAAAACAATGTGTCATGTAAGACTAAACAAACACTTCCTATAAGATTGCCACTTTGAGGAAGTGTGCAGTGCTGATATTTCCATGAGTCAGTGTTTCAAAACGTGAAAGGAAACAACACAAGGCTCTATGGCTGGTGATTGGCTGGAAAAACTACAAAGAGTCCTTCTGCTTGACAACATGACTTTTGTTGTACTGTTAATATTTAATAAATATGCTGTACTTAATTGCTACTTTCTTTCTCCTTAAATGGTATCAACTATTAAACTTTCAGTTGAAAAAAATAAAAGCTTATGATTAGCATTTCTGTTCTTGAAAGCTGTATGCTGGCTAGCAGAGAACCTGCTGCCAGATTTTACTTTGTGAAATTGTTTATACTTGAAAAATCTAAAGAAACAGCTCATTTGTGAATTTTCACTTTAGTAAGCTTTTCATCTCCCTAAAATCTAGTACTGTTATACTTAGGGGCATTTGGCTCTGCTTTAAAATGGTATTTTTTTCTAGCAGTAGTAGAGCTTGTTATAGTTCTGTCTGATAGTTTGAAAGTAGTAATTGGGGCAGGAGGATTTTGCACACTGAGAGTTTACTGGGTCTGTAATATAATGAGGAGGAACCTTTGCTCCTTGTACTTTTGAGCTGACAGATAATAACAATCCACTTGTACACTGTGAGCGCTTGTTGCAATTTAGGACATTCATGAACTTCTAAATCTTTCTTTTACCATCTTTTAAAAGGGCCATTTTGTGGTTACAGGGTGTTGAGGCCTTAGTCTAAAATGTGGGAATTCCAGTGGAATAAGCTATCCTTAGAACTAAGTGTGAGCAGAGTCATGAAGCAGTGAAATATTTGTGATAAAAGTTGGCTCCTATTGGTGTAGGTTGGTGCTACACACACAGCTTACCCTGTTCCAAACTCACCCCATTTTCTAGGAACTGTAAGACCTTATTTATGTCCAGTTGATAAAATGAGGATGGTTGGTCTGTAGATGTGCCATCTCTTTGCCTCTTATTCTTAGTGTGCCTTCTTTACTAAATAATGGAGTGCTGTATAGTTTTATGACATGGTGAAAGCAGTTAAACTTGTGAAACTGAGAGTCTTGGGTGAAGTCAGGCAGAGTACTTAGTTAAATGCTAGTTTACTGGTGTTTAAGCAGGTCAGTTGCCAAGAGAAGGTATTTACAGGCTTCCACCATTAAACTTGGTATGGAGTAAATGTTTGAGAGATGTCTCTGTGTTTCCCAGGCTAAAAAGAAACTTACCTTGTCCCTGAGAAATTTAATGTCTCCCTTAAGTCTAATAATACTAAAGTTGTTCAGGGAAATCCACTTTATCTTGAGAAGATGTCCCTTTTAATGTTGTCTGCTGGGATTTAGTGCCATAAGTGGTTACTTGTAGAAGTAATTACGACTCAGTATATTCATTGCATAATACTGTAAAAGGATTTATTCCCCTTTAAATGGGGCACAAGGTAGTGGAGTAGATATTTTTAGAATGTGAGCATTTTTCCCAGATACTTTTTTCTCTCGCTGTATATATATATATATATATTTATAAAAAATGGAAAACTATTATTTAGGAAGTGTGAAATGTTTTTTTATAAAGATAACAATGTTTTTTTTCCGGTGTTTCTAAGTTAGAGGACCAAGAAGTAAAGAAAGGAGGAAAAGCTATTTGCATCTCACCCTGAATATATTCAAGACTTCTCAAGATCTTTTCTTCACGTTAAAAACTTAACAAGTACAGCTTAAACTGATGTTGCATAGGTAAAATAAAGTGGCAGCTTAACGTTCTTATTGATTGACTGTAGCAATGCTCATTGAGGCTTGAGTCTCACAGGCCATGGAAGTTGCAAAATAAATTATGCAGATTTGTCACTGCTGGTTCAGTATTTGAAATTGCTTGATGTGTTGGTGGTTGTGTTCTGACCAGCTTGTCTTCAGCGTGCTGAATGGAAAAGGTCTGGGGCCAGTGCTGTTTCTAGAGGCAGAGTGCCATCCATGGCTGTTTATGGACTGTCAAGAACAGCCATGGCTGGAGCAAGACCATATTTTCTGCAAGTGAGAGGAGGAAACAGAGGTAGCAGTGGAAAATGTTGCAGATAATGTAGTTTTGAAGAACTAGAAGATGCTTGTGTTTGGGGCTGGCAGCCTGATAATCAAATTCCATAGCATTCCATCCATATCCTTACTTTCTTTTAAGTAGAGAAGCATTCATATATGAGTGGAAACCCATGTGTTTTGGTGTGTAGAGTGAATCTGTTAAACAGACCCGCTCAGGACCTCTGATGTCAATATGCAAACTTGTTGCATTTTTGGGTCTTCTTCTGGAGTAGGTACATTTGAAAATACTGTTATTTAATCTGTCTCATGAGAAGTATTTTCTCGTCTCTTCATGGAAGTGATTGCTTGGTGGTCAGAGTACCAAATGCTCTTACATAAGGACATATAAGTGCTGGATATCTTTCTCAGTTTTCCAGAAAATGCTTTTGAAAACTTCATTGCCTTGAATTTCTCTTCAGACTGATGAATGTTTTTTGTATTTTTTTTTACTATTTTACTATAATTGGTTAGAACCAGATCTTTTGTTCTGAAATTGCAGGGTTAGATAGATGCCAGTATTAGCTTCTCTTGCTCTGTTTTTATGTGTCTGTTCTGCCTGATGCTGTTCTTGATGTAGTGCATATTCCTTGGATTCTGTTTGATAGGTGCAGTCCAAAGCATGAATTCATGATTTGCTCACCCAAATTAGTACCTTGGTGTTGTTGGGAATGCAGATCTTGTCTTTCCCTTTTCCTACTCATGTTGCTCCCAGCCATGAAGTGCTCTTTGCACACTGCTGTTGACTGGTGCTCCTCTGCTCACAGGAAAGAAAGTCCAGTTCAATTTGCAAAGCAGAATCAAAGAATGCAGCTTTTCAGGTTTAGTTTTTTTCCATTTTAGTGTGCTGTGCATTCCAGTGGTTGTCAGAGATGTTCCTGGACAATTGTCTGAGAGCTTGACACTGGGAGTGTGTGTGTGGGGGAAATGGGAGGGGACAGCAGGTGCATCTCTTGCTTTCATGTCTGGCAGCATCATGACACTGCCCGACTCCTTCTGTGCTCTTCAGGTCTCTCCCTTTCCTTACTCTAGGTTTTCTTGATGGTGCTGTATTTGTTAGCTGTCAGTACACATCAGCTTGGTCAGCTGCTCTGGAGAATAAATCTTAAAACACCAGAGAGAATGGCAAGAGAATTGTCTGACGGATTAATGTATCTGTATGTCTGACCTTTTGCTTGAGGACTACTTGAATCTCACACTTAGTTCAGGAGCCTTAGCTCTTTATGAAAGTTAAGATGTTTTGGTTAGTATTAATTGTCACACATGCTGCCCCATTTCTCCATCACCCACTTGTCTTTTAAAGCTGAGGCACCTAATGTTGATTATCATATTTATGTTTAACAGAGCTCTCCCCTTTCTCTGCATCAAAGCAGGATTTCTACTTCTGCAGTTACGTTGTCAAACACTCTGTTATCATATGAAGTCATTTACTGCACTGTTGCTCCCATTTAAGGAAGACCTCATGTGAACACTGGACAGTGTTGCCTACCAAGATTAGAAAATGCCTTTCATCAGAAATACCTTTGATAGTATTAATCAGGTTAAAATTCCCTCTATCCTTTCTCTCTGACTGATCTCCATTACAGGAGTGTAAATTAGGAATAATTCTGTTAAAGCCAGTAATTGCACTTCTGTGAGAGTTGAATTAAGTCTTGAGTATCTCATGTAGCAATTTTTTTTCTTGGAGGAGGTAGAGGGAGAAAGGATGAAGTAAAATCCACTTTGTGTTGTTAAGGAGTGCTTAACATTTCTCATTTTGTTCCGATGTACTTTGCAAGTGGATGTGTTTGGGGAATAAATCCTACAGCTAGCTCTTGTGAGAGCAAGAAGCCTAGAATAAAATCAGGGGCTTTTAGACTTGGCTGCCTACTGTAAAAGATGTAAATATCAGACAGTTGTATTGCTCATATTGATCTGACCAACAAATGTTCAGCCAAATATGTCAAAGGAAAATTAATGTGTGTGTGCTAGTGGACCATTAATGCTTCTAGGGAGCAAGTCACCTAAGGCTTATATTAATAGTCAAAACATGCATTAGTAAGTCTTAATGCTGTGCTTTAAAACTTCCTAGTACTGGAGGCTTATGTGTTTTGTGGTTACACCAAGGAAAAGCTCAATCCTGGAGGTAATAACAGGTTATATTTTATTGAATTGAACAGTTGATTGGGGGCTTGCCCATTCTAACCTTCTGATTTTACTGACATTTGCTAAACCTTATGAAATGTCTGTTCTTTAGCAGTGTCTGATTTTTTCAGTGTGGTGATTGAATTTAGGACCCAAATAAAAGCTTTGTTTTGGAGTAAAAACAAAGCAAATCTAACTTCCTTCCTCTCCCATCCTAACCTCTACCAGGGGAAAAGGAACTTCCCTGAAACTTCACATGTTGTTTTCCTCCTATAGAAGACTTTCTGGGTGAAAGTTTTGCAAAATGTGATGTGAAGCTTCAAAACTATGGAGAACTGGAGTATTTTCCCCCTGTTGTCCTTTCTCAAATTTTAATGGATTGTTGCCATCTGTAAAACACTTCATATATTCAGTGGCAAGTTTGAGGTCTTTGAGGGCTGCTTGGTTTTCTCCCCTTCTGCCTGAAAGGAAAAAAAATACAGTGTATCTGTGTTTTTGAAGTCTCTTGAGAGAAGAACACAAATGTTGAAAACTTTTGAGGCTTCTGATATTAATGGTTCTGCTTTGCAGTCTTCATTCCAGACCTCTAAAGTATTATCATTTTTTTCCTACTTCACTAGAGACTTGTGCATTTGTGTGTTATTACCTCTGGGGAGCACTGGGGCAAAGGAAGGTCCCTTCATTAGCTCAACAGGTGACTCTTGCTGTTCCCTGTTGCTGAGGTGTGTAGCTGTGACTGCGTGGCCATTGACTGAAATGGATTCGGGTGATGTGGTGGTAAGAGGGTTTCACTTAAGAATGACTGGTAGGTTTGAACAGGTAGCATTTGATGCAATGTTGAATTTGCATAAATATAAAGTATGTTTATATGTTGCTAGGAGGTGGATGAATGTTAGATGAAGTGTCTCAATTCTTCCATGTGCAACAAATGAATGAAAAGTCTCAAAGTTGGGAAGAAAACCTATTTCTGTGATGAGGGGAGGAGGGGGACACAGATCTGTGTTTCATAAGATGAGTGCTTCATGCTTAAGCTTTCTTATCATATGTTACAGTGTCTTTGGGAGGAAATATGCTTGTCTTTCTCTAAACTTGTTACTGAGAGATTTCAAAATCCGTTTAGAAGAAGCTTGCATTGAAAGGCCTGAGTTTGTGTTTCAAAAAAAGGAAGATGAAACATTGGAGATCTTGTGTTACACAGGGAGCAGAAGGGTGTTTGAACTTGTGAAGGAGTTTTATTTCCAGGATTTTTAATCTGGAGTGTGTTTTGTTTTTTTTTTTTAATTTATAGATGTAGGAATAAAAATTTCAAATGACTGATAACTCGTTTTATAGCAATTTGCAAATTTAAATTCCAGTCAGTTCCAGTTGCATGGAAGGCATGTAGTATAAATCAACTTTACTGTTTTTAAAATTTTCCTTGCTTTTGAGTTTCATTCAGCTTTAGTATTCCAAGTATTGGAAAATGGACAACTTGAAATACTTCATTTACAGTTGTGCTTCTGTTATGACTTTATACAGATTTCTTAAGTTTATAAAAAGCAACTCAAAAAACCAGATTAACTGGTAGCTGAGTTTTAAACTCCTTAAAAATAGGAGGGAAGGGAAGAAGTTTATTACTGTTTCCAATTCCTTCTAAAAATATTTCTGTTTACAAATTGTTTACAGCTACTTACTTTTGTTCAAGAACTCTAGAAGAAAACAGTTAGTGGTAGCTTTTTACAAGGCTGGAGTTTATTCTTGCTTGTGTTTCCCAGCTGGTGTTGAGAGTACATCTGGAATCTATGAAATTCCTTTCTTTGTTCCTCATTTCCTGTTTCATTGAGTGCTACAGTGCAACATTCTGAAAGCTATTTCTCTTAGTATCTTCTAAGATGTGCATTTTAAACCAATTAGTGAGTTCTTAAAGGTAATTATATGTGATTGTGTTTAATGGTGTAATTGAACAGTGAATTTGAACTGTA
This sequence comes from Chloebia gouldiae, assembly GCA_003676055.1. NCBI lineage: Eukaryota > Metazoa > Chordata > Aves > Passeriformes > Passeridae > Chloebia > Chloebia gouldiae. The sequence continues at coordinate 23,433,700 of QUSF01000007.1, read as the reverse complement.
TTATGAAACTTCTCAGATGTTTTGCTGTCTTGTTTCACTGAAAAATAGTTTTGTTGATTTATCTGGCTGTCGTTCAGCTTGTAGAATTGTAGGAAGAAGGGTGGTAGAAATAGAAGAAAAATCTGGTAGATAGTACAAAAGCTGCCTTTCTTAGTCTCTCCCTCCCTCCCTCTCTCCCTCCCCCTGCCCAGGAACAATCACCAGTTTGTAATGGAAAATTAGATCTATTTTGCAGGAGACACAGGGTGTGACATCCTACAGTTGCTTTTTGATTCTGGTTTGAAAGGCTGATGACTGCTATAGAACACATGAACACAGCCTTGGAAAATTGAGCTCTGACACTGTGGCACAATGTGAGAGTTGTGTGTGTCTAAAACAAAACCAATCCATCCTGTCCAAAGCAGCCATGCTTAAGTTAGATTTACTGGTTGGGATTGCATTGTTGCAGATAATTCAAAGTCAGTAAAAAAGAGAGGAGATACAGTTGTCTAATGGAATTGCTCTAATTTTTTGCAAATTGTTCTGTTCTTCCTGAAAAAAAATTTGCTTTTATGAATACTTCATGTATCTGAGTGGCTGCCCCAAGTTTTCCAGAAGAAATGCAAGTTCTTCATAGTCCAGTGATCTGCTCTTCTGTTGTTGCCATTTGCCAGTTGTGAGTGTTGTTTCTGAGACTGCAGCTTTCGTTCTTCATGCTGTCACTAGTCATGAAAGCGCTGTAGTTGTACAATGTATGTTCAAAAACTTCTTTCCAAAGCACCTGCTCTTAGGAGGAGACTTGCATTGGAAGCATTATTTTTTCTCTTTATAAATGCACTTGTTGATTTGTTTTCCCTTCCATTTTTGATTTGTGGACTATCTCTGAAATGGCAGCATTAATATTGGGGAAATATTTATCTTATTTTTAGCTGCTTTTAATACCTTTTAGCAGAGATAAGTGAGCAATGCTAGCACTGAGACCTTTCACTCCTCTACAGATCTGATCAGTACAATTTTTTGTCTTCCTTTGATTTTTTTTTCCAGATGTCCCATACAGCATATATAACTGATTACGTGAAATAGGTTGTACATGGAGGTAGTTGCACATTATATTTTCTCTACATATTGTAGGGAGCTGAGGGAAGAGCTACTTGTTTCCCACAAGGTGTGCAAAAATAGTGACAGAATTGTGAAACTCCAGCAGCTGTGTCTTTCAGCATGTTATATGGGTACAGAACCATTTTTAAGGTTCTTGTATCTTTTCCACTTACACAGTAGTAACCATACTGCTCAGGGCGTTGGAGAATTTGGTAAACCCAGGAGCCATTTTGCTCTGTAGGGGATTATTGTTGCTATTAGACCCTGTTTCAGGGATGCAGTAAAGGTCTTAAAAAACTCGCACGAGCTGTGCTCCTGTAAATTTGTGCACTGTTGTAATTGTCAGTAAGGTCCTTGTCTTGATCTATGCAAATTCTCAGTAGCCTAGGCCAAGTTTGGTTGTAAGAGACTTTCTTCAGAGTACTTATCCCTACAGCACTGGTTCATTAACCTATTAGTTCAGTTCCTCAAATGATAAGTTGCATTTTACCTCCGAGAACATAATGTTCAGTTTCTGAGTTTTGTGTAAAGAATTCCCTGGTAGATAAGGGAAAGGACCCATCAGCTGTTTCTGCAAATGTTCTCTGGCCTGTTCCTCTTTATAAACTTGTAGTCACGTTTACAGTGTAGATATTTCATGTTCAGGACTTTGGCTAATGTTGCATAATATTAAAATTTCAAATTGTTGAGATAGCTGAAGAACCACATTTGTGCTCTGTTAGCATTTTTTGCCCTAAGTGTAAGGTAGGAATTGACCAGCACTAGTCTTACTTCTGTAAATATTTGTCTTACCCTGTGTTTGTAGATTGTTCCACATAATTAATTTTGCTGCATGATGATGGCCAGCAGCTCTTGGATGACTCTGCTTGACCACTGTGAATACCAGAGTTCCCACTAACAGGAACTCCAGGTAGTTGCTGCAGAATAGGCTTAGCTGGTTCAGAGATGATGATGGTTTAGAAAGGAGATTGTGGTCAATGGTCACAAATCCAGCCCTGTTTAAAGCTGGGGGAACTGTTGGTGTCTCTTCCCTCTCCTACTGATGTGTAGAGCCAACATCTGTCCTCTGTGGGGTGGTGCCTGCAGTGGACTTCAGGAAATTGGTGCTGCATGTTAGAGTTGAGAGGAGCTATAGTGTGCCTCTCCCTACTCCCTCATGGCTTTTTATTTATTTTTTAGGCCTACTAAGCAAAATTGCCTGAGAGGGAGGGGAAAAGCTAATTTTTATTCAGACCAATATTCCTGCCTGTCTGTTTTTGAATGGTGATTCTGTGATTTTTGACAGGGAGTAAAAAGTGCCTGGGGGGATTTGGAATGTTGCAGTAGAGCAAAATCATTTCAGTAAAAGTTAAACTCTAACAGGCTCAGGCTGATAATTAGTGTGTTCTGACACCTGATTCTGTGACAGTATTCCAGAAAGTTGTGAGTTTGAAAGTGGAAAAAAAAAGAGCAGAATTATTTTTAAAGCCAGCTTCAGTGTTAAATATAACCAGTCTCTGTAGCAGTCTAGTGGAAAAATTTGTTGTTATTGAAGTTTTCTGATAACACCTGCAAATTATTAGTATCCTGGTGTCCTGCTTCTGGTAATGGGAAATGGTCATCTACTCCTGGGAGTAACTTGTACTGCATGATCTTGAATATGGGCTTCACCTTCTTGTGCAGAGCAAATCTCTGGAATTAAGCTGTATTTTTCTCCTGGTCTGGTGGAATCTTATTCAGGTTTAGTTGTGCTGTGTCCAACTTCTTTTTCTTTTAAGGTTTGGTGGCTGTTTTAGATACAACCAGAAGTACCAGATGCTTGTGAGGTGGGGTCTCTACTTCAGCACTACCATGCACACTGCATTGGGAAACATACAGGAGTAAGTTCTGTGCTTAATAGCCCATGCACAGTGGCAGAATGAAATGGGGTCAGGCATGAATATCTTACCCAGGAAGGGCTTAGAAGCAAATAAGGGCTTACATGTCTGTGAATTAGTGCCAGGCTGCAGATATGCCAAAACTCTTCTGGCTTTGCATAGGGTTAACTCAGTGCTACAGTATGTGATCTGAAAAACCCATTACTTGTGTGGTGGGAAAACACTGGGTATGGGGCTGGGTTAGATTCCCTATTGCTCTCCCAACCACCACAATATGAGATGTGGACAGGAGCTTCCACCTGCTTCCCTCAAGTATGGAGTCAGTGGCAAGGCAGGACCTTGTAGCTGTGCCTTGAAGACAGGAATTTGGTTCCCTTTGTACTTCTGCAGGAGGCAGTGATGGTGATTTATCAGTGCTTTTGTTGTATTGTAGATATAAATTTTGGTGTCTTCAGTGTCATGGTGAAATGCTAAAACATTTTGCAGTGTATGTTTCTTCTAGGGTATCAGCCTGCAGGAGATAGAATTGAGATATTTCTCCTGGGGTAGGCTGGGGTTTTGACAGAGGAAAAGCACAATGCACTTAGATCTAGTGCAGGTGTCTTGTGCATTTTTTTTTCCCTTGCTGTTTTGCCATTGTTTTGGACATGGATGCATGCTTGCTTTTTTTTTTTTTTTTTGCCTTTTTTTTTTTTCCTCCTCTCCTGACAGAGTGCTTGTAGCTTCTCTGACCTCTGTGGTACACCTGAAACCAGCTGTGCTGGAGTACTGAGCCTTCACAGCTGCAGGAGGAACAGGGTGTGGGAAGAATGAGCCATAGCTCAGCCACTGTGTGTTTTTTTTTTTTTTTCTTTGCATTACTTTCTGTTTGTTGAATGATAGTTTTCATTTGGGGACATGAGATTAGCACTAAAATAGGCCAGCATAGGATGAAGATGACGACAATATAAAGCTTCTAAACATGATTTTGAGCCAATGGGTTAGCTTTAATCAGGATTTCAATTTTTTTTTTTAACAATCATTCAAGTAAAATCTTTGGAACAAAATAGCTTAATATCAAGACTATGTTCAGTATTTCTTCTGAGGAATGGAGCACTTAGTTGGATTTTGATGGGGACTAACATGAATTCTGTTGTAGGGTTATGATTGAGAGCTCTCAGGGTGAAGGGAAGGAGGTTGACTTCTGTAAATTAAAACTAACTCAAAAGGATGCTGCTGTACATCTTCTGTGGTATTAGTGATGCCTCTGAAATACCTTTAGTTATACCCAGGCTTCAGAATCACATCGGTATTTATGGCTTACCTGTAGACAGTGTAATCACTGTGATACAAAATTGATTTGTAGTCTTATAATAATCTAGATTGGGTGGTTCAGCCCCAAACCTTCAAGATATAAAACAGTAAGTTTGACCTGGCCCACTTAGTTCATTTTACAGTCTCCTCAGGTGTAATTTTTAAAGTTCATTAATTGCCTAATTAGCCTTAATGATAAATGAGTTTTTATGCTAATCATTTGAAAGACAGCCTGATTTAGGAAAGTCACTAAAACACATAGCTGCTGTTCTGCCTGTAAAACAGCCTGGATATTTGTCTCACTGTGACATTATGACATCAGACATATATCTTCATTCATGTTCTTGGCAGCTGGAAGCAGTGTCTAAAAGGCTTGTATTGTTTACCCTTGTCTGCTAAGTACCGGTGAGCTTCTAGAGTCAAACACTTGAAACTGAGGGTTACCATCATGAGGATTGTTCATTTTAATCTTGAGTCCCTTTATGTGCACAAAATTCTTACCTTTACAGGGTTATATATTTACTTTTAAAAGAAAAACATTATACTGCTTTCAGGATGAGTAGTACTTGTGTAATGAGTAATTATATTATTATTATTTTATTATTAACATTGCCATCATCTGTATCCTGTTCTTATAGTGGAATACATGGCTTTCTGCCATATGTTTAGTCAACACCTGCTCTGGCATTGTTGTTGAGCTCTTTTGCTGCATTCCTTACCATACAGTGGAATCTTTAATCATCCAGCCTTTTTTAAGGTAGAGTCAACTCTAGTTTCCATCTAGTAATTCAAATTTCCATCTAATTCTGCATTTTTCTAGAAGACAATTTTGTTGAAGTGGCAAGGATCATGAATCTGAATATGTATTCAGCCATTGTTATTCCATTTGGGCAATCTTCTTTCTTCCTGCTTACTTCATTTGTGACGTGCTTTCTCCCGCTGCAGAAGCCTCACAAGCACCTCTCCCAGCTATATGTAGATGGAATCAACTGGCTTTGGCTAAGCAGTGTCAGAGTGATGAGAGAACCCTGCCAGGGGAAGGGACAGGGGAGGACAAGCAGGATTCTGTTTCTCTGCCTAGCCAAGTCTTGCTTCCTTCCTTTCATGATCCTGTTCTTGTCAATCTGCACTTTGAGTCAAATGCCTTCTGTGTCTTCCTGACATGATAGGGCTTTTGCAATGAAGGTCCTGCCTGGCATAACCACGATTGGAGAAATGAAGTGCAGTACTAGAGCGAGTGTCTCTCACAAAGATCAGAAAATATTCTTATTTCTGTTCTCTGGGATTTTGGGGGATTTTTATTGAATTATTTAAGGTCAAAAGCCAAGGGTTGCCTAATACTTAATTCTGATTCCTGGATATTTGCTGGACAAGCTGACTTCTCTTGAGGTGATGTTGCATGTTTTAGCTGAAACAGTTGAGGGGCATAGGAAGAGTTTAGCAGAAAACAGCTGTAATGCTTTATTTGGTTTTGAAGAATAGAAGCTAAAGAGGAAGCAATTATTAAGAAACTCGTACTAAATTGTTGCTTTCTCTTTCCCCTGTGTACCCGTCCTCCCCTGCTTGTTAGATTCCCTGCTGATCTGCAGGATTTAATACAGTTTTTGCCTTTCTGTAAGCTAACAGTAGTGGAATTTTGAGCACTGCCCTACCAAGGTCTCAGTCCTGGTGTAGAGCACTGTTCTGTGCAAATAACTTTGGTTCTAGTTGCTTGGAGTCTAAACAATGTAGAGAAGTCAGCTATGGCCTTGGTAATAAATTTCATTTTGTATTCTAGCTGTTTACCTTTTTAAAAAGCTGTTGTTCACTTAGGTTCCAACATAACCTATTGCTTAGCTTTGACAAGTGTTGCCCTGTTCTGAGTAACAATGGTTAAACACTCCACTGATCCTTGTGACCTTAGTAGTAGAGCTCTAGTGCCCTGCTGCTATAAGGGTGTGTTTTATTAATATTTAGAGCAGAACTGAGTGAACAAAAGATTAAATTAATGTGAGACTATCCTATTTCACTTGTCACGGAGCACAAAGTGATTACTTGATTAAAAAAGGCAGGCTGGAAGCTGAGCATGACAACAAAGTAGGCAGGGCAATGATCCTGCCAGTGAGGTGGGGAATCATATGGTAGCCAAACAAGGGTAGAGCAGATTCATGATGTTAGCAAGGGTCGACCAAGAGCCTGAGACCACCAGAGAACTCTGTAGTGATCAGTATGTCCAAGGTAACACCAGAATTTAAGTCATCAGGGCAGAGTTGGGGTTGGTAAGGCAAATGGCCGGGTGCAGAGGAACCTGCCGAGCTCTGACAAGGGCCAGGGTCTGAGCTGGGATGCAGCCCTGAAGTGGGGAAGGGTGTCCAGCGGGGCTCCTCCAGGGCTTTCTCCCGGCGGGAGCTGCTCCGAGTCCGCAGCCGCGCTGTGTCACAGCCGGCCGGGGCTCCGCACCCCGGCCTGGGGGCGAGGCTCTGCTCCGCACCCCGGGCAAGATCTCGTCTGGGCTAGCTTAAATCACATAAAACCTTCTGCAGTTCCTGCTCCCGGGATACCCGTGGTGTGACTCGTAAAGGGTGCAAAGAGGAAGCGGAGATGCAGTAACAGAGAGTAGGTCTGTGTGTTTTGTAACTCTGGCTGTGGCAATAAAACGCATCCTGTGTGCGAGGGGAGCCAGCCCCCGCTGCGAGTGCTGCAGCCGCTGTGGCTTGCATTGCATTGCGGGTATTTCCAAGCCCTTTGTGGACCAGGGCAAGTGTGTGAGGCGCTCGGTGTTAGGTAGCTATTGCTGCAGTATGTTACAGTGATTGCTAATTAGACTGTCGGGATGGACAGAAAGTAAATTTTCTTGAAGTCTCTTTAACCTTTTGCAGTTGTGTTTTTGTGCCTTTATCCATCCATGTACTTTGTATAATATCTTGCTCTCATTCTATGACATTTTTTAGTGATTTATTCTTCTTCCCTCTTTCTGTGGTTAGAAAACTCTGTCTGATTTTTGTGAAGTTTCTGGTGCATGCTCTTACTTCTCTCCAGGCTGTGTCAAGTCTGCCCTTATATCATGTCATCAGCCTTCTGCTGATTAGCAGAAGAGACCTATTAGAGTTCAGTGTCCCTTTGTTTCCTGTCTCTTTTCTTTCCCCCTTCCCCAGAAGAATTTTTTAGAGACTTCTCAGTGTTATTTCTGTGGGAGCTGTGTTGAAGAAGTTTTTGCAGCAGACAGAGGGTTGTGTGGAAATTAGCTTATGAACTAAGCCGTGGTTCTCCCTGCAGACCTGTACTTGAGATGAAAGGGCTGGTTCTGTTTGCATTCCAGTTTCCTGCTGCTTTGAAAGACAGTGGTATGTCTCAGAACAGCAGTACTTGCAATGTGCTCCTTCCACAGAAGGGAGAATAATGACCAGTGTTTTATAGACAGGCATGTGGTTCCTCATCTTCCTCTTTAGTTCTGCCTGGTTGAAAGAGCTAGACGTTATCACTGTTAATATTTTTTCCCCTTTCCTGAAAAGGCAGTGATAATTCATGCAAAATATTTTGAATTGTAGTCTAAATGCGTATCACGGTAAATTCACATATTGGAGTACTATTTAATGCATCTGAAGCTTGTTCTGCATAATCAAATTGCTTAGAGATTTTTATCTTCTCTTAAGATGTATATAAAGTCTGTACTTCATGACTTTAGTAATTCCTTGCTGCATAACATCAAGCATTCCCATATGTTTAAGGGTATCTTGCTTGTGTAAGAACAGGGATATAACAGGCAATCAAGTTAGGCAAGGATTAAGGAGACAGCATTTGCAATTGGGGAGAGGAAATTCACAACTATTATGTACAGAAAGGCCTATAGGATCTTCTAAAACAAAGTAGCAGAGAGCGCCCATTAGATGTGTTCAGTAAGTTATTGAATGATTCTTTATAGCTTGGCTTGACTGTTAGTAGTGGAATTTTATGTGAGTTCTTTTACTTAAGTGCAGTGTTGATTCTAGCACTGTCTAAGATTAGGTGCTCCTTTGAGCTGAAGGGTACAGCAGAGAGGTGGAAGTGGAGAGAAGTTGAAAGGAGGGCTTATCTGATTAAGTGGCTTTTTCCTCCCTGCTGGGAAACCCAGGGAGCTGTACTATCTATTCAGTAAACATCTTCCTCTGGGTGTGAGCTGTTGGTAATTCGCAGCTCTTAAAGATAACAAGGGAGAGAACTTTATTTGAGATAATCCACATGATATACGTGGTTGTTGTAAAGCATTTTAAATGGAGATTGGGGGGGGGGGGCGCGCAAAAGAATGAGGAAGGAAGCTGTTAAAGAGGAAGGAAGCTTGTTAAATTGGTGTCCTTCTCATTCCTGCAAGTACACTGTAAGTGGTTAAAACTCAATGATGTAATTGGATTCCTTGGCAGATTTATTTTGCAGGTGGTTATTTTGCATTTATCAACTGTATATGTACCCCATCTTCTTCCATTTAAATGTAAGCCTGAGTGGCAGCATTTATGACTTCTGATTCCTGAAGAAAATGAGGCAGGATTTATGTTTAAGATTTGGAGATTTAGTTCCTAATCTACAAGACAAATTTTCACTATGACTGTTTGTCTACTTTGCCTTTACAAAAGGGAGAGAGGTAATGGAAGAGGTACCACTTGAACAGGTCTGGGTGTGGGTCTGAGAATGGGAAATGGCAGTCTGGGTGTCATTCACCTGAGTTTTGTTTCACAAGATGTTAATGACTGTTTGTTTATTTTTTTACCTCTGCAATATGAACACATGTCAACTTTGGTTAACCATGCCAGCAGGAGTTACACAACTTACTTGGAATGGCAGACTGTGCCGGACAGAGGATATCCCTCTGTGAATTTGAGAATGAAGCTTGTAGATGATAAATGCCAAGGCAAGAGTTAATTTAGTACCCGCTTTCTATAAATAGAGGAAGTTGATTCATACAGTCACAGCTAGAGAGTACATGAGTATGTCAGAGACTTCACTGTCTTGCTTGAGATCACAAATTTGCTGAATAATGTGGTGGGCAAGGTGCAAAATTCAGTCTTCTATCCTTAGAATGGAAGTCAGAAAGATAAAATGGCGTGGAAGGAAATATCTTTTTTTGCTGTAATTGTTCTCTTTCCCTGCTTGGCTCTTCAGTACACCAAACAGTTACACTATTACAGACACTTCACATGTATTTATGATGTAGTAAAAAATTAGCAACATGTGATATTTGATTATGCTTGTAGAAAAGAATAGAGCATTCTTTCATCTCAGATAAAGCTGCATCAAAACCCAGCAGAATAAGTAGTCAGAAATGAAAGGGAGGTTTTTTAAATGTCAGCTGAACAGAGAAAGTTTCAAAGTTAGAAGTTGCTTGCAAGCTGTGCTTTATTTATCTCTGTAACATGTGACTATACAGTATAAAAACCATGTAATGTAAAGCAGATACATAATTATTACAGTGTATATTATGCAGTTTATGATTGTGTGCAGTGTATTTTATTAATATATGCTATGTATTATTATGGAAAAGAATATTTCAGTTTGTATATATGCTTTACTGACCACAAGTGTTGCTGTTTTGAGGCACATTGGCTTCAAATTACAGCAATAAATGTGATAGGAGGAAGAATCACAGGGACTATGGCTTGTGTTGTGCTGTCAGTGATAGGGTTGAATGTATCCAGAGCTGATTTTAGGCCCATCTCTGCTTCTAAATGTGCTAACCATCTGGACAAGTCGTGTGTGGTTTGTTTTATTCTTGAGGAGTTTTTTTTTTTTTTGAAGGGGGATGAACAGATACACATACACATAAGTTTTCTTTTGGACCAGTTTTGCTGTACTGTAAAGATGGTGTTTAACTGCTCTGGTTATTTACTTTCTAGTTTTTTAGAAATGTTAATAGAATAGGTGTTGGAGGCTGATACCAGGCATGTTAATGGAGTAGGGGAATAGAAATGAGCGTATTTCTTGGCGGATCTGCAGTGGAGGTTTGGAAAGTTGTCTGGATTGGCAGAGACTACTTTGTTAGCTTTTAAAATAAATAAATTCTTCTGCCAGGAAATAAAAGTTTCACCTTGTAAGTTCTTCAATGTATACCACACTTAAGTAGTCACTTCCAGGAGTCTGCCCAGAAAAATGAAATGTTGTAGCATTGTTTTCTTCACTGCTCCAAATTTGAGACTCAGAGGCATTAGTAGATCTTTAAATGTGAGCTGGTAGTTCAAGGGTCTGTTGCATACTGCATTGCAGTGCTAAGCATATTAAAAAAAAAGATAAACATTTGCCCTAAACTGTTTTCATAATGTAGGTAGTCAGAAGCATAGCTTTCATTTCTGTCCAAAATTTTTCCTTTGGTTCTAAATTGGTCCTCAATCCAGTGATTGAGGATTCATTGCTGTCTGTCCATAAATGCTGATGTTTTGGTAGGAATTGTTTCTACATGTGGTAGCTCAATAATACATGGTCTCTCTCAGTGTGTGTTTAAACTGTTGCAGTTGTGTATTCATAGTTTTTTAAATTCTACTCTTAAGCATATGGAATATGCATGAAATGCAGTTGATGGGCTGCAGTTGAGCCAGACTGACACAAATAAAATTTCCTCATTATGTTCACAGAGATAATTAGTATGACTTTAAATACTTTCCTTGCTGTTTCCCACCCATGTGAATCTTGACTGAACATGATTATTAAAAAGTATACACCCCTGTTATCCACACCTGTAATTGCACTGTCTTGATGCTTTGTAGGTTTCTTGATGCTGTCAGGCTTTGTAGATGTTTGACAGAGGTGATAAACAACGTTCTCAGTGGTTTTGTAGGGAATCTGCAACAGCAGCTTTGTGTTTTACACAACAGCTTTTCTGTGTAATTTGAAGTATTCTTTGTTCTGCCCTTCTTCTTGATATGTTAATTATGCTATATTGTACTAGCAAAATGACATTTGGCATCAATTTATTTTTACCATCCCATTTGGAGTTGCATGAGTGGAAGACATCCTGTACAAGTGTCATGTTTTAGAGTTAATTTTTAAAATTATCTAGCTCTTGTTATGTTGCCATCTGTTTTCTACTAGCTTGAAGAGGAAACAGCTGTTGTGAATAATCTTAAGACAGTATTTTTAATAAAGTCTAATAGGTCTGCTTACCTTCAGTTTGCATGTGAATCACAGGGAACGACTGTGCTGGCTAGGAGAGGAAATGTGGTTTTGCAGTAGGAACTATAATGAATTTGGTAAAGCAGTGATTCTGTCTCCTCCGTTGCTGGATTTGAACACAGCTGGAGAGAGCAGCGTTAATGGGACACACTTCACTTGCTATAAGCGTGCATTGTCTTGTCGAGGGGCTGTTACTGCAGCTTCTGCCCTGAGTGCAGTGGTTGACAGGCAGCTGTGGAGCTGACTGAACCTGCTGATCCCATGTGGAAATTACCTCGTGGCCACACCGTGCCACCAGTGTGCTGAACCAGGGGAGGCAATGGCTGTACTTGACTTCAGGGAGAGCACTGGAGATGGAGAGCCAGTGACCCCCTCCTCTTCAGCTGGCAGCATGGAGCTGCATGGAATCAGGGGTAACATGCATCAGCAGCTGACACCATTTTGGGGAAAATATTTAATTCTCTGATGGAAAATAAGTGTTACTGATGGTAAGTGGGGTATGGATGCATTTGAATAGCTGATTACCTTGTGGGCTTCTTGATTATGTTTTAGACTTAATTTTGGTAAGGAGAGAGAAAATTTGTGAAAGAGGTGATGTACAGTATAAGCTTCAATCTCAGTGGTGATTCAACTGAATAAAGGGAAAGATAAATTAAAGTAGAAAAGTTGACTGTCAAAGAATGTCTTGGAAAAAAAAGTTCAAATTGGTTTATTTGAGCTCAAGCATCGCAGAGTGACTAAGATTTGGTACTGTTTTACATAGATTTCTTTCTTCACTTATTTCCCTTTGATTTTGATAGAAAGACTTTGTTTGGTCTGGAAAACTTTGCTTGATTAATAGTTTGTTATCAAATGGCTCAACAGTAAAAAGAGGGAGAGACTAACCAGCAGAGAGCATTAAGTGGTGGTCAGGGAATAGAGAATTGAATGGAGAATGCTGATCAATTGAACCAGATCTTCCCATAAGTAGACCACATTCTTTTTTTCAGAGACCTTGTTGCTTTTGCTTGAGTCTTTAGATCAATGGTATAATAGAACAACTCCAGCAAGAGTAGCTTTGAAAAATGAGCCTGTAGTTCAGGTGCTTGAGATTGCAGCCTCTGATCTTCCAGGAGCTTGTATCCCATAAACCTGTATGAAATATGTGTCCAGTTGCACAAGCCCTGTCCTGTTCACTCTCACTGCTGCCGCATTTCTTGCAACAAGGCAAAAGGTTGTGGTGTTGATCCATCAGGAGCATCTGTAGTGTCAGAGCTGATGGCTGCACAAGAGCTGTTCTGAGCTGATGTGGTCTGTTATGCTTAATAGATTTGTATAGCACATGAATGTGTGTTTTTGCACCATGTGGGGCAAGATGAGCAGTGAGTAGTCAGCTGGCCTGTGGTGGCTTCAAGTGGCTGTGAAGCTGCAGTGTTACTGAAACAGGTGAGGACATTGCTGCTCCCTGTTTAAAAATTCCCTTTTAACTCCTGTCTTCTGACACAGAATGAGTGTGTTGGGGTACAGAAAAGGAACACACTGACTTGTAATTCAGTTGAAAATCAGTTATACTTGCTTTTGAGCTTTCCTACCAAACTTGTGCTCTTTCTCTGGAGGAATATTTTATGTATGCTAAGAAGATATTAGTATAGAAATCTGTCTGCCTTTCAAAGGAGAGAAGCTTTGATTGATAACCATAAGAACTCGCAAAAAATAAGCAAATAACAGCGACCCAGAATATTGTTACCTATGTAGATGTTTCTTTTAAAGACTGATAATTTTACTTAGCTTTATAGGCAGTTTCATTGGTTGAATAGCAAACTTGCATTTGTTTTCCCGCTTGCAGATATACCCACTACCTCACTTTTGATTTTATAATACAAGTATAGTAATTTCAGAACAAGTTAGAGCTGGAAATAAGAAACAAGTAGGTTCTTTTGCAGAAACCCTCACAAGTCAAGAATCTTCAGTATAGGAGAGATCTGCTCTGACTTCACGTCTTTTTAAATAATTAAAATTCCTATTCACAAATAACTCATCTTGGGAAGATGAGAAGAAAGTGTCTTTCTTTGGATCCCGTAGCTCCATCGCTGGGAGCAGCATGTTATGCTGTGGTTAAGGCATGGTTATTTGAGATGTAATGGTGCTGGGGTATGCAGAGGTGAATTTTGCCTTAGTGGGAACTGTTGTTGGGCTTATCTCTTTGTTATTCTGTGCTTCTGTTGTGTGTAGGTACTCCCTCTCCACTTGAAAGTTCCTTTGCCCTTCTCTTTCGGAATACCTCAGGCAGCTTCCTATGAAGAGTGTCTTTCCTATCGAAGTAATTTCTGTCAGAGGGCATTTTTCTGCCAGGTTGCTTTGCAATGGTTATAGTACCTTTTTCATGCCTAAATTGGTGTTCTTTCCATAGTAAAGCCCTTGGGGGTATTTTTTTTTCTCTGAGCGGATGTGACAGCATGGGAATTATACACTGCTAACAGTGAGATATTTCCTCTCATGCTTACTGGGAGTTGTTTGTCTTTTTTTTTGTTAAAAGGAGCAGGTGCATTGTCTACTCCTGCTCTGCGTTGGTAAATTCTTCTTTGTGTTGGATTTCCCCCCTTGTGCTGTTGGACAGTGGGCGAGATCCTTCCCAGACCAAGGTGTTGATCTTGACGTGCTGCACAGGAGAGCCCTTTGGTGTAAGGCAGGTGGGTCAGGCTGGGATGGCTTTGCTGGCCCTCAGTTGCAGCTTCTGCAGTCCCTCATGCAGTTGCATTAGCAAGTACTGTAATGCATTGCTCCCATGCAGCCTCATCTGAGGGATCTGAAGTTGCATTTTGATTATGAAGTACTGTTATGATTATGAGAGGGACTATGATTATGAGAGGGATGGAGTTTGACCATGGAAGTTTGCTGTGTTACTTAGCTGTTCACAATCACAGATGGAGTCTGCAGCAGAACCAGGATGGAATCCAGGTGTTCAACCAAAAGAGCCAGCTTCTTGCATGGGGATGGAACCTTCCTGCACAGAACAGCTCTGCTATGTGGTATTGCTTTGTGAAAATAAATGGACTGCTTTTGAAACCATGTGAAATGAGCAAGGGGTTAGCTGAGGCTGAATGAATGACTTCCCATTCTTGGGTGATCTCCGCAAAGAAGCATTAGTTTGTTTTGGTAGCCAAATCTCTGGCGTATTCATCCCCATCCCACAGCATTAAAAGTTATGATTACAGCGTGTACGTGGATTTGTGTCCATCTACTCTATGTAACTTGTGTTCTACCTTAAAAGGTAAAAAAAGGGAATATTTTTATCCAACAAATAGTCCTTGGATGGGCATGTCGATTTATGTGCTTTAACTTTGGCATCTGGTTATTGTAAATGTCTGTGAAGAACTTCTTACAGTCTGTGAAAGTGTGTGATATAATCCAGAAATCAACTTCATTTTACACTTGATTATCAGAAGTATTCCTTGACTCCAGTCTCATGTTCTTTTGAAAGCCATGAATTTGCACAGGGGTTTTAGAAGATTATTTCAAAGCAACTTGATATTGTGTATGCATAGTTTGGCCTTTAGATACCTATTGACACTGGCTGCATGTGATAGCATAGCTTCATGTGACCCTCAATAAATATGAAAAAGATTTATTGCTTTCTATTTTTTGAGTTTGAGATAAAACTAGTACATGCTGTATCAGCAAGAAAAACATGATTTTCTCACTTCTGTTGGGCCCTGAAAAAGATGAACTGTAACTTGATGCGTGTGGGTAAATTATCACTTTTTGCCTGCTTGATATGTTCTGTAAAGTGCTGATGACAGAGTTAACCAAGGTTTTGTGTATTTTGGGCTTTTGATGACTGAGTAGTTGCACCACATAACTGTGATTCGAAGCTGTGAGTTTGTTTACTTAAATGTGCGTTGTTCTTTTTGGTTGTTGGGCTGAGGAATAAGTTTGGTTGCAGTACCTTCACCTGCATGTCATGAAAGCAAGCCACTGTCACCAATTAGCTGTGTTGGCTCAAAGACTGTGCAGTTGGATCTTGGTTTGATTTGGCAAAGTTTTCAGAATGAGACTTCTAAATTAAGATTAACACTACATTTCAGTATATCTTTTGTATTGCATTATGTTTAGGAATGCTGTGCCTTTATGCTTCCATCCTGTCGAATATCCTTTACCTGGCATTCTCTTTTTAAAGCTAAATCCTCCCTTATTATATATCAATATTTGTGTAGGCTTGAGCATTTTAAGAAAATGTCTTCTTTGTTGGTACAGCTGTCATTACTGCTGGACCTCTGCAACTGAGGCAAAGTCAGAGCAGGTTTGTACTGTGTTAGACAGAATGATGGAACTGAAGATCCATATAACAATAAAACTTTGGGAATGTGTTTTGGAGTGGTTGCCAGATATCCTCTTGTTCATGTTTTTGAATTCCTTCTGCATTGACAAATTATTTCTGCTTTTTCACTAGTAATAAGTATGCAAAAGTATTTAACACTTCTTGAATACTGCACAATCCGTGTGACTTTACTCTATTTTCTGCAGCTGAAATGACTAACTTGTAAACTGAAACCAAAAGACTGAAAGAAAACCAGCATCAATTGTGTTTCATTATATTAACATTTTGCATAATTTAAAAAAGGAAAGTGGGTCACTTTCCATTTTTAATACCCACTTTATACTTTGCATAAAACCCCAAAAGGATTGCATACAGTTCATGAAAAGTTATATCTTTCTCTGTAAATACAAATTTTAATCGTATGAGTGTTTGTGGAAATTGCAAGGGATTATTGTATTTTTGGCTCAGACATTTCTGCAGAATCTCAGCTGCTTATATCAATTGATGTGTTTGTGGAGCACACATTACACAAACTTCTCAAGTCTGTAGTTTTGATCATTGCTTATAAATAAATGACTATATTCAGATTCTTGCTTTTCTGCAGTGTTTTTCTGCAGTGTTGTGCCTGTGTTATCTATACACAGTGCTGAGGATTGAAGTAGTAAATGTGTTTTCTCTTCCCATAGTTACTGAAGTTGGAAGATCAAGCATTTGGTTCTCATCACATTGCCTGCACAATGAGTCATGCTTTCTTCGTTAGGTTTGTTCCTCAGGCCAGGATTCATGTGATGTTCCCCTTCTCTGGGCAGTCAGATTAGTCACTGTTTGAAATCCTGTTTAAAAAATAAATTGCACCACAGGTTGTTGCCTGCTCACCCGTTCCGTGCTTCCCCACTGCTTGCAGTTTGGGTTCAGCAGCATCATTATATTGAAAAATATAGTCATGGTAACTGACATATTATTGGAGTCCCACTGAAATTAGTCTATTAAATTCAGGACTCATAGTAACTAGCGAAGAATTGTCTATAGGGCAGATGAATTTTAAGTAATTCAATGTTCTGAAATACATCTTGCTTAAACTTGACTTCTTTCATTATACTGTTAAGAACAAAAACTACATTGCAAATGTACTAGTAGCATGAACTTTGTGAAACCTATAGATTTATAAAAGCAGTGGTAATAACAGAAGTTGTTAACATAGATGGCATACTGTCATGGTACCTGAACCAGATTTTAGTATTTAGGGTAAAAACTGGAAGTATCTGATGGAGCTGAGGTTTAATGGAGGTTTTGAACAACTTTAGGACAGTAGCAGTTTCTAGTCTCTACTATGTAACATACTGTTATGAAGGCTCTTGAAATTCTTTGTCTTGGTACTAGAAGATTTTAGGGATGATGGTTCATTGTGGGAAGTAGCAGTTTGAAAGACCAACTAATGCAGAAAATGTCTGTTGACCAGATCAAAAGTAGGAAGAGAGAGGGGGAAATATATACACTGTGGCTGTAAACACATAACCTAGATGTTGCTGTTAGCTGGCTAAACTCCAAATCTAGTCAATGAACAACAAATTATGATTGAGTAAACATGTTATGTTCATGACCTGAATCCTTTTACACAGGAGTCTGTCAACAGTAGATATTAATGCAGGCACCTAAATTGCGTAAAGTATTTCATTTTATGAATATGCCCAGAAGTCATGTCTGGCTTGTGCCTTGAGAGAAATTAGGATTATGACACAGTAAAGAATTGTAAATTGCTGAAATAAATGGTTATAAACTCTGTTATAGTTTATAGATGAAAACCTGAATAGAAGGCAAGATGAAGTAATGTTCCACATTAGACTTTGATTCTGGTTCTTATGATCAGCTTCATTTTTCATGCTGTAAGTTGTTAACAGTAGGTTTTTTGACAGGAAAATGCTCATGAAGTAGGCGGAGGTGCAGACCAGTGTGGGAGAAAATGAGATTAACTATAGACATCTAAATAATCGTGTTTCATTTTCTTTTTTTTTTCTTTTTTTTTTTTTTCTGGTGATGGTTGTTGTGGTGGTCTTGTTCTGTCTCCAATTTTCAGCTTATTCTCACAGGTATCAGACACTCACAATCATTCCAAATACTAGTTCACATTGTTAGTTTTCTTTCATTCTGTGTGGGACAGATCTGTGTGGTGACTAAAGTGGTATGCTAAAATTCAACTTTGGATGGATTTTGTGGGTGTGGATGAACAGCTCATAGGCAATATCCAGCTTCAAAAAAAAAAACACAGCCAGACTTGTAAAATACTTAGCCTCTAGGTGATTAATTACAACCAAAATTTAATTTTGAGTCTTACTCTTATTTCTGTGAGAATATCCACTGGAATAGAACAGACTTGTGTTGCTGTGAAGTTTGTTTAATCCTGCTGCATTGGCTTCCCCTGGAAGACAACATAACCGTGTATTTTGGCAGTTACTTTGTGCAGAGATGAGTATGTTAGGTCTTGCATACTGTGAGATGAGGACCTGATCCTGTGACTGCAGATGTAGCAAAAACAAGTAAATGCTTAGGTATTTGTGCATGTGAACTTCATATCCTTCAAAGATTCTTCCCCCAGCCACCACCTGGGACACTGGGAAATTGGATGGGAGAATTCTTGTTTGTTTTTTTACCGTTCATTTTGCTCAGTGCTGGTCAGTCAAGTCCCTTATACTACTCTAGATTTGTAGGTAGATATTTATAGCTTGTTTTTAAAGTAATCTCATACTCTCTTAACTTGCAATTTGCAAACTTTCCAAGGCTTAAGGCAGTGGTAGTTACCATTGTCATTTCCTCCATATGCTTAGGTCAGTTTGTTTTCATCTGTATTTTCAAAGAGAATATTTTATTTCAACAAGGAGCTGGGAATGCTGTGCTGATGAGTTTTCTGAAAAAAACTGATACTTGTTTAGTAAGCCTGCTGACACGGTAAATGGAATGTTTAGGATCTTGGATGATGATGGTCCAGTTCTGTCAGTGTATAGATGTTCTGGCAGTAGCTACTTCAAGAAATTCTTGGGCCAAGCTGTGTGGTGGCTGTAGTTAAGGCAGTGTGGCTTCAGAGCAGGGGCATGTTGTCCTGTTACTTGGCATAAAGAAATCAGTAGGTTTGTAGATCAGGTGCAGTGTATCCTTGCATCTGCAGACTTAAGAGTTTAGCTGCCCAGCACTGCAAGCTGGCAAGTGGTTGCTTTGATAGTCAAGCTCAAATGCTTTTTGGCAAGATGTTGGAGGGGGAGATGCCATTGGTTTTGCTTCATTAACAGATCTGTGAGCTAGCAGCAAGAAATTACCATAATTTATGTAAATTCTTGTGTATTGTTGTCATGCATCTGTGCAGTACAGGCTAATCAATAAACAATTTTTTAAAAGTCACCTATAATCACATCAGACACCAACCTTAGTAATGTCCAAGTAGAATTTCTTTTTGCTTTACTCTACTGAAAAAAGTGTTACATAAATAAAGGCCTGGTAACTCAAGTAAGACAAATACTGTGGATGGGTTTGATAATGTCCTAATCTGAGAGCTGCGTTTGTAACATAGCATTTGTCAGCCACCTAAGACTACGGTTAGAAAGGTATGATTTCCCTTTTTCATTCAAAACCCATTGATAAGCATGTAGACTGAGAACTGGTTATGATCACACTTCTCCTAAAGGGTTTCCTTTTGTTCTTTAGTGCAGAGGATGCTTGTCATGTGTGAAGAAACACATGATGAATAATTAAATGGGAAATGAGAATTTTATCTCATTGTAGGAAAGTACCTATTTTCACTGTTCTTGAAGAAAGACTCGAATAAAGCAAATTGAGGAGATATCAATGCCGCCTTCTCTCCCTTATGAGATTAATTTTTAATTGTTTTTAATTACAAATTAATTTTGTAGTAGGAAGAGTGTTTTGGAAGACAATCTTTTCTCAATTAATTCCTAAATCTTAGATGGTTTTCAAGATTACCTTGAACTTCTGTGCTCAAGATCCCCCAGTTTCTCAATAGCCAGGTTTTATTTTGGTTTGAACACTGTGGAGCCAGAGGACCAAAACTGAACCTGATCTAAACTTGATCCCATGAGACTCTGCTTGGTGAAGATATTTCTAAATATGTAATTCTAAAACAAGAGCCATGGTAGACAGTGGAATCATCAGAGGAAACACTTATAGTTTCTTAACTGGACCACTAAAGCTTTGGCTGTTCAGAAATTATTCTTTTAGCGGATTTGTACTTTTCATGTTACTCTACGGTAAAAATTTTTGGTATTGCTCGTTGTGATAGAAGTGATTAGTGTTCTGGAAGAGGGAGGGCATGACTCCTTTTTCATTGCTTGTATTTTATTGGTTTTTTCCACACTGTTGCTTTTTGATCTACAATTTAAAAAATGGGATGTACATAAATAAAAATTGTCCTTGTGTTATTTTTTTGTGATGTGACTTTAAGTTTTATCTGTGAATAATATAAATGAAAGTAAAAATACTTATTTCCACAGACATTTCTTTTTGCTTATGCTGATGTTTTTGAGAACAGTACTTTCGTTCCTTACCAATGACTAGGTTCCTTACTACAGAGAAACAATCTTAAAGTATGCTAAAGTACAGAGGCTCTCAAAAGGGAACACTTGTTGGATTTTGTTGTTTGATGTTGTAAATCACTTGCTTGTATTTCCTGTGTCATACTGTTTTTCTAAAAATAGCTGAAATTGCTCGCTGTTTGCTCAGTGCAGCTCCATGATGGAATAGTCTGTTTAAAGTTACTTCCTCTCAGCTACTCTGCCCCTCCTGCAGCCTGAATCTCTCCCTCTTGGCCTCCCACAACAGATGTGCAGTGACTTAAACTTTGCTGAGAGAAGGTCTTTTATAACTTTAGGAAGCTGATATTCGTTTTTAAAAAACAACTACCACCAAACCAATCAACTCCCCCTCACAAATGCCCCACCTCAGAACAAAACCAGAAAACCTGAGAACTGCACAAGCCACAGTCTAAACAAAGGTCATAATTCCGAGGCTACAGAACAACTTGTAGCCAGTCCCTACAGTTCTGAAACTGTAGGAAAAACCTCACAAGTCTCTATCAAATGCAGCTAGGAATTGTGTGAGATGTCTTGATGCCAAGTACCATCTTCAAAACACAAGCTGGATTGAGAAATAATATATGTGAAACTTTGTGTCAACACAGATAAAGACAGAGTCTAGCTAATTAATCTGTTTTTCTGCAGAAATATGAAAAAAATCACATCAAAGCAACTTAAAATGCTTCCCCCAGAATACCACAGGGAAGCTGAATTTAAATGTGAACTCCTTGAGAACACCTTTTTCCTGGCAGTATTCTACTTTAAAATAGTAGAATACCTTCAAAGTATCCTTTTACACAGAATAGCTTCAGTCTTGTTAAAAAGCAGCTGGACTGTGTATTTTTTTATTTTGTGGGATTAAGTTACTATTCTAAGGGGATCTTTAGAGAAACCTGATGCCTGCTGTTGACCACAATATTGGCAAGTAGCATGCAACCAGTTATTAAAGGGTTGAGGAAAATTATGCTCCTCCTCTTGTACAGACTAAAATCTTAATTTTGCAAGCAGCTCTCATGAAAGTAGCTTTATAGGCATCTTTCCTCTCAGTCCTGGGATTTGATTAACAGCCCTGGTGCTGTAAGCACTTAAGTACTTCAGATCATGACAAGATCTTTTGAGCCTTCTGTCTGTTCATTCTTCTTATGAGAAAAGTAAGACTGTCAGCCTGCAGCTTCTCATTGCTGTCCAGTGAAAATGTCCTCAGCTGCTTCTGTTACACCCAGAAGAACCAAGCAAGATATGTGAACAGTTTTTTGTACTTTCAGGGCTGCAGAAGGAGAAATGGAATGTCTGAGCACATATGTATAGGAAAAAGGGAATTTGGCTACTTGCCATTCTGGGTGATAGGTCTGAGTCTGTTCACCACGCAGGCTGTGGCTGTTTAGGCTCAGCAATTGTTACAGTGGACAGAAGGGCCTGTTTGCTGTGCCAGAACAGGCTGCAGATCAGAGAAGGATCTGTAGGAAGGTTCCTAACTGGTATAGGATAAGTTCAATCATGTGAGGGGGAAAGGAGGTAGTATAGTACTATGGCACTGGGTGTTCTGTTGGATTGTGCAGGTGGGATTTTAACAGATGCCAAGTGTTCCTGTCACTAGGCTGTGAATAGAGATATCAGCTGGTGCTGGTCTCCAGTTTCATGTCAGGTTTGGGGTTGATGCTCTTTCCCTGAAGCCAAGAGGGTTTCCACAGGATACTCTTGTCTAAAAAGTGGTAATTAATGTAGTGTGTTTCCCTTGGTGGCTTCTTGCTGAAGCGTCGCTGTGGTGTCGAGGCTGTGGTATGGAGCTGCTCGGGGGGTGTTGCTAATGCCCAGATTTTCAGTGTTGTTTGGTTGAGGAAGTGCCTTCCCTGATAACGTGATGACCATTTCACGTGGAAAGAGGCTGGCAGGCAAGGGCTTTTAGATTAAGAACAGGTCATCTAAAAATCTCATTTTCCAGATCATCAAATCTCTTCACAGATGGCTATTTTTGACCTGATTTAGAAATCTAATGCAATCTGTCCCTCCATGAGAGGAAAGTTGTATGTATGTGTGTGCACATAAATGCTTGTGGTCAAGGCAAAGAAAGATTGCTGGACAAGTACCATTACTAGCCGCATCAGTTTTAAAATAAATAATTCTTTTTGATATATCAATTTCCTTTTTAGATACCCGATTTTCATGCATTTTTCTTATGTTTAGGCTTTGAGAATTATACACAGATGTGGAGAGAAAATAACATTTTTGACACTTGGCATGCATTGCTTAGAAAGTGTTCATTGTTTTGATTTTACTACAGAATTACAAAAGAGCACTAAGCTACTTACAGAGCTCCATAGTTGCATGCTGGGTACACTGGTTCTTGGAACTTCACTTTTAAATTTTATTTTATTTTATTGCTATTTTCTATATGGACTGACAAAAATTAATTCAAACTCTATTTTCTGAGAGATACACACAGTATACATACAGGAATAATATACAAATGTAACCATCTATTCTGCTTTCAAACATTACATTAATGATATATAATTATCACATTAACTGTTGAGTAACAAAATTGGTTTCTAATGTGGATGGAAGTTTTTCAACTGTGACTATTTCAATGCTAAAAGGGATTATTTTCTCAATATATTCTTCCTGAGCTCTTGCAGTCATATCCCTCCCCTAGTACCCATCTCATCTGCAAAAAAGATAATCTTTTATGTACAAGAAAATGAACTGCTTTCCCTGCATTCAACATAAATGCAATTGTTTCTGTTCAGTTAAAATCTAATGCATAGGCACGAAATTCTAGGTATTCCTCTGCATGTTAATCGACATTGAGTGATACTATATTTCTGTTTCAAATAAAATTAAGTATTAATTAGAAACTTGCTGTCATCTTGATATTTTACGTATATGCAGATTTTTGTGCATGAGTAGCTTTTTAAGCATAAATTGTGGTAATCAGAGGTCTGGGTGTACATACAGTTTCCTTTTTCTGTTTTTGCTTGATCTGTGGATGTTCAAGCAATAATGCTTTTTCAGAAGAAAGAAAACATGAAAGGAGTGCTTGTGATAATTTTCCAAGATTTCCAGCACCTCTATTAAGATAGCTTAAATGAGAACAGGAGAAGCTTTTCATTCTTGACATACATTGCTGCTCTGCTTTTGTTCTTGAAATGCTTCCCTGCAAGCTTCTTTGCGGAGTGTTTTCCTGAATACAGCAAAAACAGAGTGGATTATTGTGGGTTTGGATATGATGCCCTTTTCAGATTTTAGGTGGTTTTTTCCTGTACTTAAGTCTTTCAGCATTCTCCCTGAAGTCAAATGCTCTGGCACTGAAAGCTCAGTTACTTTTATTGGATTTATTTTTTGGAGGTAGGTTTCTGCTTTTTGTTTGTTTTTTG
Source organism: Chloebia gouldiae (assembly GCA_003676055.1). Taxonomy (NCBI): domain Eukaryota; kingdom Metazoa; phylum Chordata; class Aves; order Passeriformes; family Passeridae; genus Chloebia; species Chloebia gouldiae. Next base: position 23,410,113 of record QUSF01000007.1, on the reverse strand, counting down.
AAACAGTTTAAGAAATGGTTCTCTCATGCCATCATGGTCAAATATGTTGCTGCTAGAAAACAGCAAACTAAATTTGTTAGTGCATTATAAAATCTTTCTTAATGCATTCAGATTGGCAGATGTGTGCTGATGACCCAATATTTGGCAGCACAAGAGCAGGAAATTTGTTGCAAAAGGTAGATATAATATGTAGCTGTCATGTTGCTTTTCAGAAAGTTGCATCTGGGGAAATATATCAGAAACAAAGATGACACAATGGCAAGTATCTAAATTCAATTTAAAATACTAGATGCTTCAAAAAATTCAAGTGGGAAAAGCTTAAGGACATGTATGCATTTATTTGTTTATTCCTAGAAGCATTTTCAGAGTTTTTTTAGTTTTTACCAGTTATGCTTCCAGTCTCCTTCCTTGCCATATGTGTAGGAGAGATCTTTTTACTTGTTTTCCTTTTATTTGCTGGTGTTTTAGCAGAGCAGGAATATGCAACATTGGAAAGAACAAGGAAGATGAATACAATTTCAAGTTTTTCCTTCATCTTTTTCCAGCTTTTTCCTCCACCTTTCTCCCTGAGCCTGGCTCCAGCTAAGCTATATGTTCTGCTGTGGTAGTTTATTTCTGAACTGTAGCAACCTTGTAGTAATTCTATGAGGAGAATGGGGAGAAGATAGCAAGCCAGTGACATATTCAGAATTGTACAGTCTGTTTTTAAGGCTTGTCTAAAATACCTAATGTTAACTTTTCCACAGCTGAAATCAGCTTTGCTAGGTTTAAGTACTTAGTGCTAAATTGAGTTCAGCACGCAGTTAAATTAGGACTCATGTACATCGGAAGTGCAGGGATAGAGGGAAAAGCTATTGCAAACTTGAACAGATTATTCTGCTGCTGTGGCTTCAGATGGAAGCCTTGTGCTCCAAAATAAAGTGCTTGTGTAGTCTAAATTGTCAGGGTCTTAGACACCATAAGAAACATTCAATTTCTTCTTAGTGGAAGTAGAAAATTGAAGCTTTTAAATGCCTTCCATCTGCAAACCCTCTCCAAGTTCTCCAGTGTACAGGTGGTTCACACATATGAAGAAGGGAGGAAAAAAAAAACTGCAATTGGCTTTTGAAAATGCAATTGATGAAGATGTCTCTTCTACACAGATAGGTCAAATGATTAAATTCTTGCCCAGAATAAATGATCTCATCAGCTCTGTTTTTTGAGAAAATGGAAATGGTTCATGGGCTTTCCTTTTTTTTTTTTTTTCCTTTTCATTTTGCTGGTAGCAAATCCAAAAGAATACTGATCAAATTGTTCAGCTTCATTGTAGATGGCAAAACAGTGCCCCAGAGGGAACTTTTTGCCCTGGAGGAATCTAAAGAGCAACTGAAGCTCTAACAGAGTGCGTTTGTTGACTTAAAATGTCTGGCTAGAGAACTGAGTCTTTAGCTATGCTTGAAAGCTTGATACATTTTTCTTTCACAACTGCTCAGTGCTGTAGGAATCTAAACAGCCATTGGCTGCTGCTGGTGTTGGGAGGAAACAGTATTTTTTTTTGTAAGCTACTCAAGTCAGTAACATGATTAATATATTGGGTTGGTCAATTAATTCCTTGTTCTGGTCTCCGTGGTTTTCCCAAGGTCGTTTTCATTTGAAGAAAGAAATTACTGTAAAATGTCTTCTCCCTCTGTCTTTACTCTGTGCACTTTCCAGCTTAGTGATGGTGGTGACCTTTAATTTGCTGTACAGACTCTGCAGGCAGCTATTTTCCAGTGATGCTAAATGGTGTCTTCCTTTACACTGCATTTAGGTTTCAGTATTGTGGGCTTTCCTATTGTAAGTCTTCTAAGAAAGAAGAGAACTGAGTCTTCAAAATGTGGTTCTTAGAGTACTTGACAAAACCATTACCTTTAAGTACTTAAGTGAATATTGTGCGCATCAAAAAAAAAAAAGAAATCAAGGTGAAAAGTAGAGATTTGGTTTCATGTGATGCATTAATCTTGAAATAGGAAGTGGAAGAGTGAAGAAAAAGGGAAGCTGTGTTACTGTTTGGTTTGATTTTGAGCTTGAATATTTTGTGTCTTTCTCTTGGAGGAGCCGTGGGAACTGTGCACCAGCCCTGGAGGAAGACTTCCTTATCAGTCTGCTATTGAAACGCTTCCTGTTGATGCTGTGTCTTTGGGGAACTGTACCCAGTTATCCAGGAAAGAGGCTGGTCTCATGTGACTGTAATGAACAAAAATTAATAGGAATTTGATTGCTTGGGGAGAGGAGGCGGCCTCTTGGAGGCCTCAGTCTGTGTGCCAGTAGTGCATTTGATTTGTAAACTGCTTGAACTCGGACTAACAAGAATAAAACTTGGAGGTTTAGTATGGCAGGATAGACTTTAATGCAGACTGAGCAAGCTATCAATAATACTCAGTATATTTTTGTCTAGAGCTGCTGCAGTTGAGCTGTTGCTAACACTTCAGCTTAGTTTAACACCACATTGAGTGTGCCAACAGATGTTCCAGTCACACCTTCAAATTACAGTGGAGACAGCTTTTTTTAATGCAGTGTCTCACAGCTCTGAAGGAAGTGGGAAGAAGCTATCAAGTTGTATCAGCTGAGTTGAGAGAACAAACTTATTTAGAAGAACTCTGAAGTGAGGCATTACTGTCTGAAGCAACAGATTAAGTCCCTTTTTAGTGCCTCTGTATATGGTCCATGGTTAGCTTGATAAAACATGCACATACAGTCACCCATATACAAGCCATTTTTGAGAAGTGTGGTTGTGTGATAGGGCATGCCATGGGTCAGTTAGCAAAAGTGTGTGAATAGTGTGCAGAAAGAGATCATAGGCAGGAAAACACGGAATTCTGTGTCGTTTTATGCCTTTCCTTAGTAGCTGAGGTTGCAGGTTGGCTCAGCATTTCCTTGCTGTGCATCTTCAGTATTTACAGGCTCATGCATCATATTGCTGTGGGACAAATCTGCCAAAAGGGACAATAAATATGTCTTTACTGAAGATGGGGTTGAAAAAAATTGAGGTGGTTCTGTCACTAGTATGAAGCTATTTGGGAGCCAGAGACTGGGAAGCAGTGTGTCTAGGAAAGTGCACTTCAGCTGAGCTACAGAGATTGGATAGAAAGTTACATTTGTTACCATCATTTAGAGTTTTCCTCGGTACTGACAAACAAGCCTGTGTTCCCTTGGTCTGCACAGTTTTAGACTTACTCCCTATATTTTTACCAGGACAGAATGACCTAGTACCTGTGCTATGTGCTAATAATCTCCAGCTACTGGAAGAGTGACAGTAAGTAAGGCCATGAGCATTGCAGACATACATTTAGGTCTGAGTTTTGTCTCTAGAATTAAATCACTCATTCATATAGTGATACATATTTTAGCAAAATGGTGAGGGACATTGTCCAGTTTCCTGTTGCAGAGTCTTGATTTTGATTAGTCAGCCACGGAAGTTTAGTGCTTGGCTTTGGTCATTAATGAATATGTTGAGGGGAAAACTATGGTTATTGGGTTTGGTAGTCTCTTGGTTACTCTGGGTTCCTCAGTCCTGTCCTTTTTGTTGTTGTTAATTATAGTGCGTACTTCTTGCTGTAGTTTTGAAACAAATGTTTATTGTGAAGAATATTCATGACTTGCACGGTACCTTTATACAAGGACCTTAGGCAGCTTCAAAAGTGCTAATTATCCCATCAGAGTGCTTTGAAGTCCAGCCTGTGATCTAAGGCTGTTGGCTGTAACTGAAGTGACTGTTCTCGTCTCCACATCCCTGTTGAGTGGTGGAGCTGTGATCTGCGCAGCTCATTTGGTGTGTTCTGCTAATGGTTTTAGGGTAAAATCAGTGGGCTGTATTGAAAAGCTTGGTTGCTATGTTGTGTGGTGTTCTTGGTATCTTAGGGGAACATTGTATGGAAGGAGATAGTCTGCATCCAAATACATGTAAATAAATTGGATGCAACAGACAGTTGAGTTCTTATCTGAGCTCTAAACCTGGTGATTGTCAGGACCTGCTGCATTGAAAACAGGAAACTGCTGCAAAGTTTGATGGAGACTTCACATTTGAGAATACTTTGCTTTAGCCATGTTGCTGTCAGTGCATTAGTTGACAGATGACTAATTTATGGATAACGTTTTAATATGTAATTTTTCTGGTTTTTTTTATTGTCTTTAGGTGAAGCCAAAAATCTTCCTACATATCCGGGGCCAAACAAGATGAGGGATTGCTACTGTACTGTAAACCTGGACCAGGAGGAGGTTTTCAGGACCAAAATAGTGGAGAAGTCATTATGGTAACATATACATATATAAATGTTCTGTTATTATGTTCTCATTATCTGCTTACTAGGTTTGCTTAATATTCCAAAGATACTGTCTTGAGGGAAGAAGAGAGGATGAATAGGATTCTTCCTCCAGTTTTAAAAACACTGGTGGTAAAAACAGTAATGTCATGATACTAACCAGTATTTAAGGGGAAAATGCCTTTGCCAAGGCATCGATATTAATTTTTTCCCTAACAATGTACCTCCAGTTCTCCTTTCTTTCTGCAGTATTTGTTTTGTACTTCCCTAAGCTTTTAAAATCTCAGTTTAGAAAAGGTTCACTTAACTCCATTTTGCATCTTTCTAGGCTTAGAATTTTGCATTGGTCTGGCTGCCCTAGGGAGTTAAGAATTTTATTTTTTTTTCCTGTCACGAGGCTGTAACTGAATGGAGAGGTTTGAACATAAGATGCCTATCTGATTATCTTGGACACTTCCTATGAGATTGCAGGGTCAAATGTAGAATGAAAGAAAAGGAGAAGCATGTAGCTAAAGCTAAAATGCTTTCTTCTGGATATCCTTAGACATAAAAAATGAAGGGAACTAGGCTGGGCATGTATGTATATTCTGGTAAGCAAGGCTTGTTTTGACTGGGGAGGAAAGAAGCAGCAAGGAACAATCAAGTTCATAACTCCTATCTTAAGAGAGAACTCTCACCCTTTTTCTCAATTTGAGTAATATATTAGGAATTTGCTATTTGTCGTATTATTGAAATAATGTACTTCAGGAAGTATCTCTAGACCTCACTCCCAACTACTCAGAAGTACCTGACACATTCAGGAATGTGAGTGGGATTTATTCCTGTAAGTCTCCATAATTGTTCTTTCACATGAATTTTTATCATCTTTAGGCCTTGGTGATTTTGAGTGATGATGCTAATGCTCTTATTTCTGGTATACAAACAAAAAGCAAAGATTGCTCTGCATGCCTTCTTCCTCATTCCTATAGCTGACATGTAGTATCCCTAAGCCTAATATCCCTGAACCAGTTGTGTTTTTTTTTTAAAGTGATTTTGTAAGTCATATACTTTTTTGTTGTTTTTGGGATTTTAATTTTTTTTCTGGAAGATCATTAGTGCTTCACAGGGAGATGGAAGATAGGAAGTGAGGATATGTGAGAATAGTTGATGTCATTTCCTTGAATTAATCCAAGCATTTTCTATTGAAAAAATAAACTCCTGGTAATAAAAACAAGCAACAAGTGTAATTCCTTCAGTGGGAAAAGTTGCATCTGTTTTTAGATTGTCTTATAAAGATGGCGAGGTACACTGAGGCTGTGCAAACTTGGAAAGTTTCTAGTTTCCTGACAAGACTAAGTTCATTTTGTTAATTGAGGCAAATTCAGGGGAGAACTGAGCAATGATCAGAGGTCTGGAAAATGTAAGCGCTGAGGAAGGATTAAAATATTGGAATTGTTTAGCCTAGAGAAGAGAGATGAGAGTAGACATAAATATGAAGATAAAAAATTTAAACAAAACAAAAAAAAGCCCCAAACAGCCCTTCTACCAGAACAAAACTTTGAGAGGGGAGGAACTGGTTTGTCTGTCCATTATGGATATTGCAAGTAATAATGAACTCAAACTGCAGTGGAGAAGGAAGTTAAGGTTAACTGTGAAGAAAAATCTCTGCTAAAGGTTCTGAAGCACTGGAGTATATTTTGTTTTTTGAATTTATTGCTGATGGCTTTTAATAGGTTCTGTAAGATCAGTCTCAAGTAAATAATAAGGATCTTCCAGCTTTGAAACAGTGGTGGGACCAGATGACCTCTCAAAATCCCATTATGGACCTCTTTTCTTTGATCTAAGGCTTGACTAAAGGTCTCCTTCATCATTCTTTCTTTTACTAGTGAATTCCTGTCTTCAGTGGGAGCCTGCCCTTCGCCCTGTTTGAGCTTCTGTTTTCAAATACTATTTTTGAAAATTTTGCTGCTTTTACAGTCTCTGAATATTCACTTAGAGACATTGATAGCAACTCAGTTTTGCATTTAGCCCTATAGGTGTTTCCCTGTCTTTGTTTTTGTCTTTGCCATAAAAGAAAAGCAGACAAAAATCCCAAATACGTGAGTAGTAATCCTGGGATGTCTTCCCAATCTGTGGGTAGGAATTGCTCTTACTTTGTGAGGCACACTCAAACACCTACTTTATCTTTCATGACTGTGTTTACATCTTTTAAAACAAATGCATACATAGGTTTCCAGAAGATGTTTTTCAGATGATACCAGACCCTACTGCATTTGCCTATTGTTTTTGTAGGATTCTGGGATGATGAGCCAGTCATGCTATTCCATTACTTAATGCTTGTTTACAGATGGATTTAACCCATTGAGTTATTGGGCAGGTGAGGCTTATGTGCCCTATGGGCCATGTAATTCCTGTCCAGCAGATAAATTCCTGCTCTCATGTACAGCGCTCCTTTGGCAGGCACTTGCCAGCATAATCATGAATTGTGCTGCTCCGTTTTTCTGAGGTATTGCTGCAGTGATACACAATGTTTGGGAACAGGAATGTGAAGCTGGGCCAATGCTTGACTAAATTAATTGAGTCCTCCCTGAAATGGTGTGTGGCTCTGGTCTGTTGTTCATACCTGTTTTCTACTTCCTATCTCTTCATGTCTGGCACAGGACTGGCTTACTATAAAAGTTTTAAGAATTACTTGTATTTTTACTGATGCTGAGAACTCCCTGATCTTCCAAAAAGCTCAAAAAATTATTTTTATGTAGTCTATAGGAAACAAGATGCTTTGTGTGAAAATGTGAATTAGGAGGTCTTTCATATGCAGCCCTAGCACTACTGATTCTGGGATGATGTCTTCTTGTTCAGATTTATCCTGGAGAAGCCCATCTTTTGCAGCTTTTCTGAATTTTTTTTTCTTCACCTGCACCAAAAGGCTTGTAGCTGATACAATGTCTTATGCAGTTGGGAATTACTGTTTCTCCCCTCCCTACTCTTTTCTCACTTCTTTAGGCTTCTACTAGGCATTGCATAAATGTATATTTTTCCATGCAGGCCTGCTCCTGGTGTAAAGCTTAAATAGAACTAGCAGATGGAAAAAAGGAAGCAGTTATCTCTCCTTCCCAGAGGGACTTGGATGAATGTCCAATTCTGGCTTGCTTGGAATATCTGTTATAGAACTTTCAGACTCTGACTCATCCTCTCCTGTTTTATGCTGGGACAGTGTAAGAAGTTGCCTCCCTGAGCTTTGTCCTAATCTTCTGCAACATATTTTCTTTTTTCATTAGTCTTAGGCATGAGAAGACAGCTGAGAGCAGTAACCTTTTAAATCAACAATGCACGAATCATTCAGAATTGAACCAGCACATCCTGTTGTCCAGTCAAGTGCCCTTACAAGTGTTCTGAAGAGAATATCTATGAGCTTGATGCCCTTTATCTAAATTTGTGTCTCAAAAACTGAAAGGAACCAGCATGGTGAATCTTACCTTCTCTGTTCAGCATTCAGGTGGGGCTCATAAATTACAATATGGAACTTAAATTACTCCTGCCATCCAGCTTCTTGGCTGCTGTTAAACTGTATGTTGGGCACTGCTGCCTTGTGCTGGAAGACTTTGGGGGCTGCTGCAACAAACTTAATAGTGTCTGACTGAAGCAAGTCAGGGGTGGGTTGCCACTGGGGTAGGACTTCCTACAAAGCCACAGAGCAATGTGAAAGTGATCTGGGTAGCTCAGAATAATCCCACTTCTCTGGGGATCTTTGGGCAAGAATAGTGAATACGTGAATTGGTCAGACCAAGAAATCCAGGTTCTCAGGGAGAGAATTTTGAACTCTTCAAGCAGCACTGTTTTTGTAAACTTGGCACAAGCTTTTACTAAATTCTAAGAAGGTCACATGCAAGTCATAAGATATGAGGGAGAGGTCAGTTAGAGCCAGGATTTAATATGCTTCTCTGTTTTGTATTTGTCATTCAATATTTATATTACCATCATCTACAAAGACACTGAATAGATTTGGATGCATTCCATATAACCTAGCAAAAATATACGTGAAGGGACTCGTGTATTTTATGTCCTAAGGAGCATGTTAGAATGACTGTTTTTTTTCAATGCAGAGCTCTACAAATTTTCTTTCATTCTGAGCTGCAACTAAACAGCCTGACAAGAATTTTGCCTAATAATTCCCTTTGCTCAATAAACCGCTTATCTTCCCCCATTAGAAGCTTTCCCTACTTCAGGCTCCACCATCCAGGAGTGTTTCCTGGCTACAGGTATTTCCTGAGGACAAACTTTATTGGATTGTTGGTGTTAAGGCTGACTTTGCCTTTGCAGTTTGCATCAAATGTGCCCATTCACTTAAAGGGCAGTGTCAGCTGCAACAGGAAATCAAGGCAGCTTCTCAAATCATAGGTGAAGAATGGAAGGAATGTGACATCTCTAAATTTGTTTCAAGGATATGAATAAAGACAAAATCCGTCGTATGCTAAGAATCAAATGTCTGACAGTGTGTGCTTTAAAGAGGTGAGCCAAGCATAATGAGTCTGTGATTATTTAGTTCACCACTATTTCACTGAGGAATTTTTCACGTGCTAAACATAGTGATCAAAGCCTGAATGAAACAGCAAATGAAGCCATAGGCACTTTGCCCCACTTTCCCACCCCAGTCTTTTTTTTTTTTTTTTTTTTTTTTTGCTAGTATCTGGTGAACATAACTATGAGAACTACAAGTCTGCAGTGTGCTTGTGGCTTGTGACTGTATACTGAAATGTACTGTAAATTCATAGTTAAGGCTGTGTTCTCTTTAAAAAGTGGTTTCTCTGGCTTTGTTTCAGAATTAGATCAGGTAACAAATTCAGACAGTAGCTCTCAGAACTTTCATTAAGTTATTCTACTGCTATATGAAATGTTATTTTCTAATTCTAGCTTTGCTTAAATCCTTTTTTCCCTGTGTGTTTGGAGTTCATGACTGTGTTGCTAAACTTCTCATGTTCTGATAACATCTTGGATGCAGGCCACGTCTCAAATTTTAAACACAAAGTTGTTTCCCTTAGTTGGAGTGTTGCCAAAATTAGCTGTTGTATCTGAGTTAGCTCCATTAGCTGTTTCTACATTCTTAGATTGCCAGCTCACCTCCTTGAAATAACAGCTTTCCCCAGCCCAGGGGCCTTAAGCAGAGAGGCCTTGAGGTGGATGTTGTAGTGAGTTCTGTGGCTTCACTCCTGCAGGTTCCCAGGGTCTGCTGTCTTCTGCATGTGACAGCACCTAACCGTGGCTTGAATTCCTAATGACAATTAACTTCAGTTCTGAACACCCCAAGCCTCTAAGGGAAGGGCTTAAGATGGGTAGGGGTACAACTTCAGCCTGGTCAGGGATATTCTTGAAGCCAAGGACTGCATGGCTGTGCAGGGAAGTAACATAGTTGGGAAGAGTGCCAGTAAGGGAAGCAAGACTTAATGGAAGAAGGAGAATAAAGTGAACCTTGAGACCCAAGGCAGGGTTTATGAATGAGAGTGTTTATCTATATGGAAAGCCACCCATGTGAGTAACAATTGGTGTTGTAGGCTGCTTTGAGTGATTAAAAAAAAAGTAAATGCAGCTGTAATGTGACTTCTGCTGTTTGTGTGTGTCATCTTACAGAATATTTTGGGAGGTGACCAGGGGCCAAATGACTGCTGCTTCAGTTTATCATAATCCTTGTAAGCCTCATTGAGACAAACCAGCAACTGTCAAGTGAGGCTGATAACTATAGCTCATGTGTCTGTCTGTCTCTTCTGAGCACAGGCTTGAGAAAATGCACACTGCTTAATTTTTTTCTCTGTGTAGTACGGCTGGTTATGGGTGTAACAAAGCATTGTTCATCCAAGTGTCTCTGCAGAGTGACATGAGAAGAAATTCACTTAGGCTCAGTGAGTGTCTGGTAGACTGCAGCCAGCACTCTCAAAAGTGGGCATAAGTGATATGTTTGGATTTAGGTGTTGCCTCCTGTGCCATACATTTCCTGTTGCATGTCTTCTGCCCAATCTGTGCTTCAAATATAATATTAGTGATTTTTAATAAGTTTTATCAGAAAGCTATTGTGATATTTACCAACTCTGGCTTTTACAGAGCCTGTCTTACTTGCCTGTTGTCTCTTAGTTTTGTGTCTAGTAGGAGACTGAAGTGTATTCAGATTTTATTTGACTTGCTGTATCTGCTTTGAATAAACCTTCTCTCTTCTATCCCACTCCCTTACATATGCTGCAGAGCATAGTATAAAAAGTATTAGCCAAGTAGTAGAAAAAGCTTAGTAGTAGAAACAAACAAGTGTGCTCCTTTGTACAGACTGATTTTGCTTCCTGCTCACATGGTGATGTGAATTCTGGTGTTCAGTTCATGCAGCAGGATGAATTCAGTATTTCTAAACCTTTTAAAATAGTCAGAGGATGTGGAGTTGTCTGTGGCATGTTAATAGTCCTTACTTTTAATCACAAAAGCAGTTAAAAAAAACAACATACACAAAGAATTCTGGTTTGAGGGGTTTCATTATTATTCATCATGCAACTCTTTCACTTCATCCACTGAAGTACTGGTGCCAACACAAAAACAAAACTGCTTTAGCAAATCCTAACTATTGAAAAACAAGCATGAGGTTTTGTAACACAGCCTAAAACTAGAGAAATGCTCTTACATTAACATTTGTTTTATGAAAGCTCTTCCTCTCTTAATGTTGTGATGATATCAGTAGATATATGAAGCTATGAAATAAAGTTGCAGGTATGCTTCTGGAATTTGATAAAATATGTAAATGTGAACAATTTCTGAACGCTTTTTAAAGGGTATTATTGTGTTTGAAGTAAGGGTTCTCTTCATTATTTGCTTTCATTCCACTTGATTTGCACAGTAATTTTTCTTTCTCCTCTTCTTCCCTGTCTCTCCCTGGAAATATCCACTGCCAAAACATGCATTAGAAGACATTAAAAAAACAGATACCTTGGAATGGGGAGGGCTGGACAGCTGTGAGTTAAACAATATCTAGAGGGACCTTTTTTAGTTTTGTTTTCTTGGTATTCCAAGTAGACATACTTTGCTCCCATGCCAGGAGCATTCATAACAAGCAAGTTTTTGCTGAGGGGAGAGTGAGTATGCCTAAAGGTTCAAATAGGTTGCACTGTTTTATGTATCTGACTTTATTTTTTGTGTGCATCTCTTCTGTGATGAGAGCTGTGGAAGCATATTAGGGAGAGTGTCCTGAGGAGTGACTGATCAGTGTATGTGTTGGTGATAGAGGCTGTACAAAAGCTGTACAGGAAGAGAGCCCTGTGCTTCCTAAAGAAAAAGGACTGCTGATCTCAGGCTTCCCTCTTTCAAGATGTATTAAGATATGTGCATGTACTGAAAAAGAAATGAGAAAGGGGTGTGAAGTTGAGAGTATCTGGAATAGAAGGCTAATCAGGCCCCTGTGTGCTTGAAAGCTTAGAGCACACAAGGCTTTAAAAAATGGTACAGATCTTTCTCCATTTCTAACTCCATCAGGAAAACAAGAGACAGTGACTTAAGGAGAAGCCCTGTTTCATAACTTAAGAGTAGCTGATACCTGTGCTGCTACTCTTCTTGTTGCTGTGATGGCAAAACTAAAACAAAATTAGCAGAGCTGTTCTGAACTTAGTAGTCCTTACTGAAGAAAGTGGATTTGAAAATGCAGTTATGTTCAGCTTGGAAGGAGATGAATTGCATTTTTCGGGGGAAATCACTGTTTCTGACCTTGCAAGTTTCTGATCTCAGCAATTAGATCCCATCAGTTGTTTGAAGTGCAGAAGAAACTGACATAATGACAGCACTGGTCTTGGCCATGCCCTTCCCTTGTGATCATATTCAAGTGCAGTCTATGCTGCCAGGGTTGGGGAGGAGGCCCCCACTGTCACTCCTCCACTTTGATTAAAATTTCTCTTGAGTGTAGGGCTGATTCATCTACAAGGAAAGTTCAACTCAAAACCTTTAAGCTGAATCTGAACTCAGTTCTTGAAAGATTTCTGAGTTTTTGTCCAGGCTAGTTCCAGTATTTGTTTTGGAGGATGTTGTCAGACTCCTGAGAGCTGGGTAGGCAGATGTTGCTGCTTTTTATTAATTGCTCTGTCAGAATAAAAGTACTGAATTCCCATCAAACACATTCTGGCTTTTCAGAGAGAAGAGACACTGGGGGAGGGATTTAGCTGTTCTTTTGGAAAAACCATTCTGGAGCCCTGGGGTACTTGCTCAAGATAAGTTAGCTTGGGAAATAAATCATGGGATTTAACTGCTGCGACCTCTTGCTCTTCAGGTCTTGGTGGATGACAAAGCAAGTACTGTTCTGAAGAGATACATAGAGAAAAAGCACACATTTAAGTGGAAGCTGGAAGTATTTGTGTGGTTGTGTTTGATTCCTTCAGAAAGAAGTTACTGTTTCTGCAGAGCTACACAAGTTTGGGTTGGGAACATACCAGATTTATCTTGATGTGTATTCTTATAGTTAAAACTTTGCTGGCTAATTACCCAGTGCAGAGTGAGTGTGCTTGTGTTGGAAACCTGCTTGCTTAAATTAAGCACCAGTGCACCTCAGGCATGTTACCTGAGTGATGAGAGGTTGTGAATCTACAAGGGGCTCAAGATCTCAGAGGGGAGAAGCCAAGAGCAGAACAGAAGAGCTCTTCTGTTGATAGTGGCTCAGACTGCACTGCATACACTAATAAACCTTGGTGCCAGTAGTAGTGACCTGGTATGGTCCCTGCATGGCTAAGTCAGCCTTCACAGCATTTCCTCTGTTAATTAGTCTCTTTCTGATTCTGTGTATTGGGCTAGGTACCTCCTGTTGTCCACGCTGCTTTTCTGACTCTTGTTTGTTTTGCTGTGGTGTCATCTTAGTTGACTTCTGCCTCTGTTCAACACCCATGGCAAACATTAATAGGGGGTTTGCCAAAAGTTCTAGCTGATGTCTCTTCCCTGCTCTTCCTCGCTCTTCCCCCCAGAATCATTAAATTATACTCAGTGTAAGTCACTTGTATTTATATTGCATTTAGATTTGCAGTACGCTGAAGCTTCCCTTATATTGTAGATAGAGGATTGGATGTATAATCCACAGTTCATTAAGTATTATTTCATTCTAAGGTCATTCATGAATAAATTCATCTGTCATGTTCTTCCATCAGAAAGGACAATTTTATGGCTGAATAGAGTGTTAAAGCTCAGAATGATGAAAGTGTTTTGCATGTATAATGCACTAGGTATTTGGGCAATATTTATGCATTTGTTTGGCCCCCTAGGGTTAAGCCTGCACATGAAAACGTGCACCAAGTGATGTGCACAGAATGAGGCCCTTGGAGCTGCCAGCAGAAGCATGGCTGCTGGGACAACTCATGTAGGTCCCAGTTTGGTAGAAGCTGCTTTTAACAAAGAATTAGGGTATTTTGGGTCTGAAGTTGTGGCTGTGAAATTCTTGCTTCCAAATGAAGCTTCTCAGAGCAGAATGGGTAGAGAGGATGTAAGAAGGAGTGCTGAATCAGATGGGGCAGTTGGGGCAGTCAAACCAGCTGCCATTTCCAGCTGTCAGGTTTTCCTCCCCTCCCTTCACAGTAGGCATGACTGAGTGCACCTCATGTTGGTTTTTGTAACTTGGCTTCATTTTTTTCAAGGAATGGGAAACCATTTCAGTGGTGGAAGTTTAACCTGTGGGTATGCCTTGGGCTTTGTTGTTCATCCAACATCTGTTCTTCCATGTGGCTAATGGAGTAGTGACTTAAATAATGTTCTTGGTGAACACTGAGTGATATCACTGGATTTCATGAAATTATCATGTCATTTTCCCTTCAAACACAGACTGATGAGCAAATTTCCAGTGCCTTTGTGTTTTAAGGGAGACTTGTCAGCTAGCTTTTGAGGGAATGCAGTGATTTTTAGGGAGTGTATTTTTCCTATAGGCAGAAATACAAGCAGAAACACATGGTGGTGTAAAATATCCCTGAAAGAAGCCAGGGAAATGATCTGTCCTCACAAAATTCTGAAAAATTTAAAAGTTTATTCAAGGAATTATTAATAACTTTTGCGTATCTAATTTTCTAAAATAAAAAATTTTAGTAGTGATTTAAACAACAGCACAGTTGTGTCTCATTTTTGAGCTCAACCATGGCAATAAGGAGGTCTGTGTTGAAGAGGGGAAGAAAAATCTTGCTAGCTTTTGGTCTATTGGAATTAGATATATTTTTAAGTCTACATCTGCTGTGCTTGCTGTATTTGTCCATGTGACTTGAATTGCATCCACTCATTTAGATCTACTGAAGCGTGAGTGACTTGGAATGAAAGGTCTGTGTAAAATAGTAGACCTGTCAATGAATAAATAATGTTGATATATGCTTATAGTTCCTAGGAATAAATTCTTAACCATGTAATTTGATAGAAAGAAACTGAAAGTGTTGCTGTCAGGTGTCTGAGAATTCCAACCCCCCCCCTCCCCCCCAGTTTAAATGGATAGGATCCAAAGAAAGCCCCTTTGGTCACTAAAGAGCTTTTCATGCTGAGATAATACTTCCTTATTTTTTTCTAAATGCCTTAAAAAAAAAAAAAAGTCCTACTGTAAAAAAAAATTCTATACAACTCCACTATGCAAAAATAGATATTCAGTGCTCTGAGGTAACAAGCAAGGTGCCAGCTCTAAGGCTTAGTTACTGTCAGTTGACTGAATCTGACTTTAAATAAGAAACTTTGCAGGGGATGAGAAAAGATGCAGTGGCTGTAGGCATTTTATTTTAAGTATACAAATGCTTAAAAAACCCCCCATGAACCATGCTGTGTTTTTCTCATCCTGTTCAGTATGCTCTTGTGATCTCTATCCTGATGGTCTACTGTAAGCATTCTTTGGCAGCAGGGGCCTCTCTCTACCCTTCAAGGCACTGTATGTTAACAAATAATGTGGTCTCTGCCCCCTTTGTAAAGGGACGTTTGTTTTCCAGATAGAAAGAAGTATCTGTTCTTTTTTTGCTCCTTAAAAAATCTTGTTCTGTGAGCACTTAAGATATTTAGGAAGAGTAAAAATGGAACAGTGCTTAAAAATGAGCATTCATTGGTGGGAAAGACCATCACAGCCCAGAGTGATGTTCTGGGTGAGGAAATATAAACACAACAACTTGTCCAGGATACCAACACTAATCTATTTTCCTTTTTTTTTTTTTTTTTTTGTGTGTGTGTGTGTGTGTGTGTGTTTTTTTTTTTTTTTTGTTCACTCAGCCCCTTCTATGGAGAAGACTTTTACTGTGAAATTCCTCGGACCTTTCGCCATCTGTCATTTTATATTTTTGACAGAGATGTTTTTCGAAGGGATTCCATCATAGGTATGTGTTCGTAAATTACTACTTTCCTTACAGCTTATTTCTCTTGGATTTTAACTTTTACATCATTTGTAGTCTTAGGAGTTGGGGGTGTTGATTGGACTGATGATGATAGTGGTAAGTGCTGCTCAGTATTGTCCTTCTTTTGTCAGTTGTCAAAAATGCCTTTAATATTATATATTGTATATAAAAAAGTTAGGGAGGAAAGCACTGTCTGTTGTGATAGTGAATGCAGATTGAAGTTTAACTACAGTAGGCTATAAAACCTTGTTTAAATGTTGACAAACTCATTTGTTACTGCAAATGTTACTTTTTTTTTTCTCCTAAGTGCAGGGCCTTTAGTCTTGAAGTTTTCCAGGGCCTCACACTTGCATGTGTGCAGTATTGTTAAACTATGGCTACCTTAACAAGCAGCAGAGGAATAGCTACTGGCCATAGGTTCCCCAAGTAAAATTATGACAGAATTTTGTGGAGTGTAACAGAGCAAACTGTCACCTATAGAATAGCTCTAAAAGACTTCCAGTGCCTGTTTGACAAGATTCCTGCTTTTCCAGATATTATTTGCTGTGCATTTCATCTACAGCCAATTGTGTGACACTCCATTTATCTCCTTGGGAATAAAAACTTTGTAAAAGCTTAGTTGTTATTGAGGGGAACAGTTTCTATTTTAAGTTACTTAAACACTTTGGACTCTTTTTTCAGTTATTCATCTCTTTTGATGAATAACTGGCTATAGCTATCTTGAAAGAAGTTGTAGAGAGGAAGTTGTATAAGGATGTTGAGCAACAGTTTATATAATAGCATAAAATTTATTATATTAAACCATGGAGTTGTGGTGCAGATATTTTACATATATCATTACATTACAGTAATTTGTCGTGCAAACACAAGCTTTTTCTTTTAATTATTGTTTCACATGGGAAAGCAGGTCATCCTTTTGCCCATAAATGAGCTCATGTGTGTATAGCATCCTGGGGAGGAGGGAGTCAATTTCTGATTGTTGAGTGAGCTTTTGGAAAGCATTTTATTCTTTCTAATCTCCAGTTTCCCTTGTACTTTGAAAGTAGAAGCTCCCTTCTTTCAACTGATGAGTTTTTCATTGTTGAAATTTTCTGCTCTCTTGTGTGTCCCCAGTTTTCAACAGCTGCAGTGACCCATCAGCAGGCCAGGGACTTTTCCTGCTCAGGGCTTTATTCCTTCTCTTGGAAAAACAGTCTCTTGAACCACTTGATACATGTCAGACACGTGAAATTGCAGATAGAGAAGTGAAAATATTTTTGTTTTCTCCATGTTTCCTAAGTTCATATTTTAAAAATCAAGCTCTGATGTTGGAGGGGAATTATTCAGGAGCTGCTAGAATAATCTTAAAGGTTCTGGGAGCAGTTTGTGAAGAGGACATGCAGAAAATATAAAGACTTTTGTTTTCATGCTTGAATGATTGATGAAGTTTTCATTTTTCACTCTCTTAAGGAAATGGCAATGTTAATTTATGCATGTATTGCAGAATCCACAGGTAGGCAAACTGGTGTGTTGCTATACTGGTCTTGGGATCATAGAAGGGCCTGGGTTGGAAGAGACCTTAAAGGCCATTTAGTTTCAATATCTCAGTTGAAACATGCTGGACACTTTCCACTAGACCAGGCTGCTTATAGCTCCATCCAGCTTGGCACTGAACACTTCCATGGATGGGGCACCCACAGCTTCTCTGGGCACCCTGCTCCAATGCCTCATCACCCTCACAGAAAAGAATTTATTCCAAATGTCTACTGGAAACCTACTCTTTGTTCTCTTTGTTTAAGGCCATTGTCCCTTGTCCTATCACTACATGCCCTACAAAAAGCCCCTCTCCAGCCTTCTTGTCAGCCCACTTCAGGCACTGAAAGGCAGCTGGAAAATCTCCTTGGAGCCATGTCTTCTCCAGGCTAAACAGCCTGTCTTCATATGAGAGGTGCTCCAGCCCTCTGATCAACTTAGTGACCCTCCTCTGGACTCACTCCAGTAGGTCCACATCTTTCTTGTGTTGAGGGCCCCCAGACCAACAAAGTACACCAGTGGGGTCTTACAAGAGCAGAGTTAGAGGGTCAGAATCACCTCTCTAGACCTGCTGGTCACACTGCTTTAGCTGCAGCCCCAGGATACACTTCCCTTGGAAATTTGAGGTGCACATTGGTGGATCAAGTTGAGCTTCTTGTCCATCAACACTGCCAAGTCCTCCTCTTCAGGGCTGCTCTGAATCCATTCTCTACCCAGCCAGTGTTTGAACTTCTCATTGCCCTGACCCATATGCAGGACCTTGTACTTGGCCTTGTTAAACTTCACACGGCTCCCACGATCCCACCTCTTCAGCTTGTCCAGGTCTCCCTGGATGCCATTCTTCTCTCCAGTGTGTCAACCAAGCCCCATCTCTTGGTGACAGTGTTGATGTAGCACTAGACAAACCCAGGGTCCTCATAAGACAGGAAAGCTGGACAGGACAAACATAGGTCGAGCCAATGTGCTTAATGCTTCATTCTCCCTTTATTATTGAGAAGATGGCAGTTTATATACACTTCCATATAGTTTACAGTTTACAAAGGCACTCTGATTGGCAAGCTAACATTGTTTACCTTTGCCTTAAGGTGGTCAGGCTTTTCACACTGCAGCTCTACCCTAATTCACACTCAGATAACTCATTACTTTGTAGTTACCTTAACATAATTTCTAACTGCGCCACAAGCTCTTAATTTCTTACTGCATCAAAGGCTTCCGGGCCCCACCAAGGCTGCTTATCAGGGGCCTAGTCTGAGGGGTAGCTCAATTCTCACTCCAGACATAAATCATGCCCCCTCTTTCAGAAATTCTGCAACTACTTGAAGTCAAAACTCTGGTGTTTCCTGTCTACATTGAGGTTTTACAGTGCATATTATGTATTGTAGTATTTTTTCCTCTCTCCCTCCCTCTGTTCCCGTTCCTCCTTATTGAGACGTGTTTTGAAAAGCATTTCAAAGGTATGTAAATGTAATAAATAGCAATGGAGAGAAGGAAAAAAAAACAGAATTACTGTCAGTTTGATATTACTCTCTAAGTTCTGCTTATAGTAGGAAATTTTTCTGGGAAGAGAACAGTGCCCTGGAGTAACTGCTTGTGGCTGTTTTCAGTATGGAATTTAGCAGCTGCAAAGCTCAACAGTAGAGGTTTTTTTGAACAAGGAAACTCCTAAATTTGTAAAAGTCAATAACATTTAAAAGTAGTAGTTGTTCTATGTGTATCTTCAGCTCAGTTTTAAGACTTAAACCTTTTCTTGAGGAGGCTTGAACAAGGAAGGTTTGGAAGATGTCCCTACTGAAAAGGATGGTCAGAGCAGAGTTAAAATGAGCTTGTTACCCCTGAACCACCAAATTCTGCAGTCAGAGGCCCTTTGTTTGCATTCCAAAGATGACCAGTAAAGTTCTGTTACCATGAAAGACTTCTCTTGAAGAAAACGTGGTTACTCATTCTCATCCTAGCAATGAACTTTTTCAGAAGAGGGAGTTATGGGGGTAGTGTCTTCCATGCAGGACAGACTAATTTAAAGTCCATGTGTTACTGAGCTTGTGAATTTACCTATGTGCAATTTGCAGTATTTGACATCTCTTTGCATTGTTCTTTTTGGCTGGTTTTGAGACAGAGATTATGGGTGTGCATATGGGACAAAATGGTGAGAATTCAGCAAGTAGCTGCTTTGTGTAGATGGTTGGTTAGCAGAATTCCTTTTGGTTTGCTGTTAAATGTTTCCAGGAGTTTTTCTTGGTGTTACAATACTGACTTCCAGGGTTACTGGAGCTCAGGCGTGCTTTTATTTATTCAAATATGAAGTATAAGTTTGTGATGGCAAATTCTTTAACTTCAGAAATGCAACTCAATGTGTGACAGATGAGAATGGTTATGCTACCAAAAGCGGAAGATGTGGGAGAGAGAATATGAAAAACAAGAACCCCCTGAAACCTCTGACACAAACTTCTGAGAAGAGCCAAACAAACTCAAACTGGAACATGTGTAGCAGATATGTTTTGGAACATGCTGTAATATTTTGGCATACAGGATGGGAGGATTATGCAGATAAAGATGTCTTTTGAGTCTGCATGTTTGCTTATTACATATGCATTTTCTTAATCATAATTGCTAAGTCATGTGGGATTTTGTTGCCTTAACAGACACAAATTTTGAACCATTGTGTCTTGGAAGAATATTGGATGCTGGTTGAAATGCAAATATAATGAAGAAAATGCAGAGTTCAGTGAATCTGAAATATTATTTTTCTCTTTTTAAAATAAAATATAGCAAATAATTATTGTGAAAGTAAACTAGTTTTAAGTTGCTGTTTAAGTGATATTGACTGTTACTGGATAGAGTTTATGTAGTGACTTATGCAGTTGAGATGCTTTGAGTAGGAAATATACTACTGAAGGCAATGGTAAATGCATTTTAAAATTGCATTTGTTTGTTTCTGAATGATCAAATAGCAGTAGTAGGCCAATTTGCTGGAATATGTGTTTATAATATGTAGAATAGCTATTTCCTTCTAGTTGTTAGAATGAGAAAAACAGAGAGGAGATGAGGCTAACTTGAAAATCTCAATTGGTGCCCCTCCAGTAATAATGGGGAGAAAAAAATGTCTCTGGCTAGATGCAGCAGAAGGAATATTAGCGTAGTAATGCTGCTGTATCAGGTAAATGTACTTTAATGATTGTTTTGATAGTTTTCAGCTCTTTAGAGATGTTGAATGAGACATGCTGTGTCTGCAATAACAATAAACTGGGCTTCTCACACCTCAGTAACTGGGCTAGATTTAGTGAGGAAAACCATGTTTGTGACATGCCATGAGCTGGTATTCTTCTAAGCCTGTAATGAATAGCTCAGGCTGCCAGGCTGTGACCTTCAACATACAGATCAGATCAAAACAGGAAATATGCCACACCAAATCACTTAACACTTTGGTGAGAGATTAGTTGATATCATCTGTCCTTCAGGTGAGAAGTACACAATTAATCATCTACTAAAGACAGTTTGGTTTTTTCACCTCTGCACTTCATTTGTTTTGGTAAGAGATACATAAAACTGACTTGTCAACATCGGTGCTAAGCAGGAACTGAATAGAACAAAATGCTGCTGTGCTGGTGGGGATGGAATGGTGCTGAATAAAGCACAGATGTGAAATGCGATAGCTTTTCAGTGAAAGAGCAGAAAGCCAGTGGGAGAAGACTAGTGTATGGTTCTGTTAATTACATTTACAATAACTTAGAGCAGCTAAGTCACCTTCATACAGGTTGTTGGTATGTTGTATGACAAATTGAGAGACTTGTGGCCATTGTATCCTGGCAGGTTGTATCCTTTTCCTGCTTAATGCTGGATGAGGTGAAGCAAAGTAAAGCACTAAAACAAATTTGCCTTTAGAAGTAGTTAAACTTAGATAATCTGGACTAAAGTAGATGAAACTAACTCATAGCTCTTGGAGACACAAAGTGAAAACACCTTGGAATTAAATTATTTGAGGATTGCATGTTTGAATTACTCGTGCCTTTGTTAATGGCTACTTCCAAAGCTAAGGAGGTATGTTTGTAGAGTTGCCATAATTTATTACCAAACATCCAAGCAAACCATATCTACTGTTTTTAGGTAACTGTTGCTAAATGTAGCTGCAGCATCACCTTTTTATTTCAATATTTTACTGGTTTAGAAGAAAAAAACTTGAAAGAATCATCCCTGATGAACTGTGCTTCTTGCTAGTTAAATGCAGGAAAGATCCACCAGTAGAGCATGAAGCAGAGATGAAGATTTCAGTAGAAAATAGTGTTCCTTGGTTTCTTCTAGCCTGACCATGGCTTAGGCAGTGGCTTGCTGTTTCTGTAATGTACTGGTGGATGACGTGGGAGTAACGTATCTACTCAGTATGATATAAATACAACTACTAATGAAATAGAGGAAACAGATGACTCTTCCACAATGGCAAGTCTCAAAAAGATATAAACTAGATTATCCTGGAAAGGTTCTCTGCAGCTACATAGAAAGGCTAAAATAAATACTCTCTACATAGAATAAGTTGTTAGGATGCACTCACAATATCTTTTAACCTGATGGGTGGTTCCAAGAGCAGGAAACCAAAGCAGAGCTTTCAAAAGGTGGTGGTGGTATTTTTTCTTCTTCAACCTAGAAATACAGATAGAAACAAAACTACTGAGCATAATGTGCTAGAACCTCGACTGTCTTTTCATGCAGTTCTCCTCCTGCCACGAGGACAAGTTTTAATATTTTCTGTATGTAGAATGAGGGAATTAATGTGGTGGTTGTTTGTGCTGGTGCCATGCTTAGGGTTTTGGTGCCTGCTGGAAAGCAGATGGTGGTGACTGCAAGTCTGGAGTTCAGGACTGCTCTCCCACTGCAACCAACTACAAGCTATACCCAGTGTCTCAAATGTAAGGGCCCAGAGAGCAGCTGGCACAGAGTTGATACCAGGGGTGTGGTTGAGGAGGGTTCCTTGGGAGTTTTGCTGTTTTTAGCAGGGAGGGCATGCAGAAATTCTTATGGAAGCCAGGTGAGATCACTTGCATTGTGACCATTGTGACTAAGGATAGAAGCTGTATTTTGCCCACAGCCTATTTTTCTCTGCCTTACTATACAAGATAAATCCACAAAGGAGGAAATGGAATTATTAAGTGAGTTCTTAGTATATTTAGACTAGTTTAAAAAACCCAAACAAATGAAATTGAGGTCATGAATATCGCATACCTCAGTACTCTCTGTGGATGCACTAATGCTGGAAGTGTTCTGCTGTTATTGCCACTAAATTCTTACCTGTTTTAGCAGATGGTCTAGTAATGATTGTGCTTCATGGTGCACTGCACAGGAGACAGGAGGGAACAATTCTGCTGCTTCTAAGCCTCTGAAGCCCTAAGTTGCCCCTAATTCTTATCTCTAATTCTGAAATAGGGAGTTGGGAGTTTGCTTGTTTCGATCTTCTGTGTTATGGGAGAGGTGAGTGAATTTGTGCTGTTCTTGAAAAAGGCAGGAAGAGTTTCTGTACTTTTATTTAAAGGCAAATAACCTTTCATGCCGATAACTATAAACATCTAGGTAGGCTGGAATAGCAGTCATGCTTTTTGTTTCAAGATAATTAGGCTCTCACAGCCTAAAGTGTTGATTAAAATTGGTTCTGATTTGTCCATAGTCTTTCCAACTATTGAAAACTACTTTCTTTGTGGAACCTCTTATCAGTTATATTAAAACAATACAGTGATACAGTGTGTCTGTGCACTTAACATAATAACATGAAACAACTTCTGAAGTAGCTTTGGGGCTCGCTTGTTGCCTAATACACCATTGTATACAAAGGAGACAAATTCTCTGTTCAGAGCTGAGAGAAGACTTGAGTTAATTAGACTTTGGGGCCTTTTAATGTGTGACTCAGACCTAAGCCTTTGCTGCAGATTAACTGTACTGCAGTCATTGTTAATGAAGGATATTATCATATAAGCTCACCTGGCAGCAATGTGTAAAATTCTGTTGTTTTCACTGTGTAAGTATTCCAAGATAAAGATAACCTAAAGAAGAAGGTACAAGAGCTCCTGAAATGCTCTCAATTTAGGTTTATTTAAAATAACTGTTGGAGCCAAATGTGTTGGATCATGGTTCAGGTAGAGCCCTGTGCCCTTTTAGAATGACAAGCTCCTCCTTTCCTATTGCTGCTGTGCTACTTTTTCAGTAAAGAAATCTACTAGTGTAGCATCTGTCGTAAATATTCACATATCTCTTCTGCAACCTAGAAAATTACTATTAAAAGGTGGGATGTAATCCTTTAACCAATGCCTAGCACTTTTGTCACCAACAGGTAATGCAGACAGCAGGTGGTTGTGTACAGATGGAGAATGCCTGAGCCAAATTCTGTTAGTCTTTGTATGGAGATGTTGACCCTGATTGAACGAGTCTAGGCATGTTCAGGGACAGGTTAATGGGCTGCATTGACTTGTTTTGGAAAAATGTTTGTAACCAGTGAGGGATGGGCACTGAGGGTGTGGTGCTTCCACAAGCACTTTCCCAAGCAGTATAGCCAGAAATTCCTACCCTTCTCCGTTCAAAATCTCTGCCTCTATGCCCAAATTACTGATTTCCTACTGTCTTCTGTCTTCTAGGTATGATAATGTGACTCTTGAGTGGGTAAACTCTAAAACTGGTCAGTTGAAATGACCTTTGTGTTAAAAATGCCAACACCACCTACATGTGACCCGTGAAACTTATTTCTTATTCTCTTCTCCTTGCACAGAATGTTTATTTTCATTGTTTGGATTGTTTTAGATTAGCTTGATTTCCTCAACAGGAAATCAAGAGAGGACAGGGATGCATGGGTGGAGAACGTAGGAGGCTCTTAAATCAATTAGTACCAGGGATTATAAAGTGGAATTCACAGCCTTAAAACCATCCAGAGCCTAGGTAGTAGCTATCTCCTCAATAATAGATGTATTATTTTTTCCTTAAAGAGAGGTTCACAGAAGGAAGAGCTCAGTTGTGGCATGTTGCACCTTTGTTTTGAACACAGAGCTTAGGATTTAAATGTTGCAGTGAAGATCTGTTCAGTCTGAAGTGGAGAGGGGGCTGGTCATAGGGAAAATGGTGCCATATGGATGGAAAACCCGCAGGAGTGTGTGAGGTTTTCCCACCCTCCCCCAGTCTGAGGTCCTGGTGAGCATCAGGCTTCAGAAATAAATTAGTTCAGATGAGAAGAATGTTTTTAATTCATCTTTGCTGGTTATCACTGAGAATCTAACTTCTAAAAATGTAACTTATACTAAGTTTTGAAATTACACCTTACATTGTTCAACAAGCTCGGCTATTTCCTGCCTCTTCCCATACAGTGTCTAAAAGCTTAAACAGATGCAGACTCTGCAGCTTGGGGCCACTCTGAGGAAACCAGCAGGAATGGCTGGGTGCCTCAGGTGCAAGATTTAGACTTTCTTGATGCTGTCTGGAAGCCACCCAAGTCCTGAGAAAGAGTGTGAGAAAATGGGCTTGAGTTTGGGAGCATGCTGAGGAACAACGATGAGGAAAACATCCTTTAAATGAGTGGTGGTAAATCTTTCTGACCGCTCATGTCGTGTTTATCTTCAAGGAGAATTACAGGTTCTTATCGTGTAATGTCAGGTCAAATGACAGGTGCCAACAGCTTGTGATTATTGGCCTAGATTTAGCCTAGTTCTGGTGCTGTGGAAGTTGTTTGAGCCAGGTCAGATGTAGGTCAGCCAGTGGAAGAGCAGTGACTGTGCAGACCAGGGCAGAAACATGACCATGCTCAGCACCTGCACTGTGTTTTATGTAGGTCTGGTGATGAGGAGGAGGAGGAGTGTGAGCTGGATGAGCATATGGGACCTGGCTGGTGCAGGTGAAGAGTTACTAACAAATTGAGAGGGAAGCTCCTCTGTGTGTATGCAGAGAATGTTTATCAGGGCAAATCAAACATTCTGCCTTATCAGTAATATATCTTTGTATATGTTTAGAATGGCCAAATTGTAGGCCCTCTTTTTACTGCCACCCTTTTCTTTTTCCCTAGTAGATTTTTCTTCTTTGTGAATCATTTGGTATGCAGTGAAAATCCCTAGATACTAGCCAGCCCAGTCAATAAGTTTCAGTCATTAATAAAACTTGCTTGTGTGCAGAGCAAACAGTGCTGTTCAAACAGTTTCCTAATCAAAACAGTTGTATCACCACGTTAACTCCCTGAGAGCTGGAGGCACGTGCCATTGCTTTGTGCTGCAGTCATGTACTGACTTTGACCAGCCCCATCTGGGTTACCCTGCCATCCTTGATGCAGAGAGCAGTGGAACTCCCTGCTGGAAGAGGGGGGGGGGGCAGTGATCACACCATTTATGCCAAGTACAGATGCAGGTGTTGGGAAACCATCCTCGAGTGCCTTTCTGCAAGGCACTCCTTACATGGAGGTGACTCTGAATGAGATGATGGCAGGTGACAGTGTTTGCAAAGTGTGTGCAATGCTGCAGTTGAGTGGAGGATTTCTGCAAGAGATTAAAGGGTAGAGTGAGGATAGCAATCAGTGAAAGTAAACAATTTCAAGTGAGGTCCAAAGCAATTAGTGGAAGGTCATGCGTTTCAATGTTTTCCTCTCAAAGAGTTTTAGATAAACTAGGTTCCCCACAAACCACTGTGGTTGGAGGATAAAAGTAGAAGCTTTTTAAAAATGCAGTCGTCATCCTATGGATTCTCAGCGGAATAAATTGGTGTCTTCTGTTCAGCACAGTTCAGATGTCTTATTTATCCTTCCCATAATCTTATTTTGTAGGTTTGTGTAATTTAAATATTGCTTTACCAACAAGTTTCAACTGGCTTGCTCTGCATATCAAATAGAATCTCCCTTGTTAATTTCTAGTTAGATGTTTGAGAGGAGATGGATCTGATGATCTCTACAGGCCAAGCAATGAGAGGATGGTGCTGAGGACAGAATGATCAAGACTTAGAAATAATGGGTCAGAAGTTCTGAAAGGGAAGCTAGAGCAGAAACCCTGGAAACTGTGGAAGGCAGTTGTGAAAGAATGGCAGGGTAGTTTAGGAACTGGGACTGGAAATCTGGAAACAGTCTGAGGTGACAGAAGAATGCAGCTACAACATGGTATGGGGCATAGCCCAGCAAACAGAAGGGCTGGGTAAAGCTATCCAGCTAAAGGAAAAGGCCATAAATTGAGGGAATGCTGGTGTGTTATAACTTGTTGCTAGGACTTGTGTAAGCTTTTAGATTTTTGAAAGGAAAGTGCTTTGTGTTTGCCATTTTTGTAGTCTTTGATCTTGTGTTCTTGCCTTTTTTTTTTCTTTGTAAATGTGTTAACATTTGCTAGGGTAATGTATTACTGACATCTGGTCAAACTGCATAAATTTAGGTAGCCTTGGTACTCTTTTTCCCACAAAACTATATCCATTGGTGAATTTTATCTCACAACATTTGGTTAAAGAAGTCTGTGTTTTTATGACAAAGCAGTGGTTGCAAACTGTGTGTGAGCAACTCACTTTAGCAGCAGAAGTCTACCCAGCCACATTTCCAAACCCCAGCTTCCTTGAGCCTTGTCAGTGTTTCTGACTGCCCTGGATTCTTTCACTTCAAACATGCTGCTGTGCTCAGTGCCTGGGGAGCCACCCAACCCAAAGCAGCTTTCTGAGGGTCACGTGCTCCTCAGGCATGCCACACTCAGCATTGTGTATATAAAGAAGGATGCTTGGAAAAAGTTTCACTGCTCCTCAGAGAGTGCTTTACATACTGCCTGTGAGAGCTTGGGCAGAACTGAAATTTCTGCATTGACCCTTCACATTCACATGGGCTCTTAGTTCACAGTGTGGAACTGGTGCTGTTATGGTACCTACCACAACAGATAATTTGCTTTTGTTTTAAAACAGGAGAATGTTTTAAAAAGAGGGGTATAAAAACATGAGAGTTAGAACTCTTCAGTGTTTTGGGGTGGGTTCCCCCCCCCGACTTTTCTCTAGAGTCAGGGATAGCCCTTGGGTGGTTCTGGCTTGTGTAATGCCAAGTCTGAAAGATGTGAGTGAGAGAGACAGGTTGACAGGGCCCCAGAATCCAGATATGGGAATCTTGACATCTGTAGTTGTTTCCCTTCTCCTACAAAACTATACAATGAAATGCTTATCCTGAAATACTGTTGGCAATAACATATGTGTGGAACATGTAATTTGGGATTGTTACAGACATCAGCCATAAAAAAAAAACTCTGCATCAATTTCCAAGCTTTTACTTCCCACAAGTTTAATTGCATGTCAGAGAAATAATAATGTTTTTGTTATAAGCATATTTACAATCTTGTCCATAGCATCCAGTGCTTCACTGTGCTAGGCAAGTAGGACTTCAGGTATTTCCAAGTCATTCACAAAATGCAGTGGAAAAAGATGCTTATCAGAATTGCATGATCCATCAGTATTGTGCTCATCATTATGTATTGTATAAAGAAGTATTTCCCAAAAAAATCTTTCCTGGCTCTAAAGCCTTTCTTGAATAGGACAGCCCTTAAATAATTGTTTTGCAGCTTGGTTTTGATGAAAATAAATCTTGCTAGAGCTACAGCATGTCTTAAACTGTGCTTCTGGTTTGTTTTATTTCAGGAAAGGTGGCTATACAGAAAGAAGATCTGCAGAAGTATCATAACAGAGACACCTGGTTCCAACTCCAGCATGTTGATGCTGATTCAGAAGTACAGGTAAGATGGCTAAAAAAATATCTTGGCAAAGAGTATCTGTAACAAGGCCATGGCAATTTCATGGATTTCATAGCTCTGGGACAGATGTGTTGCTTCCCTACAGAAAGGAAGCATTGCCAATTAGTATGGTTTGGGTTTTGGTGGTAAGTGTCAGGTGGATTACAAGTGTGCATAAATCACTGGGGGTCAGGATTCTGCCTACAGAAATAATTAAAACAATGTGAACTATCAGGTCACTGATACAGGGAGGGTGTGTTTATCTCAAGTATCGAATAACTTCAGGCCCTATAAATAACAGTTGATTCCTCAGGGAGTGGAGCCATCTTGAAAATAGTATCTGCAGGTACTGCTTAAAATAATTATATTGGCAGATTACCACAGGAATGGCAATAAGTGCATCTTACATGTGAAAAACTTTCCTTGCCAGATCTCTAGGCCCTCTTCCATACAGTGATAATGCTGATAATTGCATTACTTCAGTCCTAAATTACATTTAGGGTTTGGTACTTTACGAATTTTTTATACACAGTGTCTGTCCTCTTTCTGTACTTTTCTTCTTTTGAAGCAGATTCTATTTTCTATTGTGAAATTTGGTCTTCTGAAAACAGTCATTATAACAAAGCAAGAAATCAAAATTATATACCAGGATACTGTGCCAGTTACTTTTTTTTCTCCTGTAAGTATATATTACAGATCACTTTTGAACCACAATATTTGTTTAGGAGGAGACATGAATATCTGGCCTGTGCAAAAGTCTCAGATAAATGCAAGGGGAAATTCCTCTTAGATACTGCTATATGGTAGGGTTGGAGACTGTGTCTTGGCTTTTCAGTCTTGTGTGCAAGTCTGCACATACCAGGTTGGAAAATTACACTTAAAATGCACACACATTCCAACATACAGTGTGAAGCATATGTGAAAATACATGCAAGACTAGGTTTTCTTTTTGTTGGGAGAGACAAATAATATACTGTTGTGCATGTGATACAGAGAAAGCCTCAGGACAGCCTCTTCAGCCTGTGACATTCTCTTGTAAAATATTGATCCTCTTTAATGCCACATTTCAGTGTCACTGGTGATGGAAGGGCTTTTAACGATAATACCTATTCTGTTTACCCTGGAGTGTCCCTGTCTTCTTTCCCCAAAGCCTCTTATCACAGTGCCTTTAGAACAATAGATTAAGCATTTATTTCCTGTAGGATATGAAAACTTTCCCTTTGTAATTTATCAGTTGAAGAAAGCCAATATTTAGATAAGCTTCTGCATTGTTTGTTTTGTTACAATATTTATACAGAGTGAATTTGTGGAAGCTTTTTAGACCAGGGTGCTTTCCAGGGCAGCAGTTACCACTGCTGTAAGGTGCAGACAGCTCTAGCTTTGAGTGATGAGGAGCACAGGATTTGCTGGAAGCATGTTGTTTGTTCATAATTATGCAGTTTATCACTTCTGCTGTTTGCATCCCTACTAGAGCCCAAATTTTAAAGTCTGTTTCTGGGCTCCATGATAAGCATTTATTACTAGTAGTGTAAATATGATTTACATGATACTTCGATTTTATCCATTTATTTAAATGTTCCTTGTTCTTTATGTTGAGACTGCAAGAGGGCTTGGTTTTCCATAACAGTGGGAGCAAATTTTTAAATATTTTGTATGAATTCTTATGCAAGTGAAGATAGCCAAATGAATTTTTTTGTTTGTATTTTTTACATTTGCAGTATCTCAATTGTCCTAAGCACTTCATGATTTGTAAGGGAAAATAGAATCCTCATATTAATGATGTGTATTTTTACAGTGTTCCTCAGTTTTCTTCCAGTTTTATAGAAAATAGTTTAAGACATTTTTAATAGTTAACATTTTCAGTGAATCATGCAAATACTAGAACAAAGGCAGTCTAAATGTGGCAACTATCATTCTAGTTTTTCTAACTATCATTGTAGTTTTATCATTCTAGCAGTTTTTCTGCAATCTAGTGGATTAAACGTTGAGCTGTAGGCCAGGAAACTCCTGCATCTTCTGCTTTTGTTAGCCAGTGGCTGTAGTACTGTTTTCCATGTTGTAGATCACTTCATGGCTATTTAGTTATGCAGCACAGCACTCTATTAAGGTAAGCTATTGTCGCTCCCACACTTTGAATACAGTGAGAGTAAATGTCAGAAAGAATGTGACTTGCTTGGGGTTATGCAGTCAGACTGAGAAATTAAAGAGACCAGGTTTCTAATTATTTCTAATACATTAGGCCATGATATGAAAGAAACTGAGTAAGAATAATAAACCTACAAGGGACTTACCTCTGCCCTGTGTGAAGTCTGAAAGTACCCAGCACAGTAGCCTTAAGCAGAGCAGCCAGCACAGTCAGAAACTGAAAACCACCTTAAAAACAATGTTCAAATGTTAGTGATATTGGATGCTGTGTTTCTTGTGGCTCACTTCTGGGACACAGTACTTCATTTTTTTGGAACAGAAGGACTGATTTGAAATTACAGATAATAACATTTGTGATATAGGAACTGATAATTTGAGCTATCTGAAGTTTAATGAGAGGAATTTAAACTTCTGTTCAGCATGGTTTGTACCTCATTTGTATGAGTTCCTGTATACTTCAAAAAATCAGTATGTAAGTGTTAATGTTGTCTAACTTCATTGCAGATTGTTTCCAAGGTGTTTAGCTTGATACTTTGAATCTAGTTTTATGGTTTTACAACACTGCCAATTCTTGTTCTCTTATAAAGGTGCTTTGTCTTGTCAGGAATGAGATTGTGGCTTCATAAATTTTATTGCAGATAAGGATGTTACTGACAGCAGGACTACAGTGATTGTCATACTACACAGATATGAGTATTATTGTCAGATGCTTTAATGCCACCTCCATTTATTGCTTGACAGCAAGTAAAGGAGTCTGGCATGATTGCTCATGCTGAAGAAAAAATGAGGGCATTGTATGTCTGGGCTGAGTGCTGCTGTGAGAGGCCTGTGATCTCACCAGCACCTTGTGTTCCGTCTCACAGGGAGCAGTGGAGGTGGGACTGTGCAGCTGCTCAGCCCACAGATGCAGAACAGGCATTACAACCCACCCAAACTTTTTTGTGGGTTTAGTTCACCATTTGGTCTAGCAAACCTACCTAGTGAGATAATCAGGATCATCAGGTGCATCTGAACTTCCCTTTGCCTGAGTCAGTGGAAAGCAGGAGTTACCAGGGCACAGTGCTGTGTCAGTCAGCAATGGGCTGTAGCTGCCCCTTGAAGCTGACAGGCTTTTACTCTGTTGGTACATCAATGCCCCCACATTTTACTGGCTGGTTTTGTTCTCAATAGTTTGAAGATAACACATTGCATAGTCTGCTCTAGTCCTGTCAGTGGATACCCTGGATGCTGTTGAGATATAGCTGGGTGATGAAACAGCAGTTGTGCTCTAGGTGGCTAAGTTTGAGTTGCTCTGTGAAGAACAAATGATGAAACTTCAGCTTGTACTTGTGTCTGGCATACAAATATGAAATGACATGATACCTGAATATTTCCTTTTTAAATCCAGAATAAAATGTTAAATGTGATCGAGAAGTTTTCTTATATAGAGCACATAATGGAAGTTGACAGCAGCCATTAATGTTTTATTTATGGCTTAACTTTCCAGACTGAGAAACTTGTTCTGGAGGTACAAAGATATAACCAGGTGGGTTTGTGTGTATTTAGCTGAAGGAATTTTAAGTTCCCATATTCTGATGGAGCCTGCCTCCTCCTCAGTACTGTGCCCAGACTTAAATGTCCAGTGGCTGACAGTACACAAGCCCTAGTATTTTAGTGAGAAGTAGAACAGGAATTCAGCCATTACTGAAAATGGCTTAACTTTTGCATTGAACTGGATTATGAACAATCAGGCAGCTTCAGCTGGAGGAGAGGGGCTTGCAGCAGCAAAGAGAACATTGTAAGATGCTTGAGGCCAGTAGGAACATGATGTTGCACACTTTATATGGGACATGTTTCTTTTCTACTAGTAATTTGTCTTTGAGGACCTGCTCTATTATCTTTGTCATACTTTTTGAAGTCTGGAAGCAAAAATAGCCATGCTATTGTGTGTACCTCTTTTTTGATCCATTAATGTTTTCCTTTTTTTCACAGAAGGAAGTTTACCCAACAGTAACTGATTCAAATATTTGCCTAGGGCTGTAGATGACAGATGCTCTCAGTGGTCCATGTGTTCTCAGTGGAATTTAAGCCCAAGTGCACATTCAGTCTTTAAAAGGTCTTTCCTGGTTTTGAGTAGTTTTTCCCTTAATATTTTTTCACATTAAGTTCATAGTTCAAGTCTGTTTTGTGAAGTTTGAGCTTCACTGCCTAAATGGTCTTTGTGTACACTGTAATCAGTGAAGTGGTTAAAGATCCATAGCTATTCTGATTAATATCAATATATAGCAGCATACTCAAAACCATGTTGTCAGTATATGCCAAAGTGGGGGGGACTTGTAAAGAGAGGTTATTCTGACATGTTTTCCTGTGTAGGCTCTTGTTTTAAAAGTTCCCCTTTTTAAGTGCGCTTTGAGTTACTTCCTCCATCTCATTGACAGATGTGAAATAGTCATGTCCTCTTACAGCTGAGTTCTCAGTTCTAAATGATAGAATGCTTTTCCAAAGCCATTATGCTCAAGGTCTTATGTAAAGTCATTGTTGGGGAAAAAAAAGTCTGACAAAAACTTGATAATTGCTCATTTCCCCTTCCTTCTCATAAGAACTTTGATGTGTCCGAGATATCTGTTTGGCTATCAACTTAATAAAAATAAAAGGCATGTAAAGGGCAGATAACCAACACTGAGGAAGCAAATTGTCTCGCATTTTAACCTTCTGTACTAAAAGCTTTGTGCCAAAGATTAACTGATGTTAAGTACTTTTTTCAGACACCAAAAGCTTTTCCTCTTCCTTTCACCACATTAGCATTTTGTCTATGCAGGCCTTTGACTATTGTTGATTAAACATGCCTGTTCTTGAGTATGGACTGTGTCATGTGGTGCACTATACTTCATTAGTGGGAAACATTATTTATGGGTATGTTTGGAGAGTACACCTAAAATCCTCTTGTCTTGCTCAACATAACCACTGGCTCTGAAATGCTGCTTGTATATTAGCTAGAAGAATCTAGCTGAGGCGCATGGTGTGGTACTCAAAAAAAAGTTTAATTTTTGTCAGCACCTTCTCATTGAATGTATCCCAAGTGTCAAGCTTTGTGAGTGAAATCTTGGCCTTCCTGGGGTGGGAGTTTTGCCATGAGTTCATCAGAGCCAAAGTTTTACCACAAGCTTTTTAATTAGCTCTTCTTCATTCAGTCTTGTGTGATGGAGAAGTTTATCTTAGTTTTAAGAGCATTGCATGCCCACTGTCCAACACTGATATTTACTATCTTTGTGTAGGTACTTAAATACGTCTAGTATAAAAATGAGTCACTGATGCATTTTGTACAGCCTACTGTAAGTATGGGTAAATGCAAATTGTAAAAAGAAGCAGCTGCTTCCAGGTTTGGTATCAGCTTTCTACCACAAACAGGAAATAAATGGGTGCTACCCTCTATGATTTGAGCAGTGGCACTTAGGCTTCTATCTTCTAGTTGTTTTGAAGAGAGATAACATGTCTGTTTTGATAGGGTGGGGAGAATCTCAAGGCTAAATGCCAACTGACAAAATTACTTGAGACAACTGAACCATGCATCAGCAATGGTAAATGATGTTTGTGGTAAAGGGAAAGAGCAGCTATTGACCAGATCCTGATTTGTGGCAAGACTTCCCATGTGAATGTAAGAGCACACTATTCAGACTTAACAGCACAAAGGGCTAAGACAGCTAATTCAGTTTGGTCTATTACTTTTCAAAAGCTAGTCTGTAGCATGATGTGGTGAGGAGCACCTACTGCTGTAGAAATGAGTGTACATGGTTTTAAAGTAACATACGTGGGGCTGTACCTACAGAACATAATTAGTCTGGGGAAGGGAAACCCTTTCACTTACAATATCTATGTATTATATCCCATCAAACTATTCGAGAAGAAAATATGATTAATTTTGACCATATGGCAATATTCTTCCTTTAGAGAAACAGGAAGGTTAACATTATGCCATGTGAAGTTGTTTGCCAGTTCCTGAGCAATTCTGACATGCTTGCACATATGGAGAGCAAGCAGATATCAGTTCTGCTTTGTTTAGCATTTATGAACCCATGCAGTGCTGAATAAAGCTGCTGCACTTTTCTCAGCAATCAGCTGGATTTTGTTCCAGTTTCTTGTGAGCTGCTCTGTGGTCCAGCAGGCAGGCTGTGATCTCTAGCATGATCCTTAGACCTTTCCCAGCTGCCTGCTGCCCTCTTCTAAAGGAAGGAGCAGCTGTTACAAGCAGCAAATGTAGACAGCAAACAAACTCCCCATTCCTCCTGCTCTCAAACCTGCTGTTAGGCCTGACCTTATGTGAGGATGCTGATAATACTGCAGGGCTGAATTTACCTAGAGCAGTAGCTGTACCCTTGATCTTTCCTCTCCCACTCCCTGAAGGACAGCATTTAGTGTGCCCTTAGGGTTTGGCTCGGTTTTCTTGTTTGCTTTTATGTTTTACTGATGGCAGAAAGTGACTTCTCAGGAAGTTGGCTAAAAAGGCTTCAGAGTAGACAGAATCTGCCCAGTAACATTCTGAAATAAAATTTGGAAAGACTGAGAAAGCAATGGCACAGGTTATTCCCTAGTTTGGAGTGATCTCTGTGCAGTGCTGAGTTCTTCCAATGCAATTTGGAGCAAGGGAAAATGAACCAACACACCAGTGTTATCATAGTCCTGAATTGAGATTAAAAAGAAAAAATGTAGTGCTGACATGAGTCAGTCTTGAGCTGTGGTTCATGTTACCTGCTTAGCCTAGTCCTCTCCTACAGCTCATGTCTGTTACATCTCATCCCTCCTCCTCCAGGAGCTGGGGTGAGACTGCTTGCAGTCGCACTCTACCAGCAGGATGAAGAGTAAGGAGCCAAAAGTGGGTCACAGTCCCTCTTCCTATTCTACTGAGCAATGAGCAGAGTTGAGCTGTGTTGGGAAAAGTGTCCCCATATGGAATAAATGTTTGGAAAAACTTTGAACTTCCCACCTTGGAGGGGAAAGTTCCCAGCAAAATTGAGAAGTGGAAAGGTGGGTGACCACAAACCTCTTGTCCAGCAGGTTTGATAGGAACAAATGCCTATTTAGGAATTTTTTTATATCAACTTTTTTGTTCATTTGTAGAAGTGAATTATGTTGTGTGAGCTCTGGATATTGAGACTAATGACCTGATACATAATATTCAAGCAAACAGAATATCTTCTGGTTTTGTTTAAAATCAGCAGGGAAGACTTGTTCTTTTCCTTTGATTTTAAAAAGTGAAAGATTTCTAAGAATTTGATAGTAACAAAAAGGTTGGAGGCCTGGTTGATATTTGCTTTAAAATGATTTAGGAAATTTGGGTAGATCTGGCTTCTGTGTTGAACTTAGGCAGACTGACAGTCTTCTGTGCATCTTCTAGAGCTTCAGATAGGCACAGAAGTTCCTATCAGTATTTGTCAGTGCTTTTTTTCATAAATACTTCTCTGAAAAAACAGATTGCATCAGTGTTAAACTGGGTTGGATGTTGCATTCAAATTTGCAATCCCTGCTTCATGTGGGATGTGTCAGATTCCAGGGTAAAATAAGTGCATTTAACCAGTGGTGTCCTGGTGACCTTGCAAACACTGCCTCTGAGGCCTTGTTCAGGATGCTAAAACTACTTTGTGCCAGGATGGCAGAACTTTGTCATGAGTAACTTTAGGATAATCTGTGGTCATGCATTTTCTTTTCCTTCAAACTACTGCGGGTAGATTAAACCACAAATTTGCAACTGCTGGAAACTTGATACAATTAAGTAGGATTTGTGTACTTTTATTTG
The DNA here is from genome assembly GCA_003676055.1 of Chloebia gouldiae. Lineage (NCBI taxonomy): Eukaryota > Metazoa > Chordata > Aves > Passeriformes > Passeridae > Chloebia > Chloebia gouldiae. Next base: position 23,374,400 of record QUSF01000007.1, on the reverse strand, counting down.
CTTTATAACTGTTTTCTGGTGCTTCAATCCACAGTGGCCTGTGGCTTCATTCCAGGCAGAAGGGAGGTAGTTGGACACAGGCTTTCCTTATATCTATAAAACCAGGACTTTGAGTCTGCTTTTTCTTTTCTTTGCCAACTTGCAATCAGTTTCAGTTTTGTTTTCAGATAACAGAGTGTATAGTAAAGATTATATTTAACAGGCATTGTATAATTTGTGTTTTCCTCAGTAAGGCCTTTCAAAAGTTTTTTTGTTGCTGATTTCCTTTTGACTACTGTCTGCTTCCCTATAAGAAATTCAGTCATCCAATGTCTTCTCTAATCAATAACTAAAAACTGCAAGCTGGCTGGCCTCATAATGGGGTGTTAGATGTGGTTAGGAAGGAGGTGTGACCTGTGAACCCGCCCTCCATACCAGCAGGAGCTGATGGAAAAGGAAGTGTTCAGCAGTTGAACTGGCACTCCTTCAGCTTGTTCCTTGAAAAGGGGTCCTACCCTTCCAAAGGAGAAGATTGTGCTAATAAGCATAGCTGCTTCTAGGAACACCCTGAGATATATTTGTTAATGGAAATGTTTTGAGTAATCAATACGTGCTACTTCAGAACTGCCAAACCTCCAGATTTTTTCTCAGAAAAAAGAAAGCATTATGGCCTCATAATGCAGGAGCCTAGCCTCAATCCCTGGCTCCAAAGGAGGGATTCTCTCTGAGCAGGATGAAGCCACTGTTTCAGCTTCTGGTAAAGTGGACTTTTTTTTTTGTTTTCCGTTGCATTGTCTAATCTTTCCTGCTTGTAAACTCTGCAGATCTACTACAATAAAATACTCTTGTTATTATTGCAGTAGTTCTTCTAATAATAAAAATATAAATTTCTTTCTCAAAACTGTCAAAGATCATGGCAATTGTCTGTTTCTGTGGTACGTGTAATCCATTATAGGTTGACCTTCTTGTTGATTAGATTAACTTTTGATCTTATGATACTGATTTATTGCAGTTTTTTGTCTTCCTTTTGTCTTCCTAATAAATTATCTAGTATTTTTTAAACCCAACTAATGTGCCATTTCTCAGGAGTGAATTTATTCAGATGAATTCTTATGTTTTGCATAATGGTATAATTGATTTGGGAAAAAAACCATTCTGTTTATGTAAGAGTAACATTTCTGTAAATTGAACCTGAAAGTGTGTTGCTGTAGCCTTATTTGAAGGTATTTGCATTTTAACTGGAAGTAAAACACTGGAAGGTGTTTTGGGAATAGTTGTAGTTTGCTGGTCCTAGTGATCCTATTACCTCTGTTTTGCTGTAGGAAGATTGGAGTCACTTTTAGAGCAGCTGACTATTTTCAAAGCTTTCACAAAAGAAAGATGAAAGCTACAAGAAAAATTGGCTTTTAGCCCATGAGAGGCATGGCTATCATTTTATGCTTAATGTAGCTATGAAAATGTGTGAAATACTGCTGGTTTTTTAAAATCTTTTTTCAACTTAATTTCTGAAATGAGGAGCTTCCATTTTATTCAGTCTGTGTGAGGTTGAGCAAATGGCCAGTTTGCTCTCAGGCTCATCTAAGTGCATTGAAGCATTCTGTCTTGAGAAGTGTTGGTCTCATGTTTGTTTAAGACCAGCAGAAATAGATCTGTAAAAACATTTGTATACCTTGCTATTTTTCTGCAGAGGAGTATTTTCTGAGTTGCCAAATCTCTGTTCTTGTCTCTTAATTTCTTCAAAACTTACATTAATGTTGATTTCTCTGGTAGTTAGCAGGATATCAACAAAGATAGCAGTAGTGGGTTTTGCATGTTCATAATATAAATTTATTCTCCAGAGACCTGCAATAGAATATGTTGCCAGGGGGACAGAGAACATTGAAGAGTGAGGAAAATACAGTAAAACAAAAGCAGGAAAGCTGTTCTGCTTAAGCAGAGTTCTTAGCTGATTATGTGCCTAGCCCCTGTCATATACTGCTATGGTGAGCATTGCAGTGGTACCAAGTCCTTAAGAGCTGGGTCTGGAAGTGGCTTTATGCATTTGTGCAGAGAAGTCCTGCTCTTGTGCATGAGGACAGTTTGGAAGACAATGACAGGTGCTGAATTTGGCACACACTGACAAGGGTGAAGGAGGATACCTGTGTCACTGAAACACAAACCAGGAGTGACAGCTGAGAGCAACGTTTTGTTTTTGCATTGGGGGTGGTTGTGGTTTGCTTATTTGGTTTAAAATGATGCAGAAGATGCATGGCAGGAGTTTGAAACTCACACACTCATCTGGGTTCTTCCCTGTTGAAAATGCCAGTGAGCAGCTGTGGTGCCTCTGCAACTTTATACAGATTGAAGAGCTTGTCTTCAGTTAGAGAGGGTGTCTTCCTTGTTTTCTGGATGAAGACCAGTATCATCTGCCACATGTACTTGAAAGGTCTGTGTCCCAGCCCTCAGACAGGAGAAAGTGTTACTGACTCAGAATACTGAAGTTATAGGCAGACCATAAAGGTTTGGGGAGTGAAGGCATGAAGTGTGCGTTCAAGGTAGTGCAGAAAGAATGGTACTGAATAAGGGGCATACACTAGGAAGAGGAGGGAATGACTGTAGCAGTAAGAAGCAGAATGCCTCATAGGTGCCTTCAGGGCAAGTATTCAGGCACTGAGCCCAGTGTTTCTGCTTCTTAACTTGAGAGGACCAAGGAATGACCTTGGACTGCACTTCTGTGTGTCCATGCTCCTTAATTATTGCTGCATTCCTTGCTGTGCTTTGGACTACCTTCACCAGCTTTTGTCTAGACAAATCTGCTGTAGGGAAAGGGAGTCTTAGCAGCATAGGTGCAACTTGAAGCCAGAGTTCCATCTTCACTCTCCTCTGTTGCCTGGAACAGACATCCCCATAGAGCAGGAGGTTGTAGTAACTACTCACAAGAGATGGGGAAGTCGCTGGGAAGAGTTTTGGTCCTGTGCAAAAAGAGCAAAGGTTGAATCTGGAAGCTCTTATAAAAGGGGTGGCAAAAGAATTTTGTGTAATTTGAAGTAAAGATGATACCTACATTAGAACTTTGACTAATTAGAACTGTGACTAATTTAGCATCCTTTAATAGAAAAGGTGGAGGGGAGAGTAATGAAAATGAAAGGCTCAGTTTTGGCTATGATAATTTGGAGAGGATGACTGGGCACTGCTGGCATGTCAGATTTGGTCAATAACAAAATGTGTTTTGTGTTTGCTGTGTACACACTGTAAAAGTGATGCTGAGTTTTTGTCAGTGGGAGTGGCTACTCACATTTTCAAACATAATGGAATTAATAAGAGAAATGTAGTTGGTATTCATGTTTGTCTTTATTTTCTTAGCATATTGAAGGATAATATTTTGGCCCAAGTCCTAATAACTGATGTGGTGGTAAGCAGTTGAAGACTCTGTAACAGTAGATGCTGTGAATGCTAGCAACATGACTGAACAATTTTTATGTGTTTTTTAATAGTTCTTTGATATACTTTTATTGATACTTGTCTTAAAATTTATCTTGCTTAATAGATTTTATTTTTGTAATGTTTAAAACATGTAGGCGTTAATTTGTAACACTTCTGTGATATCATTTTTAATAATAGTGTTGCAGATACTTGCTTAGTATTTGAAATGCTAATTACAGCTTCAACACAACATTTCTCTGTTAGACCATGGACACTCCAAATCCTGCAAATAGTTCAACTTACAGAGATAATATAATGGTGGGAATTATGCACCCAAATTTAGTTGAATGACTACTAGTCTGGATTCTCTGGCAGTAGAAAGCTCTTAGCTATACAGCTCTTATTTAATCTTTAGACTTCTCCTGGAATTACTTGCACAAACTGGCTTGCTTTGGTTGAAGAATGGTGTGACTGCCTATGCATAAAATTAACTTTTCCTGTGGTGTTTTTGGTGTGTTTCAGGGGAAGGTCCACCTGGAGCTGAGACTGAGTGAAGTCATAACAGACACTGGTGTTGTCTGCCACAAGCTCGCAACACGGTAGGACTTGAAATGTAGCTGTGAAATGATGAGAAATAGACTGATTGCAAACAGTGTGCAGTGCTTCATTCAAAAATAGTTGGAGGAATTAACACATTTATTTGGACATTGAATGTTTTTAATTAGAAATATCCTTATGAATTTATAGGGTGTGAGATTTTTATTTTTCCTTTTCTGTCTCTCTACATAATCTATGTAATTTTCTTCCTATTAGCCTTAAATGTTTATAAATCCCTTATCCAGTTTAGTCATGGCATAAATACTAAAAAGACATCCAAGGGTAATACTAATGTCCCTCTAATTTGCATTAAGGACCTTACCAGCTAAGTAAATTTGTAGCACAACTTATGTGGCGAGAGTGTTGCAGAGCTGACTTTTGTTTTAAGTTTGCTATCACTTACTAAAGCTGCCTCAGAATCAGCCATCCAGTCTCACTCAAGTTGGAGCAGAGATGCCACAGGACTCAAATGGCAATAAAGATTTCTCTGTCCTCTGAAGAGGAGTCTGGAAGACTACTGCTCTCTGGCCACACCAAAGCTTTTCATGTTACCTCAGAAGCAGTGGCAGAGCTGGTTGACTTCTGTGAGGAATGCATTGTGTTCTCTGGCAGAAGAGCTGTCAAAATCAGACTGCTGGCATCACACACTTCTAGCTGTTTGGCAGTCATGTCAATATGCTAAATGCTCTGGTAGAAAAGTGACCACCCCAATTTTCAGACCAGTATTTAATGTAATTTTGTTGCTGTCTTTGCTAAGGCTTTGTTCTGGTAATCTTTACGTCTAGGACCTGTTAACAAATGCAGGTGACCCATGTGGTGACCTCCATCACTGTAGGCCCACTCTTGATATGAGGATGTGCTGGGGTAAGTGGTCCTGCCTGCCTGTGCACGTACCCTCTGGCCATGCAGGTCCTACCAGAGCTCTGCAGCAGCACCTGTTCCTCTCTGCGGTCTGTTCTCATGAGGCAGAGATGGTCTGCTGCAGGTTGCTGTGGAGGCTCTGAGCTCCAGTGAACTTGTTAACTAGGGCACAGTGCTGCTGGAACACAGCTGAACTTCTCTGAGAACAAAAATTGCCATGTCAGTATAGCTGTGCACCATCTGGACTCTTATGTCATTCTCCTTTGCACAATTTGAATATGACCAGGTGATGATGGTCACACACATTATGAGAAACCAGAGCTCAAACCTGTATCTACCAAGTCTTAGGCTGGCATCTTTTGTTTAAGTGTTACTTGAAGTGCTATCGGTCCTAAGGCTGCAGGACAGGGTGAAATAGAAGGGGGAAAAAGGCAATTTCTTTGTGAGAGATGATGAGTATATATGGGACATACAGGACAGTGGATTTATCACTGAGCTTGGACTATCCTTGAAGCTAGCCTGGAGGGTAGTGTGTTTAGACAGGGAAAAGGAACACAGTTGTCCTGGTTACCATATTGAGGTTTTTTTTTTGGCTTTGGCCTTTTCTGAAAGTCTGTGCTGCACTCCTTAGATGTGATACAGCCACAGAGCATTCCATCCTTATCCTTTGAACCCTCGTTGGGGGTTGAAATCCTCTGGTGTCCATGACTCTGCATACATAGATTAACTGAAATGCCCTTCTGGTCTCATCTGTTTTGAATGGTTAGGAGGTGTACTGAAGGACCTTCAGAAGTGTTTGCCTCTGTTTGTTTTATTTTGATAGAGTGTGTCATACCACAGCCAGCTGTCTTTTGAAAGTTTTATCTTTGGTTAAGTGAGACTCTGTAAAATTATAGTACCAATGGATTTTTCAGTGAACTTCCTAGAAATGCTAGAAATAGGTGTCTGAAAAGTCCTTCTTAATATGTAATACATGCAGCTTCTTGCTTCATGATTAGCAGTAAGGAAATGACTACTTTAACAGTGTGATTTCTAGCTTTCTATTCATTTGGCCAGACAGCTTTTAAATATTTCTTCAAATTTTTGCTTATATATTCTTGATTTGAAGACTATTTCATTAACTTTCTACAAAGCAGATAAAAAAACTTAGATTAGCTTGTGAAGCATTCTGTAACCATGATTTGCTAGGTATTGTTCAGTATATTAACTGCAGTGTGTAGAAAAATCATGAGGTTTTATCCACTGAATCATAATGAGCCCAGGTGTCTTAGAAATAAAATTTGAGAATCAGAGCTCAAGTAAGCTTTTGTCTGCTGAAACTATCTTTTCCCATTGCCACCTTCTCTTTGGTATCTGTCCTGGACACACTGGCTTTATCTAGCTTCCACATTTATTTGTTATTTGAGTGGTGAGAGTAGAGCTTAGCAGTTCAAGTAAGAAAATTGGGAAAGAAGAATGTTTCTAGAGTATGGAGTTCTGTTGATGCAGGATTTCATGGCCATCTGTCTTAGCTGTGAGAAAGAAGGGAATGATGAAGGGGAATGTTTATATGTGGGGATAAAAAAAAGGCATTTCAGAATGTAGTCCAGCATTTTCTTCATGCCACACTTTAGGAAGGTCTACAGCAAACTGCAGCTCTTAACATTTTTCCACATGATCTGAAATCTCTTGCAGGTTTGTTCATAGACATCTTGATTCTAGCGCTTCAGCCTGTAAGAAAAGACTGTGGTAATTAAGTAATGCTCAGCTAAATGCCTTTGTAGCTGGAATTTGCCAGTGAGGAGAGCAGCAAAGGCTGGAGAGGCAGAACCTTTGTTAGAGGTAGGTCATGAATGCAAAGCAGAGACTAGGCAGGTTCCAGTTGAGTGTTGTGAAAATAACTGATTTTGTTGTAAATATCTTGTGGATGTTACAGTGAGCAAATGAGACAAGGCTGTAAAAGTATGAGCAAGAATCTAGAATCACTTAATCTTAAAAACAGACTTGTTCTGGTGAATCTAATGCTTGTCTTGTGAATGTCATTGATTTTGTTTAAAAAAATATATAGTTTGTTTTAAATGAAACATTTAGCTGCAGAGATGAACACTACCCTGCAAATTCCCTCATACACATAACTGGTTGAATAGTTCAGGTTTGCAGGGAGAACAAAAGCTGCATCCAGTGGGCAGCTGTTTAAAAATACCTTAGAGACACTTGCTTTTTTAAGCCCCAGAGTAGTGCTTGTTTTCAAAGACCATGTATGTAGGCTAAATGAAGACTTGGCCCAATTAGGAACCTTTTTTACCTCTCCAGAAGATATGAGCTTACCCATAGGTCTTTATCAGTGTGCCCTCTGAGTCTGTTCATATTGCTGCCACCTCTGCATTCCAGAAAGCCTGGAAAGCAGCTGGGGCTGAGCCAGCCTGCAGTCCTGTGGAGCATGCTGTGAACAGTCAGCTGGATGAATGAATGGAAAAATTAATTTGAATGGAAGGGCAAATTAAAATATTTAACTGCTGAGCTCTTGAACATTAAGTAGTAGATTATTAAAAAATGCAAAAGGCAAGTGTGCTTCCTTACCCCTGCTGAGGAAGTAAAAGATTCAGTTCAAAAACTGTTACCTAATAGCTTCTCCTTAGGAAGCATTCAGTACTTTCATTTAGTCTTAAACCACTAAGCTGTTGTGCTTCATCAGAGGCCATAGTCTCAGCCAGCTGCTACAGCACAATCTCCTGGACTGAATCCCTGCAAAAGAGATTAAAAGGAGAAGCATTAGTGGATTTAAAAGTTACATTGACAGTACAGATGTAGGCATCACGCTCACACTGCTTGTGTCCCCTAGCAACTTCTTCAGTCATGCTCTGCAAGAACCACAGCTCTCACTTGGGATGCTCCTTCTGGGAAAGGTTTGCTACTAGTGGGCACCCTCTATGGGACCTGGTGCAAAACCTGCTGGTCCTTGTGACTGGCCCCCATAAGTCTCCTGTACCCCAGTTACAGGACTTGGGATACAGGCTCTTGATGTGTATATTCACATCATACAGGGAGAGAAGATGCACAGAGCCTTGCTCAAGTGTGTCAGACAAAAACCATCATGCATGGACTTTGTGGTTTGGTACCTTGTAGCTGCATTTGTACTAAATACTGTTGTGCAGTGTAGTGAGTCGCCTTGAGTGCTGGGGAAAAGAGTCTTACTCAGTAGGTCTGGCTTCTCCCCTTTTTGTCTTTCACTCACAAAAGATCTTGCACTGTGTTCCTCCACACTTTTTACAGCCACAGCCTTCCTGGCCCTCTGCGCAGTAAGCCACTGGTTGTTGTGACTATCAGCATCTGGCCTCATCTTCTACTGGCTGTGAAGGCTGTCTTCTGTTTGTCACCTCCCAGAAATCTATCTGTAATTTTATGAACATTTTTAAGATGGGCTGTGGAAAGAAGTGGTCAAGACTTTCCCATGCTTCCGGCTGTGCGTGTCCGTACACACCCCTTTGTGCTGACACACAGCTTCTGGCAGCTGCTGAAGCAAAGTTGTATTTTATTTTTTTTCCCCATCATACTTTTTTAAGCTGAAACAGGCTTTAATCCTGTGTATCCTAGAAACTGCACTTTTCTTTTTCTGTAATGTAGGAGAAGGAAAATGACCAGGGAAAGATTCTCTTTCTGCAGCCGTGCTGGGTGGAGGTGTTTGAACTAAGACTGAACAGTGTGTGCCTAGCTATATTACATTAATACATTTAAAAATCAATTGTATGTACTTCTCCCTAATTTTTTTTTTATGAACCATTACTTCCCATATACAGAAACTTTTCTTGCTTTACAACCAAAGTACTCAGGATCCCTAGACTTTTTGTAAACCTTTCCCCCCACCATTGCTAGAGCAGGTTTTGGGCAGCATATTCGTGTTTAGCACAGAAAGGTGGTTCCCCAGAGACTTGAAGGCCTCTGGGCTGTCCAGACAACCTTGCCTCATCTGTCAGAGCCACCCACGCAAGGAACAGCAGATACATGCATTTGTATTTATTTAATAAGAAGGAGGGCTCCTGTAGATAGTTTTGTAGCAATCTGTAGGCTCTGCTGTGGTTAAGCTACAAGAGGCAACTTTTAGAGGCAGTGTTCTGTATTTAGCAAGATGACATCTTGCAGCATGCCTGAAGGAACAGGCCACTGAACTCCTGTTGAAAGTCAGAGTGAGCTGGGAGCCTGGCTCCCTGCTCATCCTTTGAGAATTCCAGCATGTGTATGTAATTAGTCACATTTAAATGTCTGTATTTATTCAGTGTCCCCAGCTGCTCCTTCAAGTGTTGTCTTATGTCTTGTCTCTTAGTTTTAAAAAAGCTTGGCAACATCTGCTTTGGAGAGCTCACCCCTCCTCCCCTCTGCTTCTTTTATTCTCCCACCCAGTAAATCTATATAACTAAATAACAACATATGTGCTTCAGAGGCCACTGCTGTCTTTCACATGTAATAACACAGTTCTCCAGTAAAGAATTCATAACAATGCTGAAATTTTATTTGGTAAGTGAAGCTTTTGTAGCTCTGGTATAGAAGATGTGGCTACTCTGCATTAATTTACGAATTAAATGCTGTGCAACTCTCTTGAGGGCTCTCTAAGATGTGTTCCAATCATGTGGAACAAAGTTGAATGGGCAGTTTACAAGAGCAAGCAGGAGAGGAGACAATAAGTAGGTATGACATCCCTAAGATGAACGCTTCAGGGATTGTTAAAAGAACGGTGACTGATCTGTGGGCTTTAAAAGCTTTCTGAAGAGGAAGAGGGAGGTAAGGACAAAGGTTTTGTTTGTCAGCTGTGGTTAAGGTCTCTGTCTAGGCGTGGGAGTCCTGGGACTTGGTGGTGGTTCCCTTGCCTTCCCTGCCATGGGAATAGAGCACAGAGCAGCATCTGACCTTCCTCTCCGATGGCTCATGTTATAGATCTGAACTTCCTTGTCCATGAGCATTGCTGCTCACTGGTTGACAATCACTGCCCTAAAGCAGATTGACTTTATGTAACTGTTTAAAAGTCTCTTATGCAATATGGTGTTTCTAAGGTTAAGGTAAATTATGCTTCATTGTGAAAATTGCAGAGGCTCAGCCTTTTTGTTTTATTGGTCACAGCTCATGAAGGGCAAAGTTACATGTATCAAGTCTGGTTGGAAAGGCTGAAATAATGGCCATTCCTGCTTTTGGATCTGCAGTCTGGATCCTAATCTAAAGCATAAGAGGAAAACATGATCTTGTCTGGTGCAGGTCTGGTGTTTCCTCCTGTGATTGCAAGAAGTATTTTCCTTTTGCACATAGGATCTGGTGTTCCACCAAAGTGTCAGCAGGAACCTGGAGTTGTTTCTTCATGGAGGCAATGTTTTGTTGCTTTGTGAAGCAGTAGTGCTCAGTCTCAAGCTCTTGATGGTTATGTTGATGAGGTGCAGGGCTGCAGCTCCTGTTGGAGGTCAGAGGAGACCAGAGCTGGCAGTGGTTGCTTTTCCGTCATGTTACAGCTCCTGGTGCTGTGCCTCCGTCCAGAATGGGTCCATGAGCCAACCAGCACTCCTGGGTTTGCTGCTTCCAGTTTAGAGAACATACATTTGTGTTGCTTTAAAGAAGTTGCCGTTCCACTGCAGAGGCACAGAGCCAGTTTTGAACTCACTTCGGGGTCAAATGAAGCTTATTTTCCTGCCTAAAATATGACCTGCATCAATTAGGGGGGGGAAGGTATTGCTAACTACAAGAAGGCCACTTTAATGTATGCATCAATCAGGTGAACTCCCAGTATTTTGAAAAATTTCAGCTTCTGTTTGCTCCTGGGAAGGAATGCTAAGGAAAGCATCAAGCAGTTTCATAGCTTCATTTTGAATAAACTCATGCATCCATTAAATGTGTTACAATCTCCTTTCTCTGAAGAGCAAGCCCTGCATCACGCTGCAGCTTTTCCTGCAGAATTGCATCTTGATCATGCTTTTAATCTTGCATGGGTTTCATAACAAACTGATGGGGGGAAAATGCTCAGAGGTTAGATCATATAGTATCTGTTACTTTTATCATGAAGTGCTGCAATGCTGTGGGTTTTGGGAGTACAGAGGGGAAGAAGGAAGAGATATGTATCTTTATAAGGCTTTAACATAGTACAGCAATTTTTTTTTTCCCAGCTCTCATACCACTGAGTTTGCACTGACTCTGCTGTGCCATAGCCTCTATTTAATATTTTATAGCCTAAATCAAGTTTAAATTGTTCTCTATTAAATCTCTGATATATAGAAATACTGTCTGCTGCTGCAGTTCCCAGTAAATGAAGTTTTTCATGCTTCTTTGTTTTTTTATTCAGTGTTTCTTCGGTGCTTCTCCTTTATTCATTAAATTCTTTATGCAAATCACATACAAGTGTCATTTTATCTGTAATTCCAATCAACAACAACTTCAGTTAGACTCTTCTCCAGCAGAACATGTTTTAAAGTGCTCACCATTTTGTGATTGGCTAGTCATCACGTGACTCTGGAATAGGTATAAAACTCAGTTTGGAATTAAAGACTCAAATGTAGGTCTTAAGCCATTCTGGTTTAGCAGTAAATGCTGCTGTGTAAATAACATGACAGTACTTCCTTTTCTACACAGAGTATGTGCAGGCTGGGATTATAAATAGAGGCAATCCTTATGGTAAATTATTTTATTTCTAAATGTGCTTGAGGTCACAGTGTTAGGGTACTTCAGGGGCATTAGAGAGCATTCCTGTAGTACCCATATTTGTAAAAGGTGCTTGGATTTTGAGAACTGTTAATTGTTAGCACCTTCAATAGGCTATCTGTGCCCCAAATGTCTGCACTTTTTACTTCACTGATGCCCTTTAATGATGATCAGCTGGAAGAGTTCAGTTACATTTTAGGTAGGGCTCTAGGAAAAACCAGCTAGCTGTCTTGCAACATGACCTTGCAAAAGGTTCTTCGGAGTACAAGGTATTTAGCATAATACAAGGGTGAGCTTGCACCCTATTTCATTCTGAATGACTGTTGGGATTTCTACAGCTTCTGTGGCAGGCACCATCCAAAAACAGTGGAGAAGTTTCTCAAGGAGCCATGTGATGAGGCACAAATTAAGTTGTCTCTGCAAATTTTTTATCTGTTACTTCAAGAGCAACACTTGCCAACATGATATATAGGTAGCAGAATGGAGCTAGGTACAGACATCAAGGTAGGATAGAAATAGGGGATGCTGGAGGGTAAAGAGGAAGTTGCAGGGCCCCAAGTATTTAGGTTGGATTACTTCTTTTTTGTTTGGCTTCTTTTGTTTTTTGTTTTTTTCAGATATAAGGAAAGAGACATGGTACACAATACCTAGGAAACACTTGTCATTAACTTTATTGTTCACATAAAGACTTGTTGAGAGGAAGTTATTGCAAAAAGTCATACAGTGGACGTGACAATAATGAGAAAGTGTGTCTTGCCCTACTCCATCTGAATTCATGTTCATCCTTCTGGGTGCATTATTGTACTGAGAATGCAAGTGGTTATGTGCTATGAGTGAGTACTTTCCAGAATCCACAGTGCTAAAATCATCTGGTATCAACTGTATGTTCCTCTACTTGTCTGTCTTGGTGTAAATCTTTGACTTGGATGTCATTTTTTGGAAATTTCAGTAAGAGTTGATTGTGAAAAAATTAATCTATTTGCCAATTATTTATTTGTAACATAAAAAGCACTTGTAGGTCAGATTAAAAATCTTTCAATATACATTATTAATTTATTAGTACTTTGAGACCTGTCATTTTCACTGTGCCATTCCTTTCTGCCCTACAAGGTAGGTTGCTAGTTTATCTAATAGTTTTATTCTCATAAATACTAAGAGAAAAGGGAAATACTCTGAAAGAAATTTCAGTGAGCAGATAAATTGTCAGGGAGGCTGTGCTTTTGGAAGCAGTAATGTCTGCAATTAATTTTAACTTATTTTAGTGTTGACTTGCTTCCAAGCTGATGGTTTTGTAATAATTTCAGAGAAGCTTCAGAGGCAACAATTCAGCTAGACTGTATACAGCTGCAGATATACTTGCTCTGTATGGTTTTACCCTTTTAATTGTTTGGCAGTCTCTGCTGAACTGTCTAGTTTTATTCCCCACCAGCCCAAATGTCATGTTTGTAAAAGGTGGCACAGTATGAGAACAGACTCTCTATTTATGTGCTTTTCTGTCAGAAGCTGCTGAGAACTGCTGTGTGCAGCCCTTTCCTTCCTAGAGATATCCAGGGGTACTTTATTATCTGCATAGCCATTGAGTTTAATAAAATTAGTAGAACTGGAATATCTTTTGAAATCTCTACCACTTATTCAAATTTTGTGGCAAGCACCAACTGATTAAAAAAAAATAATCAGCAGGAGATTGACAAATATAGACAGAAAGCATTTTCTCTTAAGCTTCTCTCTTTAGGAGTCTGGGCTAAAAAGCTTGCTCTTAAACTCAGAAGTGTTCATGGAAGAGCTACAGGAAAAATAGAAGAGCTGGTAGATATGTCTTACAGTGAGTGACTACTGGATTTATGAAAGAAAAACTTAGATGACACCAACATGGGGAGAAGTGCTAGTCTGCTGGGGGGTAGGAGGGCTCTGCAGAGGGACCTGGACAGGCTGGATCCAAAATATAGGCCACACCTTTGTTATGAACCAAAGGACCTTCCTGGTTCCCGTGGGGACACTGCTGAATTGAGCTAAGTGCTGACATTGAAATGCTAATTAGCTAATTGCTCCTGGGAATCACCTACACGCTCCACCCACACTACCATTCTAGGACTGGGATGCAAAATAGAGGGACCACTGGACCACTGGAACCATGGGAGGGGGTTTTTGGGGGTGAAAACACCCCTAAGTGGAAGGCTGGGCACAGTGGAGGGGGCTGGATGGGTGCGCTGGCTGGGGAAAAGGGAACCACATCCCCAGTCTATGTCTGACCTGTCACCATAGCCTCCAGAGCACCAGACTGGACTGGGCTGTGGGAAGCAGGAGCAAAGGAGCAACACTTCCTGGTGCTACCAGGAGAGGGGAGAGCTGCTGCTGGACTCCGGCAACAGGCTCTGCACATCCCCTCAGCCTTCGGCTGCCAGGGTGCCAGCAGGAAAGGAGAGAGGACGGTCTGCTGATCGGGACTTCAGATACGGACTGCACATCTCTTCACCTCCGGCTACCAGAGTGCCACGAGGACTTCAGGGAAAGACTCTGCACGCCTTCTCTCCCTTCGGCTACCGGGAAAGCTGCAACGGCGGGGGCGAGCTCCGTGTTGAGCCCCCTGCCCAATTGATCTTTTAATAAAGAGCTGAACACTAATAAAGGCATAAGCCTCTCTTCATTACACCTTGAGTGCTTTGTCCAGTTCTGGGCTCCTCAGCTTAGGAAGGACCTTGGGGTACTGGAGTGTGTCCAGAGGAAGGCAGTGAAGCTGATGGAGGTCTGGAGAGCATGTCCTGTGAGGAGCAGCTGAGGGGGCTGGGGTTGTTCAGCCTGGAGAGGAGGAGGCTCAGAGGAGACCTCCTCACTCTCTACAACCACCTGAAAGGAGGCTGCAGCCAGGTGGGGTAGGTCAGCTTTTCCTTCCTGGCAACAAGTGATGGGACAATAGGACATAGTCTTAGGCTGTGCCAGGGGAGAATTAAGCTGGACATCAAGAAGAAATTCTTCACAGAAAAAGTGATTGGGCATTGGAAAAGGTTTCCCAGGGAAGTGGTAGAGTCACCATCCCTGGAGGTGTTTAAGAAAAGACTGGATGTGGCACTGAGTACCATGGTCTAATTGACAAGGTGCTATTAGGTGACGAGTTGGACTTGATGATCTCAGAGGTCTTTTTCAACCTAGATGATTCTGTGAAATGTCAGTATGCGCATTATTTAGAAGACAGTCCTTCTGAACATATGGTTACTTATTCCTATTCCTACTGTAAGTGATAACCAATGTTTGGAAGCTCCAGACTAGTGGGAAACAAGTAGTAAAACTGTTGGCGATGGGGAGTTTGTTTTCTGCCATGATCATCAATCAGCAAACAATTTCATGTGGAACATTTTAAGGGTATTTTTTTAGTTGTTTAATTTTTGTTTAAATTTGTTTAGTTGTTTAATTTTTTAGATTCCTTTGAGTTAAGCCTCGATTGCTTTTCAGAAATGTGTTCTCAAGATGAAGTAAGCATCATGAACTTGTTGCACAAATTTAGTAGGAGTGAGCTTTCAGCACTGTCTCAAAAGAGGCCAGACTATGTGATCCTGAGGATCCCCTTTCATCCCAAACTATGAGGATAAACATAACACCAGTATCAACTCTTTTTGCAATAACTGGAATTAAAAAGCTGACGTGGGCTACTAATTACAGCTGGTAATACCAAAATGCCTATCTGACTTTGCCCTAATTTGCATCCTGTTTTTCCATAAGATGAAGTGACAAGGCACTAAAAACTTAAATCAAGAGCACTTTATATTGCTTTTCCTCGCCACAGCTTTGTGCTGTACAAGCAATGGTATAACCACCACTTGGTGAAGCATATTCTTCTTTGGATGGGATATCATAGGTTTTACCTAAACCTATGACATGACTGACCTTTCAGAGTAGAAAGTCAGATGGGACAATGTGCCAGGGGAAGTTGTTTACAATTTGTGTAATGCTTTGTTCCTGGTGGGAGCTACCAGGTTTGCCATTCCAATGTGCTTTTGTTGTGCAGATAATCACGACTGCTGCTTTTCCCCAGGTCAAGGGGATTTTTGTCTTCCATTAGAAGTCGGTGGCTTCCTCTGCAGGCACTTTCTGGGTTTTACTCCATAGGTGTTTTCCTAATGTCTTAAAAATTGTGGAGAGTCTTAAGAGCCTGATGCTTTACAGTTGTAGCATTGCAGAGTATGATGCTTTATTGAGGAGGTTGCACTGCTAATGGAAGACTTTGTCTGCAGGACTTACTTGCTTTGGTGTTGCTACAGAATGGTCACAAAACGTCCTTCATGGAATTTCTGTATTACATTCGCAGTTTGATCCTTCAGGCACAGAATGCTATTGCACATCTCCTTGTAGGACCAGAGGAATTATTCAAATTAGGCAAATCACCATCCTATGATGGCTGTTTTTGAAATAAATCTTTTATGAATCCTGTTTGATCTCTTCTTTTGCCAAGTCAGGGACATTGGTGAGGGTTTCTCAGTTAATTTCATAGGGAAGTGTGTTACAAAGTATACATTTTGATCCTTATGATGATTGTGCTGCTTTGATGGGGCTTTGAGCAGCTTGCTTTGGTGAAGGGCATCCTTGCCCGTTTCAGGGGAATTAGAACTTTATGATCTCTTAGATCCCTCCAACCCAAACTATTCTATTAATAGCTTTATCTGCATCAGTGTAAAAAAATTAGATAAATGAAAGTTAACAAGCCTGATCTGCATGCTGCAATTTGATTTACTGTAGAAGACTGTTGTTCTGCTTATCACCTTTCACAGACTTGGTGCATCTGATTTAAATGGAACTCAAACTCTGGTTTGAGTTGGGTTTCTTTTTTTAAAATAAAGAGTAGTTTTTGAGGATATATTGATTTCCATGTTAAGTACTGTGTACTTTTTATTTTTTGCCTCCTGTGTTTGATTACTGCATTGTCCATAATTGCAATGAGATACACTGACATCTTTTTAGATATGTAAATCCTGACAGAATCAAGTTATTAATATTACTTTGTGAATTCTAATTGGAGAGCATTTTTATGTTCACTGTGACACAATTTGTATAACTTTAGCCCAGTTGTCTTATCAAAACAAATTCAGTGTATCAGCATTACTTTGGAACTTAAGTTGGCAACATAACTGCCATCAGATCTCAGCAGGTCTAATGATGAATCAACTTAATTTGAATTCCATAATGAAAGTGTTGCAAAGTGTAGCAAAGATCACTGCCCTTTAATAATAACTATTGTTAATCAAGATCCTAGATTGTCTGATGATTCATGTAAACATAATCAGGAGTTTTTCTGAGTTGTTTCAAGTTGAGTTTTTTAAAGCATTAAAGGTTCTACCTACCTCAGGTGTGCCAAGGCATTCTCATTACAGAAGACTGTAGCCTCTGTGAAGTGTTTGGAGGCACCTTTGATTGCTTTCTAGTTCCCCAGGTAATTACTTCTTTGCTTTATAAATTACAACCTATTTTTGTGTTACTTTCATTTAGAAAGGTGTATTTCTTACTACACCTAATTAAACTTTGTTACTACACCTAATTAAATATATGATTTGAAAATCTATGTGCTAGAGTATTCAAGAATTTATTCAGTAGAGAAATAATTTTCCTTGGATTGGGTAGGGATGAGAAGAAGCTGGCTGGGTTTACATTCTCTTAGTGATACAGCTTTCATTAAACCATCTCATTCCCTTGTGTTCCCTTCCTGTGTGCATCCCCCATCACGCAAAAGATACTTCTCAGGTGATGCATTCTCTTTGCCCAAGAGTTCTGGGGTGTTGGGTCTTGTGGTTCAGATGTGTCATGGCGTGTGATTTAGATGCTCTTTTCCAATCTGCTGTGCTTCATGTTCTCCCAGTTGTTCCAGGTATTTGCTGGTTCAGGTCACTCACCAGCATGTCTGAATTTTTATTTGAAATACTTCTGGCTGTGGCCAACCTGGGATATCTGTTTGCCATGACCATACTCAGCACTTGGAAGGAAACTGTTGCTCACCAGTTAGATAGGAAATCCCTAGAATTAACTGCTTCTGTTTATCTCTTTTGTTTATTGGAATTGAATACCCCCACTCTGACATACCCACATCTACCCACTCCCTGCCAGGGCGCCTTATTTTCTTCTCTCTGTCATAAATTCTTTAAAGCTCCTGCTTTTAACCTTTTGCTTATCTTTTACTTCACAATCAGATTTCTGAGTAGGTTCAAAAGCTTTTGGGTGATTTCTTGATAACTTTTGCTCTGTTGTGTATCACACCCTCTTAGCGATGAGTGTCAATTATCCCTAATAGCTTCTTCATTTTGTCTTCCTTCTTGTCATATGGGTATCAAACATGTAATTGTTGTAGATGCTTCTGGCCTCCACTGGCTGGTGGAGGGGAGAAGTCAGGACGTGTTCCTGCAGCTTGTTTGTTTGCTTACGTGCTCATGTATGTACACAGTGACATGCAAGTGCTGCATGAAATGAGAGATTGTGCTGTGTGCCTGCACTCCTTCTTGGCAGCAGGTTAAACTTGGACAGGTCTCAAGTCAGAAATCACTGCAGTTTTCTTTCCATAAAACCTGTATTTCCCATACAGAGCACTGAGATAAATATACCTTTCCAACCAAATAAAAATGACACGGGAGATTTTTGTGTCATGGTCTGGCTTCATTATTTAGCCATAACAGCCTTTCTGCTCTCACTCCCATGGTACCTTTTGGTCTTCTTTCTTTTCTTATCAGCCTGTACAGACAGGATCTCATTGCTTCCATTTAGGATTGCCACAGGCCACAGCTCAGCTAAAGCTGCTGGCTGGGCTCTAATCATTTGCTGTGTATTGTAATTATTGCTGTTTTGTGCTTCACTCCTTTTGCATTTCTCACCATGCTGCATTAACATGAGTGCTTCTGCAACTGCTTTGATATGTTGACCCATTCCTTGTCTTCCTGCCATACTACATGAAATTCAAATTTCTTCACTTGCCCCTGCAAGAATCAATATAGTACCATCATTAAGCACATTTATCCTTTCCTGATTGTACCTCCTCTTTTGTTTTGCTATTCCATTACAATTTTTATATACTACTTGCTTTGCTTTAATTTGCATTTGCATCTTTTGTCTTCTCTGAATATCAGTATGCACTAGAAATAACTTCTGCTTGCTTAGCTTTCTCTTTTCTCTCCTGTTGTTAAGTTCTTGTTCCCTGTTAATAGCTGGGGTTGCCAGTCTGAGACCAAGGCAGAAGGAAATGATGATGTCAGTGCCAGGAATAGTTTCTAAATCAGTGTAGAGCATAATTTCATTGAGCTTGTGTCTCTGCTTAAAGCCTCAGGGCACTGTCATAGAGCATAATTTAACCATTTTTTAATATTGACATAACTGAAGAGTTTTCTGAAGAGGCTTTTAGGAAGCTTGCAATTCTACTGTAATTGGCTCATAAACTAGCTTAACTAATGGGTTAACTCCTTGTCCTGTCAGAACAGGATGGCTGATACCCACTTTTTAGTTTGCTCTCTTTAGTATAGAGTACAGATGGTACTCTGTAAATGTGTGCTTTTAAAGGTCTTTCTAGAATGGGTATTGGAAAGCAAATGGGATGGTTTTAGCTGCAGTATGGAGGACAGTTCCCATATTAATAGGAGAAAAAAAGTCTGTTTTTAAAACTTCTAAGAAATTTAGATGTTTAATGACATGAGAAGTTTGCAGTTTATTTGAAGTAATACTGGTTTTAAGGATGCATATGTGTTGACAGTATTTCTTCCTTATATTTAATGAAGTAGGGTTTTTTGCATTTGATGTAGTTTTACTGTAATATCTGAAATAAGATTTGGTAGAATGGGGAAGTAGGGGCTGTGCTCATTAGCTTTCACGTGCTTTCTATATGTTATTTGTTGTCTTTGTATGAATATTTGCCCCTGTATTGCTATAAAATATCTTCAGTAAAATACCTGGGAAATAAATTTTTGCTTGAACTAAGACACTAGCAGTCAATTCCTGTTCCTTTGCTCTCTCAGAAGGAAATCACCGTTGTGAGTTTGTGTTAACAAGAGTTGTGTGTGTGTGACAGAAATTTTGTGCATACAGAGCTTTCCACTTAAGACCAAAAGCTTATCTGCATGCTGCGTGAAACTGCAAAAATAGTTGTAGGTCAGCTTAGGAAGGAATCTGTTCAGGGTGACATGGGTTTAAGAACTTGTTTAAATTTGTTGGACTATGATGATTTTCAGCTGAACTGGAAATGGAGAAGAAAAAGTAGTGCTTACATGGGGTTGCAGCTATAATCTCAGTTTCAAGGTTTCTATTGTGCTTTTGTCATTGAGGCTTTGGGGGGTATTCTAAAGGGGAAAAAACCAAAATAGTTGCCTGCATACCCTATTCATCTGATGAACCTTAAGGTCGATCAAAATGGGAGTAGTTTTGAGTGTATGAGTATATTTTATACATAAATGTTTCAGAGTCAATGCCTCAAATACTGTAAAAGTCTCTATTCTTTTACACATTGAGTAAATTGCTGGTCCAGGTGAAGTGCTATTTCTTTGAATGGGGCAGGATTTAATTTAGTGCCACAGACTTGTGTGGCAGAATGAGTTGCCACATGAAAGGAAAAGTAGCTCCAGTTAATCCTCTCAAATGTTAAGGAGATGGCAAGTGTTTATTTTTGCTTGGTAAGACAGAACTTGTTTGTTCACCAAAATAAAAGCAGGGAGGGTATTATCCAGATAAGATAGGTTACTGCTGGAGTTCCTCAAGGAGAATAGTTTTCCTGGAGAGGCAGTGAGAGTGGTGGGGGGCTAAACTGGAGACCAGCAGCATGGATGAGGACTGGATAAAGACTCTGGTTTCAATTTTCCTGGAGATATGAAATAATTTAATGGGAAAATGTCTTGAAAAATCATGATGATAAAGGAAGCATTGCTGAATTTTGTTCAGTATGGCTTTATCTGCTTAGACATTGTTCCATCCTTTCTTTTACCTGGTTCATTCTCCCATGGTCAGTGGTCACCAGACACTACACAGTGCTGTAACATTTTATGTCTGTGTGGGACATTACTTGAAGGTGAACCAGGGCACATCACTGCAGGCAATTCCCAGGATGTGAGAACTGCTGTCAGGGGAAACTGGTCTGTTCCCAGTACAAAACAACATTCAGGTGGGAATAATAGTAGGAAATCTTGTTTTGGTACAAATAGATCACTTCCAAAACTCAAGGAATAGGGACTTTTGAAATAATATTTTACTGGAGTTCACTTCCTGGGAGTGGGCATGATCCTTTGGCTTCAGATGGTAATCCAGAGGACAAGGACTTGATTCAGTATGTGTATTCCATATTGTTAGCCTCCTTATTCCGTGGGGACAGGAGCAAGTTAAACTCAGAGTATGAATTGGTAAAGAAATTTTGAGAGGGTTGGGACTTAACAATTGTAGTATTTTTGATGATGAAGGCAGAGTGGAATTTTTGTCTTATTCTAGAAGAAACTGGCTGCTTCGTCAGCCCGTTGACAAGAAAGGGTTGTGTGTGTATGTCAAATGCTCAGTGGGCATCCAGTAGATTACTCTGTGGAAGTGAAGGGGAAGTGCAAGGCTTTTCTGCAGGTGCACAAACACATGTAGCATGTGGTCAGACTCAGCCCAGGATGCTGACTCTGAGTCTGTCTAGGAGATGAAGAACTATGAGAGCAGTCATACAGTGACACACTCTCCTGGCCTCTGAAAATTTATGATTCAGGGAATTTCTGAGCTAGACATGACACCTTCCTGCTTATTCGTTGTGAATGTACTTTGTCTGAATTACATTCAGACAAAGCTCCTCTGAAACATGTACTATAACTGGTTTATTAAGGCTGTAATAAAGGGAATAAGAAGGAGGCCTGGTAATAATTCCTACTTGCAGTGGAAGGCATAAGTCAGCTCACTGGTCTGAGAGCAGCTGTCGTGTGCCCACCGTGATGTGAGGTTGGCCAAGGTGTACGTGAACGTCCATCATGCAGCATTATAGCAAAGTTCCTCCTGAACCACTGGGAATGAGAAGGGAGCTCAGCTTGTGGTGCAAAGCTGAAACAAAAGCAAAGAGCATTCAGGAATGAACTGAACATTGCAAGGAAGGGAGGCCACCTCTTTGCTATTAGGCAAAAAGACTGGACTGTTCTGTTATGAAGTTACAGAGTAATAGCCTTATTTTATGTGCTGTGAGAAGCCCAGTCACAAGGAGAGACCATTTAGAGGTGTTCTTTTACCCCTGCAAGACAAACTACTTAGGATATGTTACAAGATTACTTTAGTGAGTAGGAAAAAAAAAAGGGAAATAAAAAAAAAAAGGCAGAGTGCGAGACTAAGAGAAAAGAGAGAAGCTAAGTCATATACCCAGCACTGGGAAATGTACTCAGCATAAGCCAAAGATGCATTGTTTTGAATACAGTTCTGACAAATCTACCACAAGTTTGCTTTTAAGTTGGTACTTGTCTGGTCAGGCTTACCTCACAAAGTACTGAGTGTTCAAGTAATCATTAGATCACTAGAGCAAGCAGGGAGGAAGTCTCTTGTCTTTAAAATGATGCAGAGCAGAACCTGAGTATGGCCAAAAAAAAAGTGCATATGAGATGGAATGGAGTCTCAAGCTAAAGAAATGAAAGGTGGAACAAGCAAAGGCTGGAAATAGAGAAATGGTAAGCTAGATAAGCAAACTTGCTAAGTATCTATAGTGATCTCAGAAGCCAAATAATTACAATATGTGATACAGCATTAGAAAGCAATTGTATTGAAAAAATGATGTCTTTATTTTCTCTTGAGGAATCACAGTGAGAAAACAGTCTGATTTGAGAAAGACA
The DNA here is from genome assembly GCA_003676055.1 of Chloebia gouldiae. NCBI lineage: Eukaryota > Metazoa > Chordata > Aves > Passeriformes > Passeridae > Chloebia > Chloebia gouldiae. The sequence continues at coordinate 23,352,123 of QUSF01000007.1, read as the reverse complement.
ATGAAAATGGTGTGCTGGTCCCTACCCTAAGCTGAAAGTGGGGAAACAATTGTGCCTGACTTGGTAGACTGGAGGTGATTTATTACGGAAAAACTGTAAATACACAGACGAGTTTTAAGAACAACTATGTCACTTCTGGTTTTTTTTTTTTTGTCTCTTTTTGCCTTGGTTGTCTGCTCTGACATGCAAGGAAACTGATGACACATGTGCATCTTGAACTAATCACAAAGCCTGTAATTTCTAAACAATTTTTGGAGTTCCAGGGCAGGAGCATGGAATGCCTCTGGGCTTGGATCATTCTGATGTCGCTCACCTGTGTTAAGCCTGATTTTGAGTATGTTTGTGTAGGGTCTGTGTCAGAGATTACAGCCTACAGTGCTGAGTTGGCAACCCAGGGGCAGAGGAAATGCCTGTACTGTCAGATATGAGCTACTTAGTCATTGTTGAAAAATCTATTTTTTTCAAGACCTTCTGTTCCTGCCACCCTCTCAGCTTCTGTAGACACAAGGGTATGCTTATGATATGTTTAGGTTTTTGAGGTTTTCTCATACCCACTGGGAATTTTCCATAGCTTATTTACTCTTTTGAAGGTTTGGTCATGAACCACAGAGAAAACTGAACTGCCTTGTCTCTTGAAACTGTTAATTTTATAAACCACAAGCAAAATACAGTGAGGCAGCTGCATAGAGAGTTTTCTCATATGACCCAGCACTAACCTTAGCTCTGCCCAGCCAGGCAAGCTGTGAGGGATGGTTCACTCTGCCCCAGCTGGGCTCCAGACAGCTAATGGTGAGAAATTACCAGTTGGGCAGACAAGATTCTGGCAGCCACCAGACATTTTTTTTTCTCTGGGGTCTGATGAGTTGACTTGTAATTCTTGAATAATCTTGATTGTCAGGGCTTTTTTTTTCATTATTCTAGTACATGTAAGTTAATTCTGCAGATGACCAGAGCAAGGGCATTTTATTTTTACTGCCTTTGTTCACTGCTTCCCACTCTGACCCTCTTTCACAAGATCATACATTTATTACACATTTTTTTTATTTTTCATCTAATCCAGATATGAACTGTCAGTCTAAATAGTGTGATGGCCTTGTGGCATAATTGGGATTCCATTTTATGGTCTCTATGTAGCTGACATTTTGTTCTAGCTATTTCCCTGCTTGCCAAGTAAAGGCAGTGTTTTGGTACCAGGCTGGGAGAGAGGAGTGTTAATTGACTTAGCAACTTTACCATGACTGAAGAAAATGACTGTAACAAAAGCAGCCATAACTGCAGTGTCCTGTAGCTAAGGAGAGTGTCCTGACATGAGTCACAGACCTGTACATTGTTGAACTTCTTTGTTTCTCCTCATAATGCTTTATAAGAGACAAGAACCAGAATGAGCATCTCTCCAAACACTGACTTCCTTCTTCAGAATCCTGTCTTCAGTCTTTTGCCTGATTTCTTCAACATTCTTAAACAATAACTGCTTTTAAATTGCCTGAAAGGCTTGTGATACAGTATGTTGGTGCCTGTTTCCTGTTTTCCCACATTTTGTTTCTTTCAAGGTTGTTTTTGCTTTTCTTATCCTAAAAGCACACAAAGAAGCATCTTACTCTTAAGTCATCATGACTGCACAAGAACATCTGTGTATTTTGTTTTATTCTTTTTTTCCTTTTGTTTTTGCTTTTTTTCCCAGAGAACAGAACAATTACCCTGCTGTGTAAAATGCCCTTCTAGTGTAGCCTAGTACTGATGCTCTCTGGTGAGTGATACTTCAAGTGGTGTGATTGCTCCAGTGGTGCACCCTTCCTGATCACCAATTTGGGATTTCCTGAGCTGAAGGAGGCTTCTGGACCATTAAGCTTTAATAGCTGCCTACAAACTATACTCCATGAGTTTTTAGTGCTGATTTTAATCCATGTATTCTTTCAGCCTCCACAACACCACATGGCAATAAATTTTGCAATTTCATTGTGTAGAAAAACTACTTCCTTGTGTTTATTTTTAAACCTTCTGTCGGGCAATTTCATTGTGTGCCCCATAAGTCTTATTTTGTGAGGAAATGGTCTTCTCACCATTCATGATTTTGTAAGCTGTTTGTGGATGGATAACTTCTGTTTTCTGAGCTGGAGAGTATAGACCTGGGAGAGCTGCGAGTGCTTAGAAGCCATCTGTTGTTCTTCTCCATGTATTCAGGAGAGCACATACAATTCAAATTATATGTGCCCAGTGATGTACATTGCTCTGTTCTCTCCAACCAGCTGGTGATACTGCTTGCCTTTTTACCCATTGCTGATGATAAATGTGATTACACAGGGCTACCCACAAGAAAAACCTTCACTTCTTCTGTGTGGCAATATTAGAATAGATCCATTGTGTGTCACTGTAAAAGTGTACAGCTAGGATATACATATCTTTTGTTTGGACGAGTTCACACTTTTCATCATTCAAATTCACCTGTGGTTTTTTAATTTTCTGTTTTGTTTGTGTAGTGATTTACAAACACTGTATGCCCTCAAGTGTAGATTATGCTCTCTCTAGGATCACTTTCTATTTTCTGCGTACTCTGGAAAGAACTGCTTTTACTAAAACAGGAGTCATAGTCTCTCTGGCTACATGCTCTGACTGTTTAAATTTCACATAGTTCTTCTCTTATGGATGAGAGCTTGCTTGGAATCCATTCATCAGCAGCAGAAAATTGGCTGACTGCTATAAAGCCATTGTGTTGCTATTTCATTTTAAGAAAACTCCAGACTGCTTTAAGGAAGCACTGGAACACAGGAGTTTGGTTTGACACTGACACTTGGTGTACAATTGTTCTGTTAAATAGGAATGTGTTCAAGCCACATCTGCCATCCTAAAAGAATTACCAGCAGCCCTGCTCTAGCTCACTGGCCAAGTGTTTCTGCTGTGAATGTGGTCCTACTAGTGTAAAGACTGGTGGAAAGAAAGTGGTCTGTCCTTGTAAGAAAATCAAGCTGGGCCTGCCTCTCCATAAGAACTTTCTACTGCTACTTACTGTTTTTTCCTCCTGCACTGACAGATACTCTGTCAGAAGTCTACAGTGTAACGTTCTCCATAATGTTCTTTCTGTTCACATCTGCCCCTTTAAAATTTAAAAAGTGGCATCTCCCTTACAAAAAAAAAAAAAAGCTCATTCTACTCTTTCACTGTAAGGTAAGATAGGTGAATTTGGAGTAGGATTTGATTGCTTGAAAACAGGCATCTTGTCTATTTATGAGGCCTGTGAGAGATGTGAAGCTGTCAAATTTATGTGTTTCATGGATGCCTCCTGCCTCTGTAGAGCAGCATCAGGAGATGGTGGAAGAAACAAAGTCATCTCCAATGGCACTGTATGGATTGCACTGAGGCAACCAAATCACGTGTTTTGTGTTGCTTGATGCTGAGGGTTCCTGAAGCTTACACCATGTATTTCCAGCTGGTGCTGGGACAGAATCTATGGCTTGAATTTCACTGCTTGTGTTGTAGCACTCTGCAATATCAGATATGTGCTTAACCAAAGTGCCTTCAGAGGCTTCTAGATTCTGTCTCTGTGGATGGTGAACTTGTAGGGGAATAATAGAAGTCCAGAGATAAAAGCAGCACATGGCCTGTGCAATTTCACTACCTGTGTGTGCCCCTTAGTGTGATCTTTCATCTTCCACTTATGGTGCTGTGTGAACATATTTAGATTGTACCTTCTCTGGTACAAAAATGATTGCTGTATTGATACAGAATATTACTTTTTTTCTCCCTTTATGGAGAGTAAATACAGTTTAACTATAGGCCTATTATTACTTAAAGTCTACACTATATGTTACCAAATAACTTGCCTTGTGGATGAAATTGTGGAGCACTATCTGTTACTGAATTTTTCTTTATTGCTCATCCTTATATTCTTTTCCATTGACATTGCCATCACTGAAAATAGTAAAAATGGCTAAAATGGCTATTACTTTGCATGTGATGTTATAGCACCCAGAATTTTGCATCGTATTTTACATTGCAATGCTTGTACTACTCACTTGCCCAGAGAGCTTCATAGTTTGTCTTTGCTGAAACTTTCCAGTTAAAATTGTGCAAATACATTAGCCCAGCAGGTTACCTGTTGGAAGCAGAACTTGTTGCTGGAGGGAGATTTCTGGAAACTGGCTTGTCTGTCTTTGTTTCGAGCTGGTGCTGCATTCCTCAGTAGGTTTTAACTTCTGATGCAGCATTTTTTTTTTTCAGTTTTTGGGGGTAGTTGTGCTGGGATTTTTCTTCTTCTTTTTTTCTTCCCCAAAGAGATGTTGAAATGAGAGTGCAGAAGTGCAGCTTTCCCACCATTGTGTGCAGCAAATCCCAATTTGTTCAATTTTTCCCCTCCAATGTCTCTTTTACTACTTGAGTGCAGAGCTGCTGAACATGGAGAAGGATGGCTATGTCATATGTCCTGATCTGTAATTAACACCCCTTTATAAATAAGCCCATGCTAAGTTTTGCAAAAGCACTGAGGTCTTCATGAATGTTATTCTGAGAAATTACTTAACTGCTTCTGGGATCTGTCTGTGTGGGTTTTTTCTTACATTTCTCTTACAGAATAAATTCTGGTTATGTATTTTAGTGAATAAGTTGTCACAGAACTTTAAAGTGCTGACAGCTCCCATCTTGACAGCAGACTCCTACTTCGTGAACCTTAAATTGCTCTGCTTGCATAATAAGAATCCTTTGAGTTAAGGTTTCTCAGTAATTTAACAGTATTTTTGACCCTTATTTATGTTAGTATTTAAGAACAAAATGTGTTGTCAAGTTCAAGTACAAATTAAATGTTTCTGCTTAGTGACATTTCAATTCCCTAGTGTAAAATATTGTGAAAAAAACCCTATGAAAGGCTTCAGTTTTATTTTCATTACAGCTTCTTTCCATTTAATTAACTTATTTGTCTTCATTTTCTTCTTTTCTAGAGTTTTGGAGTGCCAAGGGCTGCCCATTGTGAATGGGCAATGTGATCCCTATGCCACTGTTACCTTAGCAGGACCCTCCAGGCAAGTATTGCACATTCAAGGGCTTCCATTTTATAAGGATGGTTTCTGTTTCCTTTGTCTATTAGAAATTCACTTTCTCCAATGGACAGCTGGGAGTATTTAGACACTGCTAGAATATGTTAAATGTTGGAGTGGGTGTGTGTATGAGCTGCTGAATTATGCTGGTGTAAGTAATTTGAGGCTTATTTCAGTTTTGATTTATGTAAATCATATATTTTTCTGAATAATTTGAATATCCCAGAGTATATAATTTGTGGTTAGTCTTAATTTATGCATCTTCTCACCTCACAGTTGGAGGCCAGTTTTGAGCAAATTCATTGCCTAATTTTGGGCAGGGTGGAAGAGAAATGTGAATACATCAACATCTTGCCAAGTTTGCATGTTTGCATGTGAATATTTAGTGTGTCTTCACTTTAAAGGTGTGACAAATTAATGTGTATGTCAAAAATCCTCAATGGCTTAATCCTGTAATTTGATATATGCAGACATAATATCATGGGTAAAATTTGGAATGAGGTTTTAGTGATGAGATCCTGCATAATACTACGAAGTTTAAATTTGGGATTCAGTTTTCCCATCTGTCATAAAAATTTCCTGTGCTGTTGGATATCACTGTTTTTTTCTCTTTATCTAGTAATCTTTTATGTCTGTGTCATTTTAGAAACAAAACAGCTCTGCTGTGATCTCAAAGAATCAGATTTGGTAGCATGGGTTATTAATTGTTTTACAAAAATGTATTGAAAATACTATAAATAATAACATTTTTGATAAATATTTACCTTGCGTGCAGAGGAGTCTTTGAGCCTGTCTGTATTCTGCATCTTTGTCTAGGTGTGTTGTGCCTTATCTCCATTAATGGCCTTGTATATTTGACTTGTACACTTGATTTAAAGGCTGTAACTTGTTTGAAATGACTGGCTGGGTGGCTATTATTGAAACTGTAAGGAGATTGACTGACTCTTGAATGTCTGAATTTAGCTTTGTCTGCTTTCCTATGCCCCCCCAAGCTGGATAATTTATGACTATTGATAATGTACTCCCTTCAGAATAAGGATCATAGCCTTATCCTATTCCTATCTGGGTTCTGATGGGGGAGAGGGCTTGCTTCCTATCTCCAGCAAGCAGCATGCAGCTTTTTCCCATTCACTGCTTTGTAATTGCTCAATAATTGCGCTGCCTTAATCTCCTCCAGTTCTACATCCTGCTTCCCAGTCCCCTCCCAGATGGGTTTATCAGTAAAGAGGCTGATTGGCAAGTGTGACTGATGAGATGGGGTTGGCAATCTGTCCTGTGTCCTGGAGGAGATTAGTGTCTCTTATCTCTCAGCTTCTCCTAGGAATAGTGGGATATTCTTAATCTGTGCATCATTCTCCTCTCTGGATTTTCCAGTGCATCTCATTTTAGAGTAGGAAAGCTGCTTTATTCAGCTGCAATTATGCAATGACAAGCATAAAAATTTCAACAAACATGCTGCTGTTTATTGTGTGATTTGTACTTAGAGTCATCAGACTTCCTGACAGAAACTCTTTCTGTGCCTGTATTATAGATGGAAAAATATTGTGTACTGGTGGACAGACACATCAAACTCACATGGGAAGTCTGGAGCAGCACTGGGAATTAGATCCAGCTTCCCTTGACCTCTGTGAAAGACAGAGGGTTGTCCAGTGAATATAAGCAGTTACAAGCTATCTAAGCAGCTTTGGTGCATGAGAAATGAACGATAGATTCTGGGATGAAATGATTAGTAGGTCAGTTTTCCACATGGCTGATGTGCCTCTCCATCTGCATCTGTTTTATCTATGCCTGCAGAGCTGTAGGGTAAGATTGGTGACACAGGACAGCACACAGCTTTTCACTTGTAGGTAGTGAGAACAAATCAAGCATAGGTTTGTAGCATTTGGAAGCCATCAAACAGCTGTTGGCTGGCCTGTGAGAAATGCATTGGCTGGCTTGAGCCCAGCAGTCAATGTCTGTTTTCTCAGAGGCAGGCACAGGCAGATGGCACAGCCCATAGGGGATGAATGGGCAGTGCAGAGCTTGGTCAGGCCTGCTGAGTGGTTGGGAGGAGGTCTGCCATGTCTTACACCTGCAGGACAGTAGAAATAGAGACTTCTGCTCAGCATTGGTCATAATAATTCACCACTGTATTAACTAAGTGTTGCTGGTACTGCAGGGAAAGGCATGCTTGCACAGTGATAAAAATATTCTTACTGAAGAAACCATTCTGGATTTTTTTGATTGTCACTGAAAAGCAGTGATTGATTTTTCAGACCAGAATTATAAAATATGAATCACAGAAATAGCTATGCTACTCTTTGCCTCCTGTGTTTTTAGAGTATGAGGGATTTTTGAGTCATGTAAAGACTGAGCCCATTCTCCAAATGTTGCTGCTCAGAGCCCCATTCTTGCCAATTTTTACAGAGAAAACATTCTACTATGTCAAGCAAGTGATAGAATAAGGGTTCAAAGAGTTGTGTTTAAAATAGAATAACAAAATGTGATTACTGCCACTTTAGAGAACTAGGAATGCACTGAATCTCTCTCTTCAATGTGTGCAAGGGTCTGTGCCTTGCTGTGCTGGAGCCACATGGCATTCCAGTTTTATCAGATAAATCAAGTGGATGCCTATTTCCTCTTCACTGGCTCTGTTCTAGGATCACACTTCTACAAATGTTGTTTCTTACCTTTTTTTTTTTTTTGTTTTTGTTTCCTTAATTCAGATCAGAAGCCAAAAAGACTAAAGTTAAAAAGAAGACCAACAATCCACATTTTGATGAAGTGTTTTATTTTGAGGTTGGTATTTCAAAGGAGCGGGTGATAAGCTGAAATGCTATACTGTGGATAGCTGGCACGGCATCCTGCTCCGTGTTGTGCCAGCTGTCATCTTTGAAGACTGTTTCAAAGCATGGTGTGGGGGAAAGAAGTACCCAGGCTCAGACTGGCTGTCTGCTGAAGGAGCAGTATCCTGCTTTCACCTCAGGTGCTCTGTAGGAAAACCTTCAAGATGGGCACTTCTGAGCAACAGGCTTTACATTTAATCACAACTCACCCCGCTGGAGTTTTGAAAAAAGCACGTTTAAAAATTAATTCAAAAAACCCAAACAAACCAAACACACAGAGAAGTGATATTTTTTTCTTAGTCTGTGTTTTTATAGCTGCTCCACCCTGTCTTTCCCAGTCACTGGGAGGAAGGTTATCTCCTTAGGAATACTGAAAACTGTAGAGGAAAAATACATTTAAACTGGTTGTTCTGGCTGTCTACCAGTCTGCTGCAATACTGGTGCCTTTTCTCCAAGTGGGTAAAACCTCTATAGCTTTATTTAACACAGAGCATTTTCAACAAGTCCAGTTAAGATAAAGTATAACTTATATGAAAGTCCTCATTTTGGTTCTTTCTGGCAAGAGTAGCTCTAATTGTGGTGTCCATACATATATGTGCATGTGTTTATAATTTAGATCTCTCTTGAAACTTTTCATTTTGTCTTCTGAAGTATGTGTATCATTCTCTTTTTCTCTTGGATATCATAGTCCTGGTCTATGCTTGACTGTTCTATTTCAGTAGACACCTCAAGAAAGTATCTGTAATTATGAAGTTGATGAAAAAAAGCTAGAATAGCACAATGCAGTTGGCATGGATTGAAAAGCCCTTTCTGCTCATATGGCTTGCATCATTCAGATCACATTTGCATTAGAAATTCTTGCTGGCATAGGGATGGCACCTAGGGATGAGGTTTCTCATATCAGCTCTGAGCCACAGCCACATCAGGAAGGGAAGCTGGGGAGAGTGGAGCCATACAAGTGCTGTTGCACTTTGCAGATCTTAAGTGCATGTGTCATTCTTGACATTTTTGTCTTCCCTCTCCTACAAAACACCATCTTTGCCTAGAAGCCAGTAGTTGTACTGACCAATGTAAAGTCTGTCATACCAGCAGAAACATGCTCTTGTTCATGTTGTGTGTTTGGATATGAGAGAAGCAGATTTAGCAAGTTTCTGATTGGTAGGAGCATTTTCTGTAGTGCCTGGAGGGCTGGAAGCCATGAGGGTATTCAGGATAGCTTTCCAAGGTGATCTTTGCTCTGCTAACCCAGCACATCTCATCTAGGATCTAGCTGCCCTGCTTGCAGTGAGCTTTTGTGGAGCCTGCTTCCTGGCTCCATGAGACTCTGGAGTTGCTGCATGGGCACAGTTAGAGGGGCAGAGATCCTGTGAGACCATGTGTTGACACTGCACCTAGGTGTCTGTAACACCTCTGTCTGTAATAAACTAAAATGGGCTTCCTTATTTTAACAGGCAGTTCTGGAGGAGCCTGTCAGTGAGAAGTTTTTAATGAGAATGTAGTCCAGGAATTCAGACTGTAAGCCACAAAAACTTCACCTGATTCTGCAGCCTTCTGTGTGCTGCAGAAACAGTGAATGCTTCGTATTTAAACCCTGAACTTGGCAGGTGGTGCCATACTGGGAAAGGAAGGAGAGAAACAAAGCATCTTCCAGCTGGAGTTGAGAGAGGGGGCTGGGGGCTTGCTTAGCTTGCCTTTATGTGACAGCTGGGTTGTGTGCAAGTACCAGCAAAAGTAAAACCTGAACTCAAGCCCATGCCCTAAATCGTTCTGCTAACTCAGAGCAGAATGAATTCTGTGCTGGTAAGAGCAGAGCTTGGGAAATGACTGCATCAGCCAGAGCTCTGAAATATGAACATACCTCTGCAGACAGAACCATCATAGGTTTATGTCATTTTGAGAGTAGTTAGTACAAATCAGGCTAAACGTCTCCAAGGAACAAGGCTCAGTAGGACTGCTGTGACTGGGAAATACATTCACTAATGAGACATGGGCAGACCTGTGGCTGGTGCATGCAAAGGAAGTGCTCCAATTCCTGTGGAGCTGAGAGATTCACGCTGTTGACAGCAGTGTCACTTTCTGCTTCTGAACAGCTTCATCAGCTTTTCTGCAGCCTGCTAGCACAGTGATTGTCCAAGCCTCCAAGGAAGAAGCTGATCTGTAAAATACAGTGAACGGGTACTTTCTTTTCTACCCCAAAAGTTAAACAGATTTGATTTTCTAAATGAAAGATAGCTTATTGTTGGTTTGGGATATAGAAGGGCTTATTTAAGGGGTGCAGTGAGTGAAACTTGCACCTGATAGTTAGGATCCATTTTCACCACTGCTTCAGCTGCAGTGTGGTGTGGAGTTGTGTGTGCATCTACAGGAACGTGGTCCTCTTACAGGAATTTAATAGGGAAGTGCTGGGGACCTGTTTCTAAACTTGTATGTGCTGAAAAAAAACCTGAGCAGCTGATAAATGGCTTGCCAGCTTTCCCAGGTGAAAGGGACAACACAGCAGTTATGCCCCCTTTATTGTACAATGTTATGGGTCAGCTACTTTAGCACAATGGATTGGGAGGTTCCTCATCTCCAGTTCCATACAGCTATCCCTTTTAGAATACCACTCTTGAGCAGTATTGATGTGCACACTAAGTAGTCACATGGATGAACAGAGAGATGCCGTACATGCAGATTCCAGCAAAACTTCTGAGAAAGTGTTTGCTTAGAAGTTACACCTATGCTGCAGCTTTTTGTAATGACTCCTGTGTTACATATAGAATCACAGAATCAGAGAATCACAGAATAATGAGGTTGGAATAGACCTCTAAGATCATCAAGTCCAACCTATGCCCTAACACGTCAACTAGACTATAGCACCAAGTGCCATGTTCAGGCTTTTTTTAAACACATCCAGAGATGGTGATTCTACCACCTCCCTGGGAATACAATTCCAGTACTTTATTATTCTTTAGGTGAAAATTTTTTTCCTAATATCCAACCTGCACCTTCTCTGACGTAGCTTGAGACTGTGTCCTCTGGTTCTGTCAGTTGCTGCCCGGTGGAAGAGACCGACCCCACCTGTCTACAACCTCCCTTCAGGAAGTTGTAGAAAGCAATAAGGTCGCCTCTAAGCCTCCTCTTCTCCAGGTCAAACACCCCCAGCTCCCTCAGTTGTTCCTCACAGGGTTTGTGTTCCAAGCCCCTCACCAGCCTCGGTGCCTCCTCTGGAGGCTCTCAAGTGTCTCAGGGTCCTTCCCAAACTGAGGGGCCAGAACTGGACACAGCACTCAAGGTGAGGCCTCACCAGTGCCGAGCACAGGGGAAGAATGACCTCCCTGCTCCTGCTGGCCACACCATTCCTGACACAGGCCAGGATGCCCTTGGCCTTCTTGGCCACCAGGGCACATGGCTGGCTCATGTTCAGCCGGCTGTCGACCGGCACCCTCAGTTTTAAGAGAATTAAAAGTTTGCTTCATTATTAAAAATTGCACCGTGAGCTTCACAGTGATAGTAGAAATTGTCATTTGCAGGCCTGTCATTTGCAGGATAATTTGCAGAAACAGTGAAGTACTTGCAAGGCTAGAGTGAGGAAACTTGTTTTTGACAGAAGTTGTAGACTGTATTTAAATCCACTGTGCTCTTGGGCTTACCAGGTGCATTTGATTCCATTAGTCTGGAGCATTTGGTCTCCAGTGCTGTTAGTAGTAACTTTTAGTTTTTGTGTATCACTTTGAAGGTGTTGCCTGTTTCACACATAGACATATGGAAAGGCTCTGAGTGTCCTCTGCCAAAGATTGTTTTGTGGTTCCTCTCCCCTTAGGCAACTGTATCATTGCCTCCCTTAATTGTCATTTGCATCTCCTGTACAAAACCAAATGGTCAAGTTTACAATAAAAGCCAGTTTTTGTGGGTGGGGAGTATTAAGCCACAAGCATGTTCAAACATACAATAAAGTTCAGCTTCTGTGTGCAACCAAGAGCTGAACCCATACATCATCATACACCCTTGCATTTGATCAGTTCCTGCTGTGGTTTCAGCTGGGTGGGGTAGCCTTTTTCTTAAGTTTCTGACGCACTATTCAAAAATACAACCACCAAAGTGTTCTTTCAATCATGGTAGAAAACAAATTTTAAGAAATGTTTATACTAAAACTTTGTATGCTAATGCTCTGTACTTTTTTCCTTTTTTCTTTGCCTGTGCTTTCCAGGTAATCAGTCTTGCAAATATGGTTGGTGAACTGTGCAGCTACTTCTATATTCTAATATGCATAACACAGGCTAGAGTCTCCTGATCTACTTGGTATTTGTGTTGTATGGGCAAGTTAAACTGACTTGCAGGATATCAGGACAGGAAGAACTTCCCAATTTTAATTGGATACACTGCCAAGTGTTTTTAAGGGTGGTTGTGGTTCCTCCCCTGTGCTCTGCAAAGTGCCTCGGGGCATCTGTTGTTGTACAGTGGTATTTAAAACACAAATATTAATTGCCCTTTTCTTTCCCTGGATAGATTATGAAAGTGGTGCTCCTTTCAATGGTATTTTTCTGTTTCTGTTCTGTAAACTTAAAAGTGCAGTAGTAATATTAAAGATGATATTTCTCTGTAAAAAAAAAGTATGGAGTATCTTCTTACTCCCGGAAATGATTGTGTAACCACCACTTTATAGTCAATAATCTGTTTAGTCAACATGTTTATTCACTTGCATGAGTGTTTTCAGCATCAGGACTGAAGTCACTGCTGGTAGTAAAATACTGTGCTCTTCCAAAGCTTTGTAAAAGTTACATCAGAATGTTTTTGTATCAGATCAAGCTGCTAAAAGTTTCCTCCTTTTTATTAGGTTACAAGACCCAGTAGCTACAACAAGAAATCCCATTTTGACATTGAAGATGTAGATGAAGTGGACAAAATGGAGATTAGGTAATATGAAGTACATTATTAGCACAAAATTGTCTTCCAGAGTTGTGTAACTTTGTAGTAGACTCTGCAAAGTGGCAAGCATGGTTTTTCTCTTGATAAATCAAGATGAGTTTTTGTCACTGTATCTGTATGTTTATTTACCTCCACTGTCCTGTAGATTATATCTTGAATATGTGTGTTAGTTCTGATGCAGGAGAGATCCTTATTATTTTCCTTTGTTTCTAATGTGCATTGCGTGTATACTGAAAGGCAGTTGTCATTAAGCACAGCCTTTTGTCTCTGGGCTCTCCTTTTTTCCCTCCCTCAGTTTCCCAGGACAGCCCAAGATGCTCCAAGTTACAGATTATATTTTCTATTATCACTTAATTTTAGCACCATGTATAAAGTCCTTCTTCCCTGAAAGGAGACTCTTGAATTCATGAGTTTTTTCTGGGGCAGAGGCAGTTTCTCATCACTTTTGCCTTCCAACTTTAACACTTTATTGCAACATTTGGTATGATAAAAGTGAAATCAGTTGCACAGGAAAAAAGCAATTCTGATTTCAAAACCAAAACAACCCCACCCCACCCTGAGCCAGCCTCTTAGTGCTATTTTAAAACCTGCTGAGGCCAGTCAACATTGTCTGTGGGGACAGGTGAGTGTAAAGAGAGGTGAGAAAATGATAGGAGGTGCAAAACTTGAAAGTGTCACATGCATCTTACCATCAGATACTACTGAAACATGGAGGCTTGGGCCATCTGGGGATCTGTATGCACAATAAATAAATACTGCTACTTCTGCATCAGGTGGTGAGAAATCCCCCTCTCCTTTATGGTGGCAGTATTTGGAGGAAGAATAGTAGCACTGCCTCCCTCCTCGTGTATTCTCACTAGAGGGGCAGCGAGGCGTTTCTCAGAAAGTTCTGTAGTTCCTTCAGAGTCACAACTGGCTGTGAAGAAAGGAGGGAAGACCAGGAAAGGGAACAATACTTATCCCAGCAAGCAAAGCACATCTGTGCTCATGAATGGATGGAGGGCTGTTCTGATGTGACAGCTGCTGGTTCGTGTAGCCTGTCAGTGCAGTGCCACAGCACTACCAGAGCATTAATAGATTTGTGTTTGCCATGGCTCTGAGGCAGGAAAGGGAAGCCATTCATATGTGACAGAGGCAAGAGCTGTGCTCTTTCACAGAGAACATTTGCGTCAGGCAGTGCAAAGGTAGCTGGTTTAGGGGCAACCTGCAGCTGCCTCGTGGGAGTAAAAGCAAAGGCCCAGGTGCAGTGCTGAGCTGCTTTGGTGGTGTCAGTGTTGCAGCACAGCAGGTGACCTAGTCCTAGCACGAGGCTGTATTTCTGCAAAGCTTTGTGGTGTGTAGCAGATACAAAGCAGCGTGCCCCATATTCCATGGGATGTATGTGATGAACTAGGCAACTGCACTGTGTCTCACAAGATCCAGTCTAGTCTTCATAACCATGATGCCCAGCCATGCTTTGATTTTAAATGAAAACTAGGATTCTCTGATATATTTTTTGATATTTTGAAGGAGATGCTAGACACTGGTGTACAGTGGTTACACATTGCTTAATATTTCAGTGATTCTTATTTTATACTACTGGATGAAATGAAATTGCACAGTTGTTTTACTTGCTAAGTATATTTTCTGGACAAATGACTTGTTTGCAGCAATAAACTATGTGGAACTGAGCTTTAGAAAAGTCTGTCATTCCTGAGAACTGATATAGCATAGTGTGGTACAGATGAATAGTTTAAGAGGAGAATTGCAAAATAGTTGGGAAAAGATTAAGCACTTTTAAATAACAGGCAAAAGCAGCTAGTGTCAGTCTTGGTTGGGCAAATTCTCCTCAGAGCTTTTGTCCCCTGTGGGACAGTGTGCTTTTGTTTCCATCTTGGGTTCCCCTTCCACCCCCGCTTACTTCCTCCACTGTGTTTAGTGAGAGTTAGATTGCCCCCAAGCCCTCTGGACAGATCATACAATTTATGGGCTTGGGGATTTGTTTTCTTTTTCTCTCCTGAAAAAATACAATTCCACAGGGTAAAAAGGAGACTTGGTCTCTCATGATTTCTCTCTAAAGCTATGAAAAGTTTTCTCTTTTTGAGTGGGTGTAGGAAGTTGTAGGCAGGGCATATCAACACTTGGGGACCAGATGTTCTGGTGAATTCATTGTTTCTCCTCCCCCTCTCTCCTGTTTGTTTCTTTCTGTGACTACAGTCTGACCAGTTTCAGAATAACACTTGTTATAATTTTGCCTTCTAAAAGTCTTGAGAAACAGTGATCTTTTAGACTCTAAGATCTGTGTATTAACATTTTTAATAAGTGTTGTTTATTCTTTGTACAAACCAATAACTTAATTTGCATGCCTGCTTTGCTTACTGTGTAGTGTGAGATGTACTTTGAATTGTTAGTTCCTCTTTTACAGATCCTTTGCACTGATTTTTTTCTGTAACTGTAGGGAAACCCTTTAGCTGTCTGTGTTTGAAAGTGGTATTGCTAGTTGGCATCTCAAAAGAGCTTGGATAAACTAGAAATCAGTAGCCTGTAAATACTTGGTAAATTTTAAGTTCAGCTGTGTAAATAGGCTTAAAGATTCCTCTCCTCCTGAAGCTGCTGTTAGCTGTCTGAACTGGTTAGCAAGATAGTAAACCATCAAATATGGAGGAGAGAGAAGGTCGAATTTTCAAAGAAGTTTTTTTTCCTTTTGGAGAGTTCTTGCCCTGCAGAAATACTGTCCAAATTATCAGTCTAAAGAACTTTACCTAGCAGGCATGCAGTGTGAGGTGATGGTGTGTCTAGTGTATGACAGCCGATGCAGGAGACACTGAGAGATACAAGGCTCAGAGGATTTAAAAGTAACACATTCTGTGCTTGCATAAGATAGGATAAACCTTTAACAGGACTGTCAACATCTGTTCCTTGGCCAGTCTACTATGACTTGCTTGACACCAGAAGGGTTGTGTAAATATGTCCACAATTGGATGACTTTGCACCTTATCCAAGTTAAAGCTGATCTTATAAAAATTGTCATTAGTTGAAAACCTGTATTGCTTTCCATGTACTGTCTTTCCCCCCAAAAGTTTAAGGCATATTCAAACTGTCACATAGCTGCAAAATAGTCAGCTGATCTTGTTTTTTAATAAAAATAGCTCTTAGAGAAAACCTTAAAATAAATACAGGAACAAATATCTGGAGTTTGAAACCCTTGCCTCAAGGTGGCTGTGGTATGTGGTGTTTACCTACATGCTGGGTTGGACACCAATACTTCTGCTTTGAATCTCAGTGCAGTTGTTTTCCATCCAGATGTTGAAGAGCATATGAAAAGGAAGAAAGAATAATCTAAGATACCAGAGCATCCAAAATGTGAGGGACCAATTGTTAAAATTTGTGTAAGCTTCAGCCAATACACAGATTCTACCAAACAGTAGAACTATCCTACAGCTTTGAATATCTCTACAGAACTAATTTAGGTGCCATAAGTATGTATACTTGACACAGGAGTCTTCTTAAGAGCTAGAAAATGGGGGAAATTGTGTAGAACTAATTCTGTAAAGATGCCACTTAGCTCTTAATAATCCCAAATTAGAGAGGGATTTACAATATGTAGTCCTTAAATAACTTTGTGCTTTTTCCCCTGGTGTCCATTTTATCTGTATTTTTCCATTATCTGGGATAGCCAGATAGCCATCTGAATCTTTATCAATGTGGACAGTGGAAACAGTACAGATGAGAAAAGTTAATCTGAATAATATTTTGCACTGATGTTTTATGGAGGTGAATTGTAAGGCTTCAGAAGTCTAAGGTAAGGTTATCTCTTTACTGTTAGGATACCATTGCTGTACAATTTCAAGTCTTTCAAACTCATAGAAATGAGGGGAAAAGCCCTAACAAATTTGGAAAAAATGTTGGGATTTTTTTTTAGTATTATTTTAATTTCTTAATAGTATTTTAAATTATTTGTTTTTATTACAGGGTTGATCTTTGGAATGCCAGTAACTTGAAGTTTGGTGACGAGTTTCTAGGAGAACTGAGACTCCCTTTGAAATTTCTCCGACAGTCTAGTTCTTACGAAGCATGGTATTTGACATTTTTGTTTTGGAGAATAAGTAGAAACATATGTCTACTCTGAAGACTTAAGAGCAATTACTACTATGTGATAAAGTTTAAATGGATTTAATTTGTATCTTTTTTGTAAGCAAGCCAAAGTAATCTTAGCAAGTGTAAGAACAAGAAGTTTTGATAATGTGATTAGAGGGTTCAGTGTGCCTCTCTGTAGCTTGTGGGAGTTCTAGTGTGTTGTTTTTATATTATTTACTGCAGTTCATCAGCAGTGCTATGGTTTTAGTGTGTGGGTTTTTAATCATATCTACATAAATCTTTATGTTCAGAACTTCCTATGTTGCAGTTGGTGCAAAACAGACTGGCAAACTTAATTAAGAAGTCTGATTCAGAACTCTCCAGAGTTTGATATATATATAAATACTCTGTGTATCTGTACAGTTTCTCTATGCTTATGTATAGCCTGAGAAAATATTGCGTTTCAGCACTAAGTTTCTGTCCTATTTGTTGCATATCAGGTATTTTCTGCAGCCCAGAGATAATGGTAACAAGTCATTGAAACCTGATGACCTTGGTTCCTTAAGGTTAAATGTGGTTTACACTGAGGACCATGTTTTTTCCTCAGACTATTACAGTCCACTGCGAGACGTCCTGCTAAAATCTGCAGATGTTGAGGTAACTTGCTTGTGTTGTTTGTTGTTTACTTGCAGATCATCATCCCAGGGGTCTCTGAAGGTTTGTCACTATCTTGATGACACTGTAGCTGTGTAATTACCAGAGAGGTCAGCTCTTGCTTTTCAGACCTCAGAACCTTGTTAAGCTCTGCACATCCCTTGTGCTTATTTTCAGTCCTTGCAGAGATCTTTATCTGCATTCTCTGTGGTAGGTGGGTGAAGGCAGACCCAAGAACACAGTGGTTTTAGCAGCAGTACATTTTCTGTGATTTTTACATTTCAGTTGTTTTCCTTCACTGGACAGGATCAGGTTTGTTTGCATAATTGAGAAAAATCCAAACCAAGAAGTAATCCTGAAGCATCAGAGATTTGGACCATGTGTGCTTTTGTTTTCTCAGTAAAAGAGCTGGGTTCTGTACTCAGTGGGACTTGAAATTGCGGAGGGTTAGATAGCGTTCTTTCTCTTCACTTGCTTCCCAGGCAAGTGACGTTTACTGAAAAGACAGCCATTAAAATTGTGGGAGATGAGAAGAGACTGTACTGTAGTAGTTTTTAAATTGCTGCCCTCTTGTGACCAGAACTTACAGCCCACAAAAACTGGGATGTGACATCCACCCATGTTATACAGACATTTGGGTAACTGGCCATTGCAACTGTTGTGGGGGGTTCTGCATTAAGAAGCTAATGGGAATAGAAGGAAAGAATGGTTGTTCTCAAAGGATTTCTCAAAGTTTTTATTTTCCACTGTTCAGCCTGTTTCAGCATCAGCTGCACATATTTTGGGTGAAGTTTGCAGAGAAAAACAGGAAGCAGCCATACCTCTTGTCAGGCTTTTCTTACACTATGGCAGAATTGTGCCTTTCATAAGTGCCATTGCGAATGCTGAAGTGAAGAGAACTCAGTAAGTACCAAAACCAAACTGCTATCAAAAATACCTAAACTGCATTGGCTAGCGCTAGAATCCTCCACTCAGTGTCTAGAAATATGCAGTTTCAGAAGAAAATGCCAGAGTGATTCCTGTTCTTCCTAGCTGTGTGGCAGAGTTCTTTCTAAATTCTTTCACTGCTCTCAAGATCCGGTTGATTTGGCCTTTAGGAGGAGTTTGCATCATTTTTGGTGAAAATTATTTGCAGGACTATTCTAACATGTGAAAACAGGGATTTTTACTCAGTCTTAAGTATATATGGTAACTGAAATTCTACATTACCTTCAGCTGTTCATATGAAATAATTTCAGCTTTATTGTGTGCTCATAAATCATTTAGTGCTGAGTAAGTGTGGAATTTGTTCAAAACAACAAGCAAATTTCTTCCTAATCATGAATATTTAAGGCAAGCTGTGTGTCTAATCATCCCAGTTAGAGGGTGAAGTATTAAGGATGGGATTGAATTTGGCATGGGAGGGCAGAAAATGAAGTTGGATTTTTTCACCTACTTCTTTTGAATTCCTTGTTTGACTTACTGGTGGGCTGATAGTTCAGTAGTGTAAGATCTAGTGTTCATACCAAGCAGTTCCTAAAGACTAGTTGTTGCTGCAGTCCTTTTGCCTGCGTAGTCCCACTCTTCTAACAGTAGTAGAGACAACTGGGAGTCAAGGGAAATGACAGATACAGACTGTAAATTTACTTAGTACAAAATAAAGTCTTTGTGTGGGCTGGCTCTTTTCAGAGTGTCTGAGGGATCAAGTGTTTTCTGTAGGTAGATGTGTTTTTTCTGAGCTGCAGGTTGGCTGAAACAGCATGGTTGCTATAGGATGAGGAAACTTGCTGATCCCTCTTTCATCCATTTTTTATCCCTTTGATAAAAAAGCAGTAAAGATATGTATTGTTGGTTATGTACCTATATGCATGAAGTAAATTGCTGAGCAGGGAGGTGCAGGTATGTGATAGAGCAGCTGGCTGAAGTTTTATCAGTCACAAAGGCTGTATGTCTAATACAAGATGAGTTCTGTACAAGAGATTTTTAGGAAAACTTGAGAGTCTGCAAGGTGCCACCTTGCCACACAGTTGTCAGGGCTGAACTGGAGTCTGCACTGTGTTATTACACAGTGCTCTAAGTCCCTTAGAAAATATGGCTGTGCCATTGAAGTCTACGTTTTCTTCTTCCTCCCAGCTTGCTTATTTTGTAGGTGCAAGTGGTAGGTCATGTGCAATGTCCAGTGTAGTTGTGAGACTAAAATCATTGCCTCTTTCCCCTATTCAAATTAGCACTGTTCAGTAGCATGTGAAAACAGATGTCTTTCCCAGATTAGTGCTTTAGACCTCTTGGATTTGAGCCTCTGCATCACTGTGTATTTGGATAGTGCAGTGAGCTCATGATGCTAATACAATGAAGATCTGTAGTCCCTCTGTATTTTCCAAGGCTTCTGCTTTTCTGTTATACCTTGGAAGTGCACTAAATACTGCATGACTACATTTAATGGCAGGCTGGTGTCAAAGGGAGGTTTTGCTTATGCATTCAATGCATTCAAGCCTAGGATTCTGTCACCTTTCACTGTTGCTTTTATTTCCGTGTATTAGCAGTTCATTACAAAGAGACTAAATTACAGAAAACTGTTCACTTCCAGAGATCCAAACACCATTTTCAGAGGAAACTCGTTAACTTCCAAGTGCATTGATGAGACAATGAAACTGGCAGGGATGCATTATCTGCAAGTTACACTAAAGCCAATTATAGATGAGGTAAGAACAGTTCAGACTGTTTATTTGGTAAAATGTCATTGTAAAGGCCTTCAGGGAACAAATACTGTTTATTGCTTCTCATTTTAAGAACGCTGTGTAAGAATAATACTTAATGGCTTAATAGCTATTACTAGTTTCTTTCTGCATTAAAATCCTTTGTGTTAGGTTAGCCACAGCTGAGTCACCCAATTCAGAAACAGTTGGATTGCATTAAAGGAAAAGTAAAATTTCTATTCATTAAACCACATTACTCTGTTTTATAAAAACTAGCATATACTGTTTCTGAGAAATTAATAAATAGTATATACAAAAGAAAGCTGTTGTGAAGCTATAAATAATATGTTTCATCCAGTGGGTATAAAGGGATGCAGTTATTCTTAGATAACTGTGCATGTGATGCACATATTGGAACAATGGTTTATTATCTATCCAGTCCAGTATGGTGGGTGTGGGTATTTTAGTGCTGTAACTGGGCAATACTTTCAGACCACAGACTTCCTTTAAATGATTTGACAATTTCTTCTGCTGTTCTTGTCTTAATGTTTCATCAGAAAGTGTCAAGTTTTAAAGAATATGGATATACTTTCAAAGTTGACTGTTTTGGAAAAAATAGGACTGTTTTTGAACAACCTTGCTTGAGAGAGTCTAAAGAACAGTTCTGCATTTCAGTTGAAGGAAAGGGTGGAATGAATTAATGCTGCTTTTTGGAAAAAAATAAAGATCACGCATAATTTACCTTTGCTGATAAAAGAAAATACTGTTTATAAAGTTGGCTTTTGCCTTTTACCTTGCATCTCAAAAGCTAACAGATTATGCTTGTAACAAAACTTTTTGTACTTGTAGATACATTTATATAACAATTGATAACTGTATTTTTTTTCTAGATCTGCCAAGTCCATAAACCTTGTGAAATTGATCCTGTGAAATTAAAAGATGGTGAAAACCTGGAAAATAACAGGGTAGGCATTAGATTTTGAAGACAGTCTCTGTGCCATCAAGTTTAACTGACTTCCTTAGCAGTTTGATCTTGCAAATAATTTTGTGATTCATTAGAATACACTGTAAGTTTTCTTGACACCACCCATATAATTATTTCACAACAGCTTTACATTGTGCTATAAGTGCAATACCTGTAGCAAGTTAATGACTTCTGCTGCTGCCCTGAGGACAAGGATAACTTAGCCTGTGGCTAACCTGGAGAACTCTCTCTTCAGCTATAAGGAGGTTGTAGCAAGGTGGGAGTTGGCCTCTTCCCCCAAGTAACAAGTGACAGGATGAAGGAAAAGACCTCAGATTGCATCAGGGAGGCTTAAAGTGCATATTGGGGAAAAGTTTCTTAAGGGTGGTCAGGCACTGGAATAGGCTGCTGAGGGAAGTGGTGGAATCAGCCTCCCTAGAAATGTACAAGAGGCATGTGGGGACATGGTTTAGTGGTGGACTTGGCAGGGCTGGGTTAGCCATAGGAGTCAATGATCTGAGAGATCTTTCCCAGCTTTAATGATTCTATGATTCTGCTGATGATGTAGTAAACAGTGCTGGAAGAAGGAATGATTTGCCATATGGCTGTATCATTTAATGTTTGGCTTAATAGGAATGATGTTTTTACTCTTCTTCTTGAATATGTGCATTTCCCAAACAGTATAATTGAGAGAGAGTTTGTTTTTCAAGTGTATAATGTTGAAAGTGGGAATCTTTTAATGATGCCACTATGAATAAAACCACGAATAGTGCCACTTTCCACAGCAGAAAATTAGTGTAATTTTGTCATAATCTTTGCATTTTTTAGGAAAATCTGAGGCAATATGTTGATCGCATTTTTACTGTAATTACAAAATCTGGTGTAAGCTGTCCTACAGTGATGTGTGATATTTTCTTTTCACTGAGAGAATCAGCTGCCAAACGTTTTCAAGGTGAGTTTATATATATTATTTTATTTTACATAACTGATAGCTTTTAAATACAGATGTAGTCTAGCAGTCTGCATGATCCCTCTTGAATTTAGTATGTGAACAGCAGCTTATCCAAAGTAATGTTTGCAGTATGTTAATGCTGTTTTCTCATCATCTATTCATTCCACAAAGGAACATGATTTTTGATGATGATTGGAGTTTTTTCTTAAACAACTTTCTAAGGAAAACAGCATTTAAAAAGATCATTATAATGATCTTTTATAGGTTCAGTATTTGCAAAGAGTACTCAATTTTCAAATGTTCATGATTTTGTAATGGCTCATTCTGCAGATTCCATGCAGTGGAATTATTTTCTGCTTGTATGTCAATGTGTAATAAAAGCCAGTCTGTAAATGGAAGTTGCTGCAAGCTCAGTGCTCTAGGAGCCCTTGTGCTGCAAAGGTTTTCTGGCTATCAAGAGACAGTTCTTTCCAGTCCCTCTTAATTTTTTTGTCTCTGTGAGAGCAAGTGGGCAACATAAAGCCAGAATTAAGCAAAACAACCAAGCTATGTATTTTCATGGAGGGAAGCAGATTGCAGTAGGAAAGTTTTAGAGAGAGTAATACCAAGTTTAGCTTTTAAACAGTCATTTTGGAGTGGGCAAGCTCAAGCCAAAGACCACTGGCTCTACTGTCATGCTCTTTATTTTATGTTTAAATAAATAAGTAAAATGTATTTTCTGTAATTACCAACTGCAATAGATACATTAGGAGCGTGTACAATATTTGTGCTTAGGTCTATAAGCAGGTAACTGAGACTTGGCCTCTGTGCTGAACATTTCATAAGCTATGTAAATTATTCATCATACTTCAGTGCATATATGGAATAGCAGATGTCTATGAAATTCCCTGTGTGGTGGAAAAGTGAATGGTGTTCTTGCAGCTTATGTTATGAACGTGGTTATTTTTTAAAGAGGCTCTCATTGACATTTCCTTGGCTAGCTGATCTCTGGCTCCAAATCCTCTGTCATCAGTTAATCCTGTAACTCGCAAATACATACATTATCCAGCACATGCTGGAGTTAGCTCTCTCACAGCTCTGATAATTTCATGAGGCTTTTCAGGAAGGATTATTGAAATGCTGAGTAGAGGTCTTTTTTTTTTAATAGGTGACCTAGATGTAAGGTACACAGCTGTCAGCAGCTTTATTTTCCTGAGGTTCTTTGCTCCTGCCATTCTTTCTCCAAACCTCTTTCAGCTTACTCCACACCATCCAGTAAGTACTGTATCAGTTTTTTCCTAGCTGTGTTTATGGTTCTGTCACCAGAGTCTCTCTATGGAGATTATTTCTTCAGTTCTTTTAATAGCCTTTAGGAAAAGTACCTTTGTTAGTTCAAAGTTCTATTATATCTGTCTTGGATATGAAGCATATGTTGAATGACTTTTTATTGAAGAACTTGGCAGATATTGGAAGAAGAGTGAAATTTAAGGACAAACAAAGTAGATGGTCTAAGCTACTGTGGAAAAAAGGGCCATTGCTTCATTCTTGCCACATCACATTAATGCTGGCTTGATTGGCAGCAGTGTTGGAAATATTTTGGATGTTAAACAACATATGTCAGCTTCGAATAGTTGTTCTATTGGGAGTGGGGAGGATGTGGACAGCCTTGTGATTACCTTTGGATCTCTGAAGCAATGGAGTGTGACAGCTTACAAGCCCAAAACCTTTTAATATAAAAGCAACTTTTTGCCTGTGGTGTTTTATTAGGGGTCTTCTCTAATTTTTGTTACTCTTCTGCAAGTGAAACAAGAAAGAAGAAATATAGTTTACCTTCCTCTATTCATTATTTTAAATAGCTAGTCCATATAATATTGTTATTTTTCCTAGGATCCTCAGACTTCTCGAACTTTGACACTTATCTCTAAAACCATTCAAACACTAGGCAGCTTATCAAAATCTAAATCTGTAAGTATGCTATTATAATTTAATGACTTAATTTAAGAAAGTGATTTTTTAAGTCTTTTATCCTTAATTGTAATTAAGCCTTTGAAGTGCTTGGGTTGCACTAGGCTCATGCAAAACTGGTTGTGTTTGCTTTGATTATAAGCCTCTCATGTTTAGAGGAAAACTAAATCTATCTTAATCTGAACTAGATTTCAGTAAAGCAAAATTGTTTGACCAATACAGAAGTTTGTTTCAGAGCTCTTCATTCCTTCCTTTGGAAGAAAGACAATGATCTGAGATGCTGCGAAGTTCTCTGCTTATCTGTGATACGTGATCAGCAGCTCTATAGGGCTTAACAAATTGTTTCAGCATTTTAAAACTCAACTGAGAAAAGTCACCCAATCAGTGGAAGGGCTATACTTTCCTTTTCATACAAGTTCAGTTTTCTGTCAGTGGTGAGATTAGAGCTAGATGCCCATACTCTGGATGTTTGACTGAAATAAGTATACCTAAGGCACCACACTGCTGTAGCTGGTGGTAATTTGGGATGGTTGGGGTCTTGTTAGGATTCACAAAGGCAACTGTTGGTGGGGTTGCTCTGTACCTCAGTTATGAATCCTTCAAGAGAGCGGAATTCTTTTTATTACACTTCTTGTCAGGAGGAAAATTTAAAGCCAAAGCAGAATTTTGAAGCATTTGAAGAATGCATTGTTAACTGTAGTAACTGAACATATGAAATGCATTCTGCTGCCTCTCTGAAATAAAAGTTTGGTACTACTCAATGTGTGCTGTATAACATGAAAGTAGCACTTTGCTTATTTTACTTCTGGCCAGAAAAAAACCCTGTCTATCTGCAGTGGCTTTCCTCCTGACCTACTGCTATTAACAATAATATTTTCTGTAAACTGTATGATGATATGCATGGTTTTGGCTTTGTATTTCAGGCCAATTTCAAGGAATCTTACATGGCTACATTTTATGACTATTTCAATGAACAGAAATATGCAGATGCAGTAAAAAATGTAAGTAATACATGTGAAGGTTATAAAAATCCTGCTGTGCTGTTGAAGTTGAATCCCAGAAAACAATACATACTGTTGGTAAACCAGGAAGTGTGTTGAGAAAAGCAGATTCCTGATAACTAATATTCAAGAAATTTTTATTAAATTATCACGTCAATTAACATGTCAATAGTAAAATTTCTTTGCATCTATTTCTAGTTAATAAATAGGTTGGATTAACAATCTCCTGCTTAGAGCTTTTAAGATGTGTGTACTTTGTAGAATGCGTCAGATCTGTGATGAAAATTAGTCCAAAAATTAGTCCAAAAGGAAGTAAAATATCCATATAACAAAGGAGAAGCACAAGAAGTATTGGGCATCTGCAGTTCTGCTGCTTAAGAGCATTTTTGCTATTTTTAAGTTACAGCCCAGGAGACTTCCCAGATTCCTCAAGCTTTTGCCATTACCTTCTGTTTAACTACTTTTACAAATACTCTCATAGCTCTGTGCTATGCAAATGCTGAAAGATTTTAATTTGGGTAGTGTGGTCCTGTCATTTTTACATCTGCTTTTTGTTCACCTTTAGTTTCTAGATCTAATTTCATCTTCAGGAAGAAGAGATCACAAGAGCATAGAACAGCCTATATTGCTTAAAGAAGGGTAAGTATGCATGTGCAACAAAACCATCTACTCATGTGCTTACTGCCATTCTAAGGCAGCCATCTCTTTTTCTGCCACCCCTGTTCCATTCATGCTATCAGAGAGGAATGTAGGAGAATTCTTGGGTTGCAATTTCTGTTCTTTGTGGTTGCTATAGCTGATTGGAACATATTTTCATTTGATTTAAACATCTTAATATAAATGTGTTTTGAAATAAGTGGAAAAAATAGAAGTCTGTAGAACTTAATTAGCTTAGCTAAGGCAAAATAAACTCAGCATTGTATTAAAATGAAGCTGGGGTCTTTCTGAACTCTAGTGAAGAAAAGCTGTAACATTCAACCATGAAGACAGTGGAAGACTGAAGACAGATACTGAATAACATAATGAGAGCAAAGCCTGCAAATGGAATTTGCTTTTGCTGCCCTATGAGATGCATATGCTAACTGTTATCGTGGCCATTTTGAGGAAAATTTGACATGTACTTGGAACAGTTTAGAGTTTTAGTACCTTTCTTTATTTGGAAAGTATGTTCCATATGCTGTCTTAGTTTCAGATACCAATTGTTGACATTTTTTGTTACAAAACTGGGTTTTTAAGATCATCTAAGTGCGCTGAAGAAACAGCTTCTTTGAGCTAGGAGGAAGAGAGTAAAAAAATCCAAATTTGTCAGAGCTCAGTAAACTCAAATAGTATTTGAAAGTAAGCCTTCATAGTCACCTTAAGTAATGCAAAAACTACATTTTCAGTGAAAACATCATTACCTGTATTTAACCTTAACAGTTCACTTCTCTGATAAACCTCTGTCCTTAGAAGCAATTTAATTCTGTACATTTATCATCCTTTTGGTTTTCAACTCAAGTTTATAGTCTGTAACATTTACCCTCTAACTGTAAAACTTTTTTTTTGCCTCTGTCTTTCTTTTGCTCCTGTCTGATTTTTTTCTGTCTTTTCTTGCTCGGCCTGTGGCTGCTGTTGTAAGGACTCTTAAACTAACAGTAAAGAAAGTTGATGGTAATAGTTCATGCAGGTAAGATGGTAGAGGCAGTTGCTGCTTTGCTGTAGCTACTGGCTGACAGCATGTCCTTTGCAGCAGTAGATTTGTCTGACTTAACTTTGGGGAGGAAGTATTCTATTTAACCATCCTGAAATGCCTGTGTAAACCCAGCAGAGAACATTTAGTTACCCATTTCTTGATGTTGACCTTTTATTATATTTTCCTTAAAACAAAAACCTGCTGTAAATAGAGAATAAAGTATTTCTATTTATAGGAAGAGCACTAAGAAGCAATGTATACATCAGGAAGAACTTACTAAAACTGATGAAGAGACCATGCATTATCTAGGCACTTAATTAGTATTCATGTAAATTATTCTCAAGGTTAAGAAATGGCCTTCAGCAGTCTATATTTTTTTTTTACATTTTGCATTATTACCATGTTTTGTTGTGGGACTTCTCACAGCCTTTGACTTGATTCTTCTCTAGACTGAATGGTTGTTTAGTGGGGTGTCAATTTGCCTTTGCAATATGTTTGCTTGCTTTTGTGTTTTTAATCTATCTTTGCCTCTATTAAGAGTATCAAATGGAAAGCTATATCATAAAGACTTTTGATTGAAAAGATTAATCATTGGCACTTGGGTTTGCTGATATCAATCACGCCATCACTACTTAACAGCTGCCTGCCTGGTTCTTTCCAAAAGAAAGAGAATGAAAAGGACAACTATTTTTTTGTTGTTGGTGAAAAGGGCATGTCAATACTTCCTAGCAAAGCTAAGGCAGATACAGATTCAGGTCTACCATAGACATGAGAAGAAAGAGTATCTCCAACCACCTTGTACTGAAATGGATTTAATCTTGGACTTCTTCTCCCTTTGTGCTTGTATTTGTTCTGATTTCTCATACATTCTGCAATTGCTAGAAACGAAGAAGTTGACCTTATAACTTTTGTGATTTTGAATGCTAGTCGCCTATCTCTGGAAAAGAAAAGCACATTTTTCTCTTGGCTATGTCACCTATGAAGAATTTAATTCAAAATGTGCTCTTAGCCCTGCCATATGGAGTTTGCCTTTTTCAAAGAGGGGAGGCTCTGTAGGAGTTTGCAATTTTAAGTCATCTTTAAGCTGGCATGAGAAGGATTAGAAACTAACTTGAAGAACATGTTGTCCTGCCCAAGGGTATCAGTTCTTCCTTTGAAATTTGCCTTAACCTGGAATTATGAGGGCTACTGCCAATGGGCCTGGTGACGATCTGAATCACATGATGCTATTAAGTATTCCTCAAGTATTCAAAGAATAAGGACCAAGACAGAACTGTCTGACCATTTTAAGAATGAGAGATATGTAACTATAACCAGTTAAAAAAAAATCTGCTGCTGTAGACAGTCTTTGTCAGCTTTTGCCCACACAGCTTGGAATGAGCAGCAGGCACCAGCCCATCTAGTTACAAAATAGTTAAAGTCTGGAGGAACTTGGGTTTCTGTTTGAGCTTTAAACAGACCTGTGGTTTGATCAGATGTATTTGTGACTGAAGATACCAGAAGCAGGAAACAGTATTAGTTAGTTGTTCTAAGCATTTTAGCTCTGCTATTAAAAAATCTTAAACCAGGTCATTCGCTGTTCTCTGTGTGCTCTTTGTGCTCTATAGTGCCTTCCTACTTAACAAAAACTACTCTGTAGTAAGTAGTTTTTACCCACTCCGTTATGCAGTTCTGTATTTGGCACAATAGTTAATGTAATGTGTAGAGTAGCTGCTATCAATTCTCTATTGCATATGCAGACACATTTTTATCTAACAAAAGTGATGCTGAGCAGTTAAGGTCACCCAAGTCACACTGAAGTTTTTGGATTGATTTAGTGGTTAGGAAAGTGATGGATGCATCACAGTTTCCCAGTAAACGAATTCCACAAAAAATTCATTCAAATTTGAAATTTATTAAAACTGACAACTCACTAAATGAACAACCCTAATCTGCTGAAAAAGGGTGGGGGTGGTCTACCTTCCAGCCATGAGATCACTTTGTATGTTACTGAGATTGCATTTCAACTGCATTGTCTATGTGCAATTGCAAATGAGGCTGTGAAACATCCTGATTTTTTTTCTAGAGCTTGAGAGTGATTAAAGCATGTAAGGGTACAGTCCCTGTGCTCCAGAGGCTTTATACCTGCCTTTTAATTATTAAACATAGTCTAAACTTTTAGAGCTTTCTCACAGCTTAAAAAAAATAAAGCTTTTAGAGTCAACAGGTTGAGCTAAGCAGAGCAGTACTAACTGTGTTTTGCCTTTTTTCTGCTGCACTAGGAAACCATTTAGCTGGATTTGTAACTGCAGAAAGGACACAAACGGCATCTCACTTAACTAACTACAAGTCAAGTTACATGTCTTGCCCCTCATCTAGATCTGGAAAAAGGACAGACCTAACTAATAGATGCACTAAACCTGTCCAAATGTGCCACTTTTCCTTGCCAAGAAAAGACCTCAGTAATTAGAAAAAACTGTCACCTCCTAAAGCTTTGCAAGTGCTGTGACATATATCCATATGTACACACATATATGTGTAAATCTACATACATAAGCATGTATTGTAACAACTGGTGCCCTGTTTACTAGGTTCATGATCAAGAGAGCACAAGGAAGAAAACGATTTGGTATGAAAAACTTCAAGAAGAGATGGTTTCGCCTGACAAACCATGAGTTTACCTATCAGAAAAGCAAAGGTAACAAAGGTTTGCCAGTCTTGCTTTGATACATTGAAGCAAAGATTATACATAAGGATTGTGTAGGAGTAGAAGACTGAGATCTAGATCTGAAATTGTAGAAGACACAGTGCAGGCATGTCTGTCAGCCTGTATGTTCTTGCTCTTTTTTTAGTGTCTGTATTGACAGTTAGAGAAGCTATTTGGATAGCATAATACCCTATAAGTAAGCAAAGTATTTGGTAATATTTGTCTAATATCAGTTATTATCATCATCTGTAGGTTTCACAGTTACCTAGATTGTCCTAGGAAACAAAATTTAAAAACCGCAAGCTGGAATTTGGGTTTATATTGAACATTGTCAGATGCATCTCAGTATGTGCTCATAAATTCTGTAGTGTTGGTACAACTGGATACAATAGACAAGGATTCACCTGCAGTCTTTCAACTTTAAAAATGCGTTCACATAATGTTGCCTATTAGCAAGGATTTTGCTTTTTGCAAATTGTTCCTGTCTGTTCAGTAGTACACAAGAAATACCACTTCCTTCCATCATGTAAGTACATAGGGAGGAAGAAAGATAAGTAAGTATGTTCAGATCATGCCAGTCATTATTTCACACTTGGCTTTGACATCTTGCATCACCACTAGTTCAGTTCAGCTGACAGGAATGATTTATTTCATCGTCACCTTTGCAGTAAATATACCGTGTCCTGCTGCAGTAATCAGTTTCTAAGAGGTTTGCTAGTCTAAGGTAGTGTAGCTGAAAACAGAAATGTACTTAAGATAATACTTAAGGACTGTGCTAGCAAATCAGAATCACAGAATCACATGCCTGCTGGGTGAAAGATTTCCCCTCTTTTCTTATGCAGTCAAAATGATCTTCAAAGAAATAGAATTAGCTCTTAGAAAAAGGGCAAAAAGTGAAGATGAGTTGTGAGTAAGTGGCTCATTATCTGTGTGTCTGTGTGTTTTGCAGGTGATCACCCTCTGTGTAGCATTCCAATTGAAAACATTCTGGCAGTGGAAAGACTAGAGGAGGAATCCTTCAAAATGAAAAATGTAAGTAGGTCATCTTCATTAATGTATTTGTTAGGCTGCTCTGGATCCAGCAGCCTAATCGCCTTTTTCCCTTCTGTAACCTGGATTGGATTTCTGTTGAAAGATGTACAACCACAGCTGCTTGTTCTGTATATAGTAGCAGGAATTTCCAAAAGTACAGCCCATTCAGATTCTTAACAGCACAGTCAGCAGTCTTTGGGTTTCGTGATCTGCAGCACACTCAGTACTGAGCACTGCTGATCAGCTGTCAGCTCTGTAGGGTCACACACACAGGTAAGATGATCGAGTCCCTGCCCTTTCTGCCAGGCCTCTCTGGTGAGAAGGAACTTGCTGCTTATAATTGTGAGGATCACAACTTCTTTATTAGCAGTTAGATTTCTTTATTGGTTCATGAAAGTACATATATATATATATGGATTTGTATATTTAATTTGGGTTAGGTTATGTACCAAAACAACATCTGTGCTGTGGTAGTATGGTTTGCCATTTTGGTTGCCACATTAGAGAATAAAATACAGCTGCATTTCTCATGCATGAAACACTACGGCCAGCTTCTGTATTTTGTAAGAACAGACATCATCAGTTTGAGTAGTGTTGGGAACCTTTTTCATACACCTCTGCCTGTAAAGCTGAGTCCAGTCCTTTAAAAATTGTATTATAAATTAAACAAAAAAAGAGCTCAGTTTTTTTCTAGTTCTGAACTGGCATCTACTACAGACTTATTTACATGTATAAATGGTTGTGACTTTTATCTTTTTCTGCCTTTAAGACTTTGCTGCCATCTACACTGCTTGTGAGCACCATGCAGGACAGTGCTCAATCCTGCCCTAGATATTAGGTTCCTCAAACAGCTCTTTGTTAAAAGTGAAATTCAATTCTAGGCTCTTCAGTATTTCCTAGTTTTAGGTATTATTTTGGTAACATCTCTCTCTCAGCTAAAACTTCTAGAGCTTCTAGAACACATCTCAGTTGTACTGTAGTTTGTTCTAGTGTTTGTAACTCTACTACACAGGCAAAAACCAACCAAGCTGCAAAATAATTTAGGCTATCAAAAGGCAGCTGTAACATGTGATGAACTGTTGCCAACTGCACTCTGCAAACTAACTTGATTGAACTGAAAGCAGTCACACAGTTGAGATAAAACTCACTGTAGAGAGGAGTGAGCTACAATTCTGTAACTTATGCTGAGTGTACTGAGCTAGACTGAGCATCCAAAATATGTCTACACTGTGAAGATTCATTATCAGAAAAATATACCTTTATTGTTAACATCAAAAGCCATGTGCTATTTTGGTTGCTTAAATTCAGTATTACCTGGGAAATCAAAGTGACTACATCCATTCCAGAAAGTAAGATTCAATCTTACCATTAACAGTAGAAAATAATGTTGCCATCTTCTTGTGCTAATATATTCCTATTTTTCTTGCCATACGTAAATAGATTACTGCAGCAAGATCAGAATTCTCAGAACACCACAGCAGATGTATTTGCAATGGATATTCCCTTGTGGGTGCTTGCGTGATAAAAATTCACATTTTGCATAAATACTCTCAGTGTATCTGTGCTCAGAATTGCACCAAGTGTCTCTTTCTCACTCATGTTAAACCTGCTTGTCTGGCAGTAAGGCCAGTAGCCTTTGTTGTTCTTAAGCACAGTTTGGGGAATATGAGGGTGGCTTTAAGTACTTTTTGGGTCTTCTGTGTTGTTTGAGGGGCATCTGGTGGTTTTGGTAGTGTAAAGGTCTTGCAGCCACTTGAAATTCTTGGCTTAGTTGTGGGTTTCTCAGTAACTGTTGCCATATGTTGGATCACTTTGGTTGATATCCTTTTACACAAAGCCATACTCCTTAAATCTGTTCCTTGTTGCAGGAGGATCCATTTAGCCCAGCAGGACATTAAAATTCTTTTCCTGGCAGCTCTGTGTTAATAGAGAGTTGAACTGCATGTTCCTGTCTTCCTTTTTATTCCTTCCATCCCAAACTCAAGTTGCCAGTTATGCCCTGAAGAGCTTTTTTGAAAGGACTCTTTGGTGTGTAGTTGACACTGTTGGACTGATCACACTAAGCAGCTCCTACACTGCCATGGTGTATTGTGCCTTTCTAATCATTGTCTGATACCATTAGGGACCAATATCAGACCAATTGTCTGATACCAATCGTGCTTCCCTGCTAAATACAGGGAAATGGTTGGTTGAGTTTTCCCTTTGCTGTTTGGCAGGATGCACATTTAAAAGTGTCACAAAGGAGGAAAGGACTGTGCTTGGTACTGGTCTGCAAGATTCTCCCAACCAGCCAGTTGCAGAATTGAAGCCAGTATTTCAGGTCTATGTAGCAAACAAAGGCAAATTTCAATTTCGTTGAGTCTGGTTTGTTCTTATTGTTTGGTTTGTTTAAATGATTTTTGTTGGGCTTTTTGTGTGTGTGTGTGTGTGTGTGTGCACCTCTCTGGTTTTCTTTTTAAAACAGCACAATGAAACCAGCTGTTTGAAAAAATTGTATTCCATATGATATGGGCAATGTAATGTCTAATAATTTGAATAATCAAGTGAAGAAGTAGAGTGGGGAAAGATAATTTAGAGAGAAGAAAATGCATTAAGTATTTGCAGAATCTAGAGGAAATTACCTTTCCAAAATTTGCAGCTAGGATTGCTATCTTGAGTTTAGTAATCTTCAATGCATGATCAGTGTAATCAACCAATAAGGCTGTGCATCACAGATTTCCTTCTTCAGGAGGAGGAAAATAAATATCTTTCTAGGTTGCAAGCTGTTTTGAATAGCTTTAGTTAAGATTTTCAGTGCTCAAGCTGTAACACAGAATTAATGTGGAATTATTTAAACCACCTGATGTCAATCAGAGAGAAGCAGTATTTCTGTGATCTTCTAATAGCAGCTGTAGTTGGGTACAGAAGCATGGAAGTTACTAAAAGGCAATGGTCATGCTGAAACAGGTACTGAAAAGATTAGAGAAATGGCAGTACTACTGCAAAGCTGTCACTAAGGCTGGATCCAAACCCTCAGTTTTCTCTTTTCTGCCTTCTGCTGACAAGCGTTTCCTTTTCAGGCCAGTGCTGGGTTCCTCTGTCAGCCTTCCAAAACTTGGAGTTGCAGCATTACTAAAATTGCTTCCCCGAGGCTGGCAACAAATCTCATTGAGACCCAAGCAGCAAATTGATATTAGTTATTTGTAAATCATCCCCTACAGGAATGGTATCTTACTCCTTGTACCAGGGGAAAGGTCTTGTTCTTTTAAGGGCACATTTGCTGCTTGGTTTTGTGTTGAAATATATTAATTGGTCCATTCTTTTAGTATGCTGTGTTTTTCCTGCAATAAATCTTCACTCTGAGTCTAGCCCTAGGTTGACTGACTCATTCTGGTGCTTTATTCCATGGTTTATTTGCAGATGTTCCAGGTGATCCAGCCTGAAAGGAGAGTCCTGTATATCCAAGCAAATAATTGTGTGGAGGCCAAGGACTGGATCGATATCCTCACCAAAGTTAGCCAGTGCAACAAGAAGCGCCTCACTGTCTACCATCCCTCAGCCTATCTCAATGGCCACTGGCTTTGCTGTAAAGCCACTGCAGACAACACCCCTGGCTGCACACCCTGCACAGGGTAAGGGTTTTAATGTGCCATTGGTGTAGCTACTGCCTTGGTTACCCGTGTCTCTGCAGGGTGACTTGCAGGGGCACAGTTAGCCAAGATTTGCCAGGTATACAGGTGTTCAAAGGCCATCTATTGATATTCTTGATTCTTCATGTCTGGATTGAAATGTTGACTTTTTAGAGTTAGAGATGGTGATAGGAAGTGATTTTGGGATTAAAAATACTTTGGTTTTGATCATCTGTCATTAACAAAAATGTCCAAAATCCCTTCAGTATCCTGTTTGTAAATTCCTGAAGCACTCATCTGCTGATAGATTTAATTCTGAACTGACCTTTTCAGGGGGCTGCTCATGCTCTCTCTTCAACAAAGATGTACTGTCTGGTTTGTAGGAAGCAATTTTCATCTAAACGGAGAGAAGTCACAAGACTGTAGTGGTAGTTAGGATATAAGACCTGGGTAGTTGGAAGTTTGGTGCTTTGGCTCCTCCATCTGGTTGTAGCTGACTAATTCACCAAAATTAGTCTGCATGCTGATACAGTCTTCTCTTTGAAGTCAGTGGAAGGGTGCTGGATAAACAGAGGAATAAAGAAGTTTGAACTTGTCTTCTTTTGGGAAAAAATTGAAGGTTTTGAGCTCTGTTACAGTCTATTGGCTTTCATAAGAACTCGCTTTGTTTTCCTTGTTAAGTGCTTTATGTGCTATAATACACTGTTTAGCATATAACTTTTATCTCTCTTCCTGATGCCGCACAGAGGCCTGCCAGCAAATATACAACTGGATATAGATGGAGACAGAGAAACTGAGCGCATCTACTCTCTTTTCAACCTGTATATGCCAAAATTGGAAAAAATGCAAGGTGAGCATTAAAGATCATTACATCTCCAATTCACTTAGCAAGGCAGAAATGCCTGTGAAAAGTTGTATGTTCTGGTTTGACCAGCCTTGCAAATCACATCCTAGAACAAGTGGCTTTATTCCACTTGTTTCCCCTTCTGCTGTCTTGAGGCAGTTGTGTGTATTATTTTTGGTGCAGTCTCATGGTCTGTAAAAAGTTCTTTGTGTACTAACAGTTGTTTGAAATATGGTCTTAACCACACCATCCTAAAATAGCATAGGCACAGAGCATTACTTGGAGGCTCTGAATTGACAAATCAGAGCCAGCACAGAACCAGAGGTTTACTGATCCTGACAAGAAGTTGCACCAGTAAAGTTGAGGTTTCAGTGGAATATGGTTTTGTGTTACCAGAAGTCATGTGCATGCACATTCCCTGATTCAGAGCCTAAGAACAAGCTGGATGCAGATGGTTTCTTCTGAAAGGCTCTTTCAGAATTACCCATTGAGGATGACCTGTGGATGCCTGTGAAATGTTGAAAAGTGGAGTTTTGGCTAGGAAACTTTCAGGAGCTGAGGGAAGTAGAGATGTGATGGAAAGGATAAAAGAAAGAAGAGACATCAGAGGAAGTTGGTACTAGTATGCATGCCAAGAGAAGTATCCGGTGTACACAGTGCCAGACTTGAAATCTCAGTTTAGCACAGGGAGTGGCAGGGAAGCCTTCACTGTGGCACTGATCTTTAAATAGGGTTTTATTTTATAATATGAGATAAGTCAGCAGTGTCAAACACACAGACTGGAAAGCACTTTAATCTGTTCCTGGCTGCTGTGCAATTGCAAACTCAAGATCCTCACCACTTCCGAGCTGTCTGAACCGGTGCCCAGCTTTCCCCTGTTCCGAGTCCTCTCTGCCAGAGCCAGCATCAAGTTTCAGTGTTGGGGAAAAGGACACAGGTCTGGCACAGGCAGTGCAGCAAGGGGAAGGGAGTTTGAAAGCTGAGACTAGGACAGCAGTAAAGCTAGAAGGAGAGACAAAGTAAAATCCTTCCCCTTCCTTCCCCTCCCTTCCCCACCCTGCTGCAGGGCAGGAGTAGATCACATGGGAACTATGTTGTGGATGATCGTGTGTAGTCAGTGTCGAGATCTCTTAGTCAGGAAGGCTCCCTGGGAAGATCAGAAGGTATAGAAGTTTGACTTTCCTCTTTGGATATGTCATAAAGCAGGCAGCCAGGCAGTAGTTATGGCATATTCTGCTTATGCTTATTGTATGACTCTTTTAAGGGTAATATGGTAAAACATGACTACTTCAGCCTGTAATGTTTTCAAATTCAGCCTGTACTTGCTGCCTGGGGGTGGAATCTGTCCCAGCAAGTGAATACTTGACTTTGTGCGGGCCAGCCCTGCAGCACAGTGGCAGAGGCAGGCCTGTGTAAGAGTTTCCAAAATGTGTGCATGGGGTGCAGATAGTGGCAATTGAGATGAAAGCATTGCCTGTGCAGCAAAGGACAGCTTCCCACCAAGCCAGGAGCAGCTTCCAGGCTTGCTGCCCTTTCCATACGAGATGAGGAGGAGGGAATGGGCATGGGACACCCTCTGTGCCTCCCAACAGCCCAGCAAAACTTCTGCTGTTGATGTCAGCCACAGTTCTGTGGTGGTCATACAGAAGCAAACCAAGAAACTGTATAAACCCCAGACTGAATATTTTTAGTCTGCTTGTCTTGCTTTTTTCCCCTGCCTCATATCTATTCCTATACTTGATTTTTTCTCCAGAGGCCTGTGGGAGCAAATCTGTATATGATGGACCTGAAGAAGAAGAGTATTCTACATTCATCATTGATGACCCTAAGGAGACATACAAAACACTAAAGCTGATTATTGAAGGTGTTGGAAATTTAGAGCAGGAGCATGCTCAATATAAGAGGGATAAATTTAAGAAGACAAAGTATGGAAGTCAGTAAGTACATTGGGTATTACAAACAGGGGAATGGTCCTGGAAGGTGGTATTTTCCTTGCTTATGCTCTGGCTTTCACCATATTTTGTCTGAAAAAGGTCCTGCAAATACATACAGAGTAGCACTGTGGCTTAGGAGTTCTAGCACAATATTTTAAAGCACTGAAATGATTTTTTTAATGCTTGTTTTTAATGCAATTTAATTAATAAAATTTAAATGTGGTTTTGTTATAATGTTGGTGTTAAATTTTGAACCCATGTTGGTGAGCTGAGCAGTAGTTAATAACAGAAGAGACATGTGTTTACCAGCTTATCTTGGAGTGTTGGTTTATAAATGGAAAGAGTGGCTGACACAGCCACATGACTGCATTTTGTGTACACATAAAGCATTCTACATATGGCTGACAAAGGAGAGGATCAATTCAGTCAGTTCTAGCTCAAGTAAAATGCAGTATTAACACTACAATTACAACTCTGAAAATCAAAAATAAGGAAAAAGTTCTTGTGTGTTCCACTTTCTGTTCTGACATGTTCATGTCCGGACAGAAGGCTCTATGTCTAATACTGGTTTTATCTTTTCTTTTAGAGAACATCCCATTGGTGACAAGAGCTTCCAGACATACATCAGGCAACAGTCAGAGATCTCAGCACATTCCATATGAAGTGCAAAGGAAATCACAGGACAGTGCTGAAGGGTTGATTAGTTATGCTAAATAGCAAAACAAAAGGGAAGCCACACATGTAGCAAAATGTATGGATAAGTGTCAAGCTTACAAACTTTGAGACTTGGTAAATGTATTCTCTTTTCAAGAAACTGTTATAATAGTTGCTATGCACTTTATTCATCTGGTTATTCACAGATGATAAAACCCTGCCTTCTAGGCAGTTGTCATGTGTATTTTTAAATTTGCTTTGGTTTCTTGGAATCTAGTGATCAGTTCAATGATCGAGGTGTGTGGACTTCATCTTGACAACTCCCATGTAATTCCTTGTGTTTTGGAAACCAAGCGTGCTGCTAATATATGCAGCATTTTCTAGAAAGGTTGTTTGTTACTGTTTTTTTTTCCTGATTAATGTATATTATGCCACATCCCCTGTGTGCTGTCTTAGGAAAAGCTTAGTAGCATTTCACTTTTAATGCCTGCATTTAGAAAAGAAGCAGAGAAAAGTCCCTCTGGTGTAATTATCTACATTGTAGCATGTATTCTGAGCAGGCCAAGGAGCAGGCCTTTTGTTTTTACAGCAGTGTAATTTTTGCTAACTGTGCACAGTTTTTAATAGAAATTCAAATCTGAATGGTACTCGATATTTTTGAGATACAAAGTCATTTCTCCAGGCACATTCAGCAGACTTTGGATTTGAAGATGCAATCTCAGCAGTATAATAAAACTGACTCTCATAAATAGGAGTAAGAAAGAAATGAACTCATGTCAAAGTTACTTGTCTCTTACACAGTCCAGTGAATGGTAATCTTTAAAGTCTGCCAACTGAAAGGCAAGGTAAGCGGATTTTGATGACCTTTTATCAACACAGTGAGAAGGACAAATAGAATATGAATCTGGCAGCTGAGACATGCTGATTCCGAGGCACAAAACCATCAAGATGGGTTTTCTCTGAAAGGATATTATGCACTGGAGTCCATGCTATACTAGTACCACTTG
Organism: Chloebia gouldiae; assembly: GCA_003676055.1. Taxonomy (NCBI): domain Eukaryota; kingdom Metazoa; phylum Chordata; class Aves; order Passeriformes; family Passeridae; genus Chloebia; species Chloebia gouldiae. The sequence continues at coordinate 23,313,683 of QUSF01000007.1, read as the reverse complement.
CTTTTCTGGAAAATAGATTTCTACTTTTCCAAAAATGTTTTTAAATACTTTTTAAAAGAGACTTGTTAAATGATATTTAGTATATTAACATGCATAATGATAACTTCTTAATGCTATGAGTATAGTAAAAATGGAATGAGCTGTGTATCTCACTAATACCAACAAAAGGAGAGGAATAAAGATCTTCTAAATATTCAATGCATATTTATGTATGCTGTTTAGCTGTACCCCATAATTTTTCTCTGTGTAAAGAGTCTGACATACAAACATCTAGCTTTGATGGCTTGGAAGCCTGCATGATGGACTTTAGGCCTCTGTGGGCTAGAAGCTAGTACAGGTTTTAAGCTGAGTTGGATCAGAAAGCATTGATCAGTTTAATGTGAAGATGTCTGTCTTTGCTTCAAGTGTTAAAGAATAATTCTTAATTGTGTTCTCATTGCATCTGACTTGATTTAAGATGGCTAAAGTACTTTGAATGCCTCTGTTTGTTAGTGATGTTCTTAGGAATTAAGTTTTGGTTTTGTTCAAATATATAGTAGACCACCTTCTAGTAGATGATAAATGATCTTTTATTCATCTTCACCCAGCAGACTGGGGAAAGGGAAGTAATGAAGTATTGCAAAGATGCATTTAGGACTCCAAGCTTTTAGCTGCCATGAACTGCAATTTTTAACATGTATTTGTAACTTAATATTGTTTTTAAAATACTAATGACCTGGTAATGTGTGTTCTACTTGCCAATTAAAAGAAATTGTTTATTTCTGAGAACTGTGTCCACATTTGGAGTCTTTTTAAATTCACCTTGGCCACCTGCATGCCTCTTGGCGAAGCATCTGCTGAGAGTGGGGGCCACGGATGAAGATCCTTTTGAGTGTAATGCCAAGTCCCATCCTTGCTCCTGGTCCCATTCCCACCCCCCCCTTGTCTTACCAGCTTGTACCCATGGGACTCTGCAGTGAACCAAACTGGGCATCTGAGCCAGCCATGAACTGCCTTAGCAAAGAAAGCTTGCTCAGATAGGTCAGCATCTTGAACTGGTTCCTTGTGTTACTGCACAGTAACTGAGCTGAGACCATGTTGAAAGGACAGGAGGAATAAGCTGAGCCCACAGCACCCTGCATGCCTATGGATTGGCTCATAGAGCTATGGAACCACCACCCTTCTGTCTGGGACCTGTCCTTTGCCAAAGCCTTGGACTTGCTGAGGTCTGTGCTAGTCTCACTTCTGAGCTTACCAGTCCTCTCAGAACAGTCATGTGCACGGAATTCTGAGATGTGTGACAGGCAGCACACGCTGGTTCTCTTGGGGAGTTTTCCAGGGAGGCTGGGCAGTAGTCCCCCCAGGATGGAAAGCTGCTGACTGGCAATTCAGGGTGTGCTCACTCAGCTCATGTTGAAGGTGACTGCCACTGCTGTGGGTGGCAGAACCCAGGCATGTGCTGGGGCCAAGCTGCTGCAGGCATGCTCGAGCTGAGTGACAGTAGTGGTTTAACAGATAAACCACATCCAGGAACAAAAACCAAACTGATGGTGGAAGACAAATCACCAGTGTCCTGGTGAAGGTGAACTTAACTATGATTGTGGGGTTTTGCTGAGGAACTGTTAACCTTGTTTTGAAAACAAATTTTTACATTAAATGGGGTAGGAAACTGACACAGGATTTGTAAGCAATGAGAAGAGTTAAATGCAAAATTACTGTAAAACCATTTCCAGTTCTGTCTCTTTTTCACTCAGTCTCATCTGGTGTATACAATAATTTTCTTCTCCTGCTAATATAGCTGAAGTCAATAGGAAATCTTTGAAATCTTCTTTTCTACAGCATAACGTTGCTTGGTGAGGGGGTTGTGTTAAAAGTGGGCTTCCAGTACTTGCTTAGCCTCTGTCTCCTGTCTGTCTGCAGCATATGTTTCTGATGCTATCTTCAGAAACACTCAGAAATCCTACCCACAAGAGAAATAGCTTCATTGGGGAACCTGAGACAGCATCCCTTGTGTCTGGAATGAAGAAAATAGGAAAAAAAAAAAAGCATAGGCATAAGTAAGTACATCAGGTCAGTTTTCTTCTCTGCTCTGTCTGAAGCTGAAAGACAACAAAATTATTTTTGATAGAAAAAAATAGTAAAAGCTGGGCTGTTCTCTCCTGGGACTCCTACTGCCAAAGAAATTCCCTGTGCCTGTCTTCCCCTTTGCTGAAGCAATGTGCTAGGGCAGGACTGATGTGGTGACAGGACCCAGATACATAAGGCAGTTAGCTGTGTGACACAGCTGTCTGAGGCACCTGAACTTCGATGTGATTCCCATCCTCTCTCTGCCATACTCTGTGCTGTTTCACCTTCTTAAAGGTGTGTGTGAGAAGCTCACCTGGATAGCAGGTATGAACCCTGGTGGCCCCCATTATTGGCTGCAGGAAATGGGTGCTGCAGGAGGAACATGCTGTAAGGACTGGCAGTGGGTGGTGCTTGGAGATAAAGAACAGCATCTTCCCAAGAGCCACCTTCTGTGGATGCATTGCAGCTGGGCTGGCAGGGCTGACTGAAGACAGCATTTCCTTCTGGCTCTTGGGCTACTGTCATTAAACAGTAAATTATTCCAAAGCTCAGATGGGTACAGAGGAAGATTTAAGACACTATATTCCTATATGGATAAGATCTGTGAATGAAAAGATTGCAAAGAGTCATCATTTATCAGTTGTTCTGTATTCCTAAAATAAAATTGGATCCTAAGAGATTAATCTTGAGGATAGAAACCAGTCGTCCTAACTTGAGAACAAATTACACATGCCTTTCCATTTCAATCCTTATTTTTCTTTTGCTACTCCATTTGAGCCACTCTGGTTTGCCTGAAAATTTAGCATCATTGGGTTTACTGGTTTTGTGCAAAACTGTTACTTTCAACCACAAAGTTGCCTGATGTTAGTAGGTTTGCCTGCAAAAATAATGTAGAAGTCTTAAACAAAAGGTTCACCAGCAGCCTGGGCTAGATGTAAGGAGGGTTGAAATTATGAAAAGAGAAATTTGAAAATGTTGCTATGCTGCATCTTAACCAAAATCTTGTCCTAGATGACATCTGGTTAGTGCTAAGAGCAAATTCTCTCTACAAGTGTGGGGTCTGTGTGGTGTCTGATGTACTTTTCTAAATTCAGTCATCTTTAACCTCTGTCACAGTTGCACTGTTCTGTCCTAAAGGTGTCAAAAAGAAGTACACTTTTTATTGTTTGCTTTAGGCCATAACAAAAGTCCTACCTAGATACGGACTCTTACAGGCAAATGAGTAAATTTTGGTAGAGGTGACAGCATTGCACAGGATTTCCATCATAAAAATTTATACCAAAGTTATAAATTTGTAAATTCAATTGACCAAGAAAGATACTTTGGATAAATGTAGCCATTTATTTCTCCAGGGATGGAAACTAAAACTGCAGTCATGTTTGTGTAGAGAAATCTGATGATGGGAATACAAGAAGTGAATTTCATTAATTCAAGATGAAGAAATAACTACTTGATAAAAACACAAATGGTGCACAAAAAAAGGGGAGGGCTACCCTGAAATGCCTTGTGTTTTGCTTTCTTTGGCAAGTTTTTCTGCATTTCAGCTCAGCTAGAATTCCTACTTCTCAATCTCTATAGAAGCTATCTTTTTGGCAGCCGTGAGAGCCTATGACTAGAGAGGATCACAGCTGAGAAAAGCAACTTTAAAAATAGACAGACTCATCTGTGGTGTCTGGAGATGCAAATGCTTTGCGTCCCGCTGTGCCACAGTGTTGTGAGACCAGCTCTGTGGTATGTCTCCTCTTGTGGCAAGGACCCCTTAAAGGGGTTCTGCTGCCTGCCCTGGCTGTGCTGCTGCATCCCATTAATAGCACTGATGAATCTGAATCAGTAAAATAATTGGGAGTTGTTAGGAGGAGATTTTGGACAAACCTGGACTGTCTACCTAAACAGGTTTACAGCAGTCTCATAAACACTTGTATCAGCACAGCTGACGAGAGGACAAGCCACCCAGAGAGCTTTACCACCAGAAAGAATGTGTGATAGCTGCTCTGGCACCCTCCCCACCAGCCCTTTGCTGCCTCGAGCTGGCATGGTGAAGGCTGTGAGAGGCTCAAAGGCAGGATAGTCTGCCCACTAGAGACCTGAGCCTAATCTCCTTTGTTTGAATATTGTCATTCCTTGGAAGAGGGAAAAGTAAGCAAAAAGCCCTCATAGGGTGTAGTTTGTCAAGCCCTCTGAGAGGACTTAGCGTTGAGTCTCACCAAAGAGTAGCTGGTGCCCAAGCTATTTTGGTGTCAGAGATGGCTGATGCTTTTGCTTTATTTAGAAGTTGTGACTACAGGAGAGGGGATGAAGATACTGGCGGGCCTGGGCAGACAGTATCAGTCTCACTAAGAGGAGAAAGATCTGAAATCCTCATGGGGAAGACAGGACCCATCTTCCTGGGCTGGAAAGGGCCAGGGCCTGCTCAGCTCTTATGGTAGGACCTGACACAGTCAATGTAAAGCAAGAGCCAGGAGGCCATGGGCCACCTAAAGGAGAAAAATCAGAACTGGTTTTGCCCACTGGGCTCCCAAAGCTGAATGATGCTCTCTTAATCAAGCAGTAATTAATTTTCTCTGGTTGTTTCTCCCACCTAAGCAATTCCTGCTGTGAAGGAGAGCTGTTGTTTTTTGTTGTGTTCCTTCAGAGCTGAAAACCCTACGAGCCACCATGCAGCCACATGTGCATGGACCACCTGCAGCTGCCTGAGGCCAGCAAGGAGTGGGGCACTTCCCTGGCTCCCTGCATGTGGGTGCTGCAGGACAGGGAGTCTCCCCAGGCTCTGCACACAAGGTTGCCACAACTTCTTTAGCCTTCCTTCCTTCCTTGGCCCTGTCCCTCCAATTCTATCCCAATTTCTTCTCCTCACCTGGTGCCTGAGTGGAGACAGACCCTGCTTACCAGCAGCTTCCTCTTGTCCTGGCTGCAGGCCCAGCCTGTTGCCCCTTCTGGTGTCTCAGATCTTGTGTTCACCACTGCCCTAGTCCTTGTTGTCCCCATTAATCACCAGAAGAGTCAGTGTGGAAGGGACCTCTAAGGAACCCCTCATCCCACCTGCCCCTCAGACCGGGTCTTTTTCTCCTGATAGTACCTTTGTCTTTGAGACAGCACCGCTGTCTTCACTCAGTCAAGGAGGTCACTTGGGCAGGGATACAGTGCTGCAGTGGAGGAAGAACAAAGCTGCTGAGCTCTCTGGGAAGTTTTATTCTGCCCTTACAAGAATCTCAGTGCTACTTGGAGGTAATGGGATGCAAAGAGAAGTATTTCCATGCCACAGGCAACTATGTAAAATTTCACTCATCTGATTATTTGTGTGTGGCAGGAGCTGAGTGTTCAAAACCAGACATTAAGGGCTTTGAAATGCCATAAGCCACAAGTGAATTCTTTGGCAGGGGATGAGGAATGATATGCTGAATATGTTCATACACAATTCTGACAGCACTGTTAGAGTGTTACTTAGGCAATCTCAAATCTCTTGTGATATCCGTGAGAAGCAAGATTTGTATTTAAATGAATTCAGTAAGACATTTGAAGACAAAGAAAATGGGATCTGCCTCTCAGTTGCAGATGTCCACCATGTAGATGCTGACATTTCAATTAGTTACTCATCCTCCAATAGTCAGGGGAAAGAGAGAGGCCTCTCTAAACTCTGATTCACAGCATTTTTTAGAATGTCTACTTTAGGATGAAATTAATCAAACCTGAAAAATTTTCAGTTCTATTCTGTAGACTGCAAAGAAGCTGGCAGGATCTCTTACAGCACGGACATCTGAAGCTGGCGAGGTGAAGCCCAGCCAGGTGACAGGAGGGAATCCCAGCTGCTGTGCTGTACATTGTCGCTCTTTACTCACCCCGTGGTGCAGCTGGTGATTTCTTGCAAGCCCTGGATGTCCTCACAGGGTTTTCCCTGCCGCCTTTGACGCCACAGGGACCGCTGAGGCCACTAGATGGGGATGCAGGATCTCCTGCGGGATCCGTCCCACGGCCCGGGGTCCTGCTCGGGCTGTGCCGGAGCGGCTCGGGAGCGCTTTCCTGGCACCGCAGGGCGCTGCTGGCTCTGCTGGTGCCACTCAGGTGGAACGAGAGCCCATCCTGGGCTCCTGCTGAACACTCTCTGAGGGCTTAAACCGAGTGGGTTTTCCCTTGGCTCCCGTGGTGGGCCAGGAGCACAGGCGGTCGGTACAGCGCTGGGGCTGCCCCAAGATGCAGGGATGGATGCACCAGGGACCCAGTGCGGCCTCCCACACAAACCCGGGCTGGCAGAATCAGAGCAAGTTGGCTCAAGCCGTGTGTGGCGAGTTCACAGCGCTTTCAGTTGTTCACCGGGTGCCAGATAAAACAATAGTCCTGTTTGACAGAGGGCAGCCAGATGAGAAAGGTAAATCCTTCCTGCTTCAACACAAGGAGAGTGGCAATTCTCATGTGGTACCACTTAGTTCTAGAGCACCAAAGCAGCAATGAATTTCCTGGTAATTGCCTTTGGTTTACTTTGTACTTCTTGTATTGCATGTATATTGCATGTGTGGGATATTGTTCTAATTTTTAACAATCTCTGGTCCCCTGATTTACTGTTCTGTCCTCTTTTCCAAAATGCAAAGGGAAACACACTTGAGTGGGTGAGCTGCACATCCTTATTGTTAAAGTCACTGGAAAATGACTGTGTATTTAAGTCCCCAGTGCCACAAGTGACTCCTGTGGTGTGGATCAGAGAGCTACAGGTGGCCCTGTGGTCATATCTGGTGTGGCTGGGAAGAAAACCTAAGGCCAGAGGGCCTCACAGCATTAATACAGTACATCCTCATCCACATTGCCATCACATCCACATTAGAGCTGGCCCAAAGGATTTATGTTCTGGAAAAAAGAATAATTATCAACAATGCAAAGGATATTGACGTTCCTAAATTTGGAAGTGGGTATATCATCCTATTGTTTTTGCAAACACTAGCAAGAATACTACTATATTTGATCAATCTTATGAGTCCTGAATCATATGAGACTTCTTTAGAGCTCCTCAACTATCTGACCAAGAACAGCTCTCAAGTACATCCTTAAGACACGGAAAGCATCTTTTTGCCTTACTGTTTTGTTTGCAGGGATCAGCTGTGGGGAGTCCTTAGTAGGAAGTTGCTGGCAAACCACCTCTGCTTCTGTCCTGGTGTCCAGGCACCAGAGAAGCTGGGCTGCTTCCCAGGCTGGACAAGGTAGGAGAGAGAAGGAGCAGTGCTAAATAGGCACCTGTGTCTTGGGAGCTGCTCAGACCTGGTCTCGGGAGGGATGTGGACCTCATCTGGACAGGGGAGAAATTTTCTCTACAGCTTTCTTTCCCCTCCTGAGCATTGCATATTCAAACCTCTGTCCTGGCATGCCTTAATCAAACCCTGACCTCCACAGCCTCTCCTGCTGTCACTGAGCTCCCATGGCATGGGGATGGCTGCTGGCAGCTCTCCTGGAAGGAGCAGATCCTGCTCCCCACGGGCTACCAGCTGTCCCTGGCAGGACTGTGTGAGCCCAGGGAGTTTGCCAGAAACATGCCCAGCTGGCACCGGGGAGGCTGTAACTTGTGGCCGTGGAGCGCCTCTCCAGGGCACATCCTGGAAGAGGAAGCATCAGTCACGCTGGCTGTGTGGCTTTCTCCAGTGCTCTGCACAGATCAGCTGATCTCTTTTTGTTTGCTCTGTGGTTTTTCCCCGGGAGCAACGTGACTCGTGACCTGCAGATTTCCCTTCTTAAGAAATGTTTGCCTGAGATTTGAGCCAGCACTTGGACTGGGGAGTAGAGCATTTCTCAGCCAGCTCCTCCTCTGTAACACCCACCCCTAAATGTCAGCATTCTGTGCCTTTCCCCTGGGCAGACAAGGGGGCAGGGCTGGCCCTGCGTGCTGGGGGCACAGGCTGCTTTCATCTGTGTTTGCCACAGACTGGATGTTTTGTGCACTGGTTAGCTGAAATGTCTGTCTCCAGATGCTGGAGTATCTCATTCTTGGCTGTGAGGGTTGACATGGACCAGCTGAGAAGCAGATGCTAATTTAAACAGAGAAACAGGGCTTCAGTCTGGTTTGCCATATGTCCCAGTCACCTTATACAGAGGAATTACACACATGTGGTGCTGTGGTTGGTGCAGGGTGAGGCTGTGATCTCTAATGATTATTTCTAAAGGGCTAAGCTGAAGCCATGCTCCTTTTCCTTCTATGTGTGGCCTTGTATTTAGGTGAGTATCTGCTCTCACCCCATTTGCTACTTAAATTCCTGCTGCTGGTCTATCTCACACCCATTTTCTGTCATCTAAATTTTACCTTCTTTCACTGTGGTCGTTGCTTTTGTAGTACAAAATACAGTTTTGGTGGGAAGGGCTGGGGGCAAAGCACAAAATTAAGTTCTTGCACCAGTGAGGTGGGTTTGGTTCAGGCTGCTCTTGTCAAAGTGACATTGGGGCAAATACAAAAGACTGTGAGAGAAGAAACCAGTGTTAGATACAATATTCCTTTCCCCTGCTATCTGTTTTGTTTCTCTTATAACAAAAGCAGGTGAGATGACCTGCTGGAGGTTAAATCTCTGCCTTTACTGCCCTCCAGGGCATGCTGGCTTCGAAGGTGAGAGAGGTGTTGCATGCTCTAGGTAAACTTTCACTTTAAACACTCAGTGTAATGGTCTAAGTAAACCACCTCTTCCTGGTGCAGTGAGAGCCACACAGCCAAAAACTCATTATCCAGATATACTTTAATCTGCTTTATCATAGCTGGGCTGTCTGGCAGTCTAGCACTCACTAACAGAGGACTTCCCTTGTCTCACTCGGCAGAGATCTGAAAATTGGTCTGGGAGATATTTTTGGTACAGTGAGTGTTTGAAACGCTTATATCAGCCCAAGTCACAAACACTTTCTCTTGTTAAATGGCTTTTAAAAGATATAACCTCAGGGTTTGGAATTATCAGCAAACAAAACAAGACTTGGATTCAGTTGTGAGGCCTTGGTAGATTATGCTTCACCCTGAGTAATACCTCCAGCATCCCACTGTCTGCTCTCCCCTAAGCCATTCTCTGGGACTGAAGGATTTTGGAGGCACAAAGGGATTGTAGTGTATCCTCTTCACTGCATACAACAGATTCCACGTCACTGAATCCCTGGTGGCTGCTGATGGGATTTAATTTTAACAATTTTAATAATTGTTAAACAATTTTAAACTATTTTAACAATTGTTAAAAATGTTTCCCTGAACAATTGAGCCCTGAGCTGATCCTAAGCACTCACTTCTGAGCATAATGTGTTTCTGCTGTGGTAGAGGAGAAGCAGAAATGATCTGTCACTGCCTGTACAGTTCCTGAGCCCAAGAAACAGCTTCTGGAGCAAGTCCAGGGGACATGACTTCAAGGGCACCTGATAAACTCTGGAGTCAGGTGAGGCAAGTCATCGTTCAGTTCCCTTGAAACAAAGGAGCTGAGCATCCTGCTCGGATTTACATGATGAGAGGAAGGCCTGTGCAGTCTTAGATCCTTTCAAATCCTACCAAAACTAAGAGCTGGCATCCTAACCTAAAAAAAAAAAAAAAAAAAAATCAGAAAGCACCTCAAAGCCCTGCTAAGCACAGGACAGCAGTTCCCAAACCTCTCTCTTGCCAACTCTGTCTTTTGCTGGGAGCCCCTGGCCCTGCAAACCCTCTGGACAATGTGAGCTTGCATCTGTATGTCTCTGAGGCAGAAGGTGCAAAAATAGCCAGACTCCACTGCCACCACTGTTAACCTAAATTGAGTAGAGACAGATGCAGGAGAATTGCTGCACGCTGGGGGTGTTGAGGTGCCCCTGTCACACTCAGTAATGCTCTTGCTGCCATCGCTGTCTGTGCTTGGGACCCAGCAGCAGCACCATTGGAGCTGTGGCAGTGTCTCACCCAGAGAGCTGCTTTTCACTGAGATATTCAGAGGAGTAGCAGACACTAAAGTGTGAGCTGTCTGTCTGTCAGCTGGCCTTTCAGTGAGGGGGGTCTATTAGAATTATGAAAGAAATGAGAAATCTGCCTTCCTCCAAAACCTCCCAGCAAATCTCCACGCAGTCAGGCTGCCAGAGGGCTGAAGAGTCTGAGCAGTGCTGATCCCTGAGGGCGGCCACTTAGTCCTCAGTGGTGCAGGGCTGTCTGCAGCACAGCTGCTCCAGCTCAGACTGAGGCATCCAAAATATATTCCAAGGTCACTGTAGTTTTCCTTCCTGTAGGACTTGCCTCCACGTCAGCAGCCCTGTGGTGATTGTTGGAACAACAGATAATTTTCCATCTTACAAAGCACAAGGTTTGCTGCAGCATAGTGGGTAGGCTGGGTAAAATATCCCACTTACTTCATGTTTCTCTTGTAACATTTTCCCCTCTCTGCCCTGCCTCCATCAATGGGGCTGACATGTTTCTTCCAAGTTACCAGTGTACACCTGCCAGCAATCCATTGTCATGGGAAGTCCTGCTGTATTCCTCAAAAGCACAACACTTTCTCCTGCTGCAACCAAATCAATCACTGAAAAAAAAGAAAAAAAAAAAGTTTGTGTATCAGATACATCATTAGCAAATATTGGGCAATTCTTGTATTTGCCCCTGGCAATGTTGCACAGGGAAGTGTCATTGTATGTCAGCACACTCTGTGTCCCTAGAAGCTCTGGAAACCATGATTCCCTTTTCCTGACATAAATGCCATTTGGAGCTGAAAAATTTAGTCTGATGTTCATGCAGCCTCCTTGAAAGGCTAACAGTAGTTAGTCCTTGATTGCCATTGAGTATGTCCCATCAACCATGCAGCTGAAAATGGAAATAGCTTTTCATAAGATAATATTTCTTTTTCTATTCTTTTCCCTGAGATCAGTTTTGTTGTAGGAAATATGTTGTTTAGAGCAATGGGCTTGCAGGTGGCCAGAAGACATCCCTGCAAGCTGTATTTTTTCACTCTGTTCTGAATTTTCTTGGCAAAGGTACATAAAAATAATGCAGAGAGCTTGGAGGGAAGTGGATGTACTGTAGGCCGTGATCTGATGTTTTCCAGACAATGTCTGGCAGCAAAGTGCACTCTTCTTCAATGTCTTCAAAGTCTTCAAGAGTTGGGTAATATAATCAAATATAGGTGTCCAAGAATAGATTTGACTTGTCTGTTTCTATATATCTTTTCATGTACTTGGAACAAAAAATACCACTGGGAGCTCAAATTGAGCTCCCCACTCAAACCTGTAAATATTTTTTGGAACTCCTACTTTGCAGTTTGCAGTCTGAGCCTGTCCCGCTCTCTCTGCTCATCCCAGGGGAGCTGTGTGGTGGGGCTGGCTGAGGATAGCCCTGGTCAGCTGAGAGCCTGGCAGAGTCTGCATTCACCAGCACTCACCAGGGGCCCTGAGACATCTTGGTGAAGACATGATATGAGCGTGGTCAATAAAATGCTGATTTTCATGTAAGGAGTTGGAAAGATCATAGAGGGAGGAAATGGCCAAGAGAGGTTGGCATAGCCTGACTCATCACTAAATTAGCACAGTGGTAAACCTAATCTCTTGAGATGGTCAATGTAAAAGGACAGGCAACTTGTGTCTGCAGAAACACTGCTTGTAAAATTGAGGCAGGTTAGCTTTGGGTTTAGCTCAATGGTGCTACCTCATGGCCAGAGAGAAAACTACTTCATCCTTGTATTTATTTTTAAATTTTTGATTTATCCTGTATGTGACAGACTTGTCACTAGAGTCTCTTATTGCTGGACAAATGTTCCAAGTACATGCAAGTCTCCAGCAGCATAAATGGGAATTTTTTCTTTTGGTGGAGACGGAGTGCAGACCTAAAAGTTGCAAGGTTCACAGAGTATTTCTGTTGAATATAGAGTTTCTGTTTATCCTTCTCCTGTTACCTAGCAGTGTTGTACCCATCTCAGACAGAGAGCTCTTTGGCACAGGGGCAGCTTCTGAGCTCCATTGCTCAGCTCCTGCAGAGGAGACCACAGTGGTGCAGCCACCACAGCTGGCTGGCGTTGCAGCTGGCCCCTGCAGACACCATGCCCTATCTTAGGAAAGATAAAGTTAGGAGCAAGCCAAAAAGAAACTGCTCAAGGCTTCTAAAAAAGTTGCCAATGGAAGCCTGATTCTTCTGGGCGTTTTGTTCTTTCCCCCATTGGATGCCAACTGTCTTATTTTCAATACTAGCTGGAAAAAGATCAAGCACCAAAGCATACTAGAAATGACTCATGATTTGGAAAATTGGTCTGGCATGGGAACCCCTCATTCCCTTTCACCACCTTGTTTCCAGCCCTGACACAGAGTATTTCTATGCTGCTGAATAAAAGAGAACTGGGGACCCATCCTGAGGCTACTGCCTGCTACCTGCCCTTTTCTACGCAGATTTAAGCTACACTGATTTATTTCACTCTGTATCACACCCACCCTGAGTCTCTTCTGAACTACAGGTGGTACCTCTTGGACCCAAAGACATGTTTGTGTTTTTCTTTCTCCTTTTGATGCAAAGGGTCAGGAATACTGTGAGGCCTCACAGTGCAGCCCCCAGCAGCTGCTTTATAGCCAGACACCAAAGGTGGGAGGGAGTGAGTCCCCACAGTTAGTGCTTTTATGAGCTAATTCCAGTTCCTGCAATAAGTTTCAAAGCCTCCATAAAATGCAGGGTTGCTGCAGAGCTAAGCATTGACTGAGGCCAGCCCCACAGCTCCTCTGGGATGAGCACCACCTCTTCTTCATCAAATCAGCCCCTGACCCAAGAAACCTTCTCTGTGGGGTAGAGTAATATTTGTCCAGTTTGTGCACCAGAAATTAGCTTTGTTTGCCAAAAACTCCTTCAGTAGTTCTGAAAAAAACTAGAAGTATATTGCAAAATGATCCTCATATTGGACTTGATAAGATGCAGGATTTTAGGTCCCAGTGACAGAGACACATCTGGTGTTTGTAAGAGAAAAGCAGTCGTCCTCTGGGGAAATCTGTGCAGGGACCACTGCAACTGGTGTCTTCCTGCTGCTTTCCTGTGTAGATGTGGTACACACACCTTGTTAGCTGAACTGACCTGGAGTGCAATCCTACCCAGGGACAGAGCCAAGCTTCTGTAACAAAGTGTTTGCAGCCCTTTATTTTTCATGAGGTTTTGTTTACCAGCACACAAGAGCTGGATGAAGGAGCCACAACTTTGTGTCAGCCATGCCACTGTATTTGGGGCTGAGCTGGAGAGCTGTCCTCCTCAGATGGACTCTGATTTTACTATTGGTGAGTCTCAGACTTATGTGAAAAACACACAGTACTTCACACCTTTCACTGCCGCTAAGAGCACTCTGTCTTCCTGAGCTTCCCTCCCAGCAGAGACATAGGGAAGGAGATTGTATGGATGGGAATAGGTCTGCAGACAAGGCTCCAACCTGGTTGAAATTCATTGCCTTTTTCAATTGGTAAGTGAATGTTTTTGAGCAGAGCTTCATGGTGCATCCTGAAAGCAGCAGTCAGCCCTGGAGATATTTTCTCTAAGCTGGAATCTGCTGGAGGACTATCACTGGGAGAGGATGTGTGAGGGCTAAGGAAGGATCACCTACCTCTCAGCCGAACACAAATGAATACTTAGTGAGCTGAGGAAGGCTCCTCTCCTCTTGTTTGGGACCTTGAAGAATCATTCAGTGAGTTACAGGAAGATTCACACAATGTCCCAGCACGGTCTGCTTCCTGGCTGTGGGGACACAGAGTTTCCAAGAATCCCCTGAGCTCATGTGAGAGGCACTGAGCTGCTGCCTGGCAGGAGAGGTGCTGCCTCTGCACATTCACTCAGCCACTGGGATGGAGGAGCTCAGCCAAAGTACTTTTTTGGCACGTTTTTCTTTCAGAAAATATTGAGAAATAGAAATTTAAACTAGCAAGTTTGTCACTAGAAAACGCCATGGAAGAGGCTCAGTATTGTTCCTGTGGGATCTCTTGACTGACGTGTGGTGTAGAAAGTTTCAGTCTTTGGATGGGTTTAATGTTAGCTTGACTTCTTTTCTGTGGTGCTGATGCAGAGAGACACAGTAATTGTATGCTGTTGCATAAGTGCAACATTCTGGCAGCCTCAGCTTATGAAAATAAAATATTGAAGTTCAGATTGCAAAATATGATCCAGTTGGTATTAGAAAAAATACTGAAAATATTACAGTTGAGAAGAGGCCTTTCCCATTTTCTCCAATTTATCCACTTTTATGTGCTTTTATTAGCTGCTGAAACAATAGGGAGAACAAGGAACACTAAAGCTGATTAACCACAGAAGTGAGTGTAGGGCTGTCTGACTGTCTCTCTAGTATCACTGCACTTTGTCATAGATCTGGGTCTCCGGGGACCCCTGACTGAAGAATGCACACAGAGAGCATTTAGCATGACTCTGTGTGAAGGCCAGTTGTTTGGATATGCAAATAGCACTCTCTATTCCACTGTTTGCCAGTGGCATACTTATTCCAACTGACAGTCAAAACAAGCAAGATGTAGTAATCCGTGCAAAAAAAAAAAACAAAACAAAAAAAAAAAACCACCAAAACAAAAACCCACAGGACATAAGGATTCACATAGGATAAGCAGGATAAGGAGCCAGAAATACAAACTGTATGTTGTCTGACTTCCAAAAAATTGTCTTGTCAGAGTGGCTTCCCTGCATTTATTTACTTCCATGAACAACAGCCTGTCTTTTCTTAGTGTCTTTCAGGAACCCTTTATAAGCACTCATCCTCTCAGGACCATCACCCTCCAGAAAGGACCCACAGGGCAGTGTAACCTAGGCTGCAGTGCTGCAGAATAAGGGTTTTCCACCTGTGTGAGCTAGAAATCCTGTTTTTCAAAAATATCCCAGTTTCAATATGTACCAACAACATCCAAAAAAAAGAGTTTTAAATATTTCTCCTGCTTTCCTTTGGAAATCAGAAAAGGCTGGTGTCCTAGGTTAGGGGCATGACTAGTGGAGCCAGGTTGCATGAGCGATGCCCCAGAGATTACAGATTGCTCACGCTGTATTCCCTGCCTCTGCTGTGATGAGTTTGTGTGTGATGATGTCCTGGGACAGACCTCAAGGGATCCCACTTGCTCAGGCCCATGGTGCTGTAGGCATGTTTTCTCACAGTCACAAAATGTGATGCTATATTGTGCTAAACCAGAAGGATTTTGCTTTTTTGGATAAGAATCAGTAGGTGACAGTCCTACTTTTCCCCTTTGAGCTTTTACATCAGCAAAACTTCCTTTCCAAGCAGCTGATGGTCGGACAACTCTCTAGGGAGCTGCCCCATGCAGTCTTGCATGAGGGAAACCCTTCTGAGGACCTCCAGCTTGCTCTGCAGGAGCAGCACATCAGCTGTGCTTGAGGCATGCTCCTGCTAGCATCAGATGTGACATGCTGCAGTGGGACTTTCTTACCCTGGCCACTGCACTCCACATGTCTGATGGTGTTGGAGACTCTTGTGGCGAACCCAGTGGGAAGAAGTGATGATGTCTGACTCAATTCAGAAGGCTGAATTATTTCTTTATTATAATTATGGTAAAATACATTAATATACTATATAAAAGGAGGATACTAAAAACTACATATTACATACTACTTTGTCCTACTCTATCTCTAACCTAACTCGTGACCCTGCTTGCAAGAGTCCAGACACAGGTAGATTGGATTGGCCATCAGGCTCAAACAATCCTCACCAGAATCCAATCAAGCACTCACTCCAGGTAAACAATTCTCCAAACACATTCCACATAGGAAAAACAAGGAGCAGAAATAGAAATAGTTTTCTCTTCCATTTCTCTCTGTGCACCTCTAGGAAAAATCCTAAGAGTGAGAGAAAATGTGCTTGCCACAGGAGACGTTTCCCCAGCTCATGGCTCTTGTCTCCTGTTCATTGTAGATATTAAAAACCAGAGCAAATTTCCCAGCCTAACTCTCTGAAATGCTGCCCTCCCACCACCAGAGTCTGGCTTTGACTCCAAGCAGGGATAATACCTCCATGGAACATGCAGGTTCAAACCAGTTCCAAGAGCCTAATTGGTTCCACACAGAGGAGCTTCCCTCTGGATTAGAAGTTAGTGGTGACAGGAGCAAAGACTCCACATTACCCACATCCATTGACCCACTCAGCTGGTTTCCTTCAGGGTTGCTGCAGAAAGCTGCAGCCCTGCCAGAGGGTCAGTGCTGAGTTTTGGTCTGTGCAAGGTCCTCAGGAATGGTCAGGTGGGAGCCCTCAGCATACCTGCATATTTTCATATGCACATCAGCTATGAAAGGAAATATGAAAATAAGAAGGTCATGTTTGACTGCAGTGTGTAAATGCATTTGTATCTTCAGCTGTTGCCTTGAGAGAAGCCATTCATCCTCAGCAGATTTTACCAGGAGGAATTTCTCTCCTGTGAAAAATTTTAGTCTTCAGGACATGTTACCAGATGCAATACTAAGCCAAATTCCCTCCATACCTGTGGGTTGGCAGCTGCCACGGACTGTGTTTCCCTACAGTCTCCTGGGTTTTGGGTCATTTGGCAGACTTCAAGTTTGAACCCTTTTTAAGAAAATATGCAACATAGGTAATTTCCTCTGTGCTACAATAAAAAAATGTCACTTAGGAAGTGTCCTTTCAAATCCATATTTTTGATGTTATCATCAGTTTTGTTTCCCTTTTTGGTTTCATTTATACTTGCTACAGCATCTTTTCTTTTTTTTTTTATCATGTCCAACAGAAACAGGCAGCACTCTAGGTAGGGATGAGATGCTATTAGAGAGCAGCCATGTTAACTGTGCAGCATTCCCTTAGTGCCAAACATTCATAACCATCCTGCCTTAAAACAGTTAATTATCAGATAAAACTCAAGGGATCAGCCTGAGAGAGTCACCTGTAGAAAGTGCTTTGTGTCTATGTGTGTCATGTATGTGGCATCATCACTTGATCCCCTTCAATAACCAAGTGCCACATGGATGTAAAAAACAGAAGTTTTAGTCAATATAAGTGTTCTTCTTCTGCTGACATGAAAGCTGGACCTGGTGCATGTTCTGGTCTAGGCTGGAGAAAGCCCAAAGGTAAGAGAAGCATCTCTATCCCACTGGTCCCATGCCCCACACCACATCCCTCTCCTTTTACCACCTCAGGCTTGGTTTGTGTTTAGGCTTAGTTCAGCAAAAGAATTATCTTTTGTCAGGAAAGGCTTTTCTCTCTCTCATGTTTGTCATGAAGCATCTCATCTGATTTGCCTGCTTCTTGAGCAGAGAAAGGCTGTGTGCCGGGTACTGCAGGAAGACACTGCTTATAACTGTAGGAAAACAAAACTCGTAGAGTGCTTTATGCTGCATGTGTCAGCTGATTATTTTTGCAGAACACAATGTTATTTCCTCCTAAGGACTGAATCTGCTTTTCTTAGTCTTTTCTTGTGTTATTTGTGCTTTGTTGCATTGTATCCTTGCTGCTCTTCAACCTGTTCTCTTAGGCTCATTGGGCCCCTCTTGACAAAGAAAGTAGATTTGTGACAATGAGTATTTATTTTCAAGACCCTGATAAATGTGGTTTTCTAATATCTGCACTGGTCTTGTGAGGAGAGGAAAAACTAATACCTATGGGGTGAAATCATGGTTTGGTGGAAGGCAGTGGTGGGATTCCCCCCAGCTTTGCTATGGCCAGAATTTCAGAACAAAAGAGCTTGGGAATCCAAATACCTTCACTACCTCCTCTAACTGCCTGCCTCGATGGTGAACCAGGAGCCCACAGAAACACCTCTCAGCTGCTGCCTCCCTACTGTTCTGTGACGAAAGAGATTATTTAGGAACAAAGGACTGCCCAGGACCAGGTGTTGCTCAGTCATCACCACAGCTGCAGGGTAGGACCGACACCCATGTCCTCACTTCACACACTCATGCTCCCTGTCTGGCAGGTGATCTGTGTGCACCCACCTGAAAAATCACCTTTAGCTGTGTGGGACACTTTGGCACTTACTGCTAGAGAGTGGCTTTAGTGGGCACCTGAAACTCATGAGTAGCCTCAGTACCTAAATCAGGCCCACTTTGTCCCATCCTTCTTCCCATGCTTTCTTCAGCAGATGTTTTCTCGAAGCAGCCTCAGAGCACTAAGGCATGGTGATGTAAGTGGGGGTTTCTGTGGCTCTCTTCTCTGGAAAGCGTGGGATTAAATACCGTAATCCTTTGGCCAAGCAAACTATGCTGTCCTCCGGGACTGATCCTGCCCTTGTTGAAGTCAAAGGGAACTTTGTCTGATTTTGCTGACTGTTGTGAAATATTGTCTAAAATCAGGATTTCAGCTTTCATCCTCATGCTGTGAAGATGGCAATGGCCCTGTCACAGTCCATAATTTTCTCTGAGTGAGGTTATCCCACAGGGCACCCTGGTCTAGTGGCCCAGGCTGGGCAGGACCCAAAAGTAGAGCTGTTCCTGAGACTGAACCTCTCATACAGTACTTCTGCTTGTGGATATTTAATTTATTTGCTCATGTTTTGGCATTGCTGCAAAAAAATGTCCTGGCCTTTGAAATGTCAAGGTGTGTAGTGCGCAAATGATAAACCAATAATCTCAGTTGAGGCTTGTCATGAGAGAGGCTTGTCTGCATTTGCCTCCTGGCAATCTTTTAAATTAATTTCTTTTAACATCTCTGTCATTGTTCTTTACAGAGTCTAGAAAAATACATGTGAACAAAGGAAGGTCCTGCCTTAAACAACTTGACAATTCATGTTACCTCTGTGTGCTGGAACAGCTTGTCATGAAGAGGCAAGCACTAGCAGCAGATACCTGCATTGCTTGGAAACATTTTGTGGCTTCAAACCTAAGGCCTAAGATACTGTCAAGAGAAAGAAAGCTCTCTGTGTGGGTTATTTATGAGACTCACATTCTGGGGGAAGGGCACAAAGGAACATGGGTTAAAATGACAAAGGCATCAGGCTGTGTTTCCTTGACTGACCCCCCCATCTCTTCTGTCACTGGTCCACCAAGTCTTATGGAGCCCCTACACCCCAGAAGGTCCACTGGTGGCCCTTTCAGTGTGGCATGGCCAGCAGGAGACATGTGCATGTGTTGTGTGGATGTCCTTCCACCTCAGCAGCACCTTCAGTTTCGTCTCTGTGTGGCAGCCCTGCCTCCTGTGCTGCTGTGGCAGCAGCATCACCCACCACATGGCTTCCTGGGCTCCCAGCAGCTGGTTTCAATATCCATCCCAGCAGCAGGCACACCCTAGAGGCACGCCACCAGCCCCACACCTCCTGCCCATTTCCAGCTGGCAGCAGTGGCAGCACTCATGGGAAACATTGCTGCTCACCCACATAGCCCAGTTTGCTTTAGGGATGTCAGTAATTTGACTTTGTTGTTTGTAAATACAGCTGCTCACTGCTCGGGACCTCAGAGGTTGCTGCCCCAAATCTCAAGAAGAGCCAGACATCTGGGGAGCTGAGTAACATACCAATGAGATGGGTTGCAACACTGAATTGACATAAATAATAAAACCAGGCAGCTGCTGGATACCTCTTTCCTCGTGGATCAGTGCTAATGGCAGTTTAGCACGGCACAGGTGAAGAAGGAGCAGGTATCCAGACCTAACAAAAGAGGGTGTTTCCTGCCAGAAACAGAGCTCAGGCTCAGCAGATACATTCTGATTTTCAGTTTCTGTGGTTACTGACAAAGTTTCTTTGCATGATCACATCAGAGCAAGCATGCAAATCTTTCCAGGAAGGGTTTCATGTGAAAAATGTTTGGCTCCTGAAACAGAGAAGGCTTCTTGGGTTCAAGATCCCTTGGGATAGAAAGGTTTTTATATATAAGAATTTCAAATCAAAATTGCTGCTTTCCACTCCACTTTGCAATTCAGTCTGGCAGGGATCTACCAGGTCTTGGGCTATCTTAGTGGTGTAAGGAAAACCCCGAGCACAGAGTATTTGAGTACAAGATAGTTTCCAAAAGTCTCCTACAGGAGGATGAGTCAAACTGAAAAGCTACAATGTAGTCTTCTGTTGACCCTCACACAAGCTCAACGCTGCTTTTAATTTGTCCCATCTTACTTATTATTCCTGAAAAATAAAACTAAGCATTCTAAGAGAATTTTAAAATAGCTCAAGTGTGACTCAAGTCCTGCAAAAGTATGTAATTTTAAGCTTAGAGAAAGTGTTTCATCCTTAATTTGCCCTGCAATGTTCAAATCCACAATATGAGGTGCTATTCACACCACTCTTGATGGTGACTCACCATCCTTTAACCTCCCTGTGCTGGGCCCAGAAGCAGATCCAGGTTTCCATGGGTGGAGGCAGGGAGCAGCATTTGGTTTCTTCATTGTGTGGCAGCCAAGGAGAAGCATGAAGGGAGCAATGTGTACTTGCATCTGCATTTGAGGGATGCTGAGGGCAGTGAGGAGCAGGCAGCTAACTCAGAGGGGCAGGAGTGGCAGTAGGGCATGGATAAGGCATATTCCCCAGCCTTGTGCTGCCCACTGACATTTTTCAGCAACATTGGGCAGCCCGGCCTTCGTAAGCCTCTCCATGGATGTGCACGGCTGTTGAGATGTGACTATTTTGTCTCAGTGGCTTTACTTTGCATCTCTCCTTTTCTCTGTCCCCTAGAAGGAATTGTGCTAATGTCTTTATTCACTTCTCTTTCCTTTTTTGGGTAAATTCATTATTTATTTATTATTTTGGGTAATTCATTATTTCCTCTTTCTCCTGAATACAAATTAACCCTGTCTTTGCTGCAGCAGGGTTCAGTGCTGGCTCTTTGCTGCAGTTTATCACAGCGTCACACAGACTCTGAGGACCAGGTGCCACCACCTTTTCTACAGATCTGGGGCCAGGTGTGTGGCTTGAGCACACCCTAGTGAGACTTCACAATGCACTTCTGCTACGACCTCTCTCTGTGTATAGAATCTATACAGTGACAAAAGGAGGTGTCTTAATGCCTCCCCTAGTCCCCAGCCATTTGAACACTCTTCTTTCACACATCTTCTGCCACATGCCAGCTGTGGAGTTACAAACATTGATGCTGGCACTAAAGAAAGGGAGGCACCCCATATGGTCAGAGGTAAAGGAGCAAAGGGAGAGCTGTTTTTTGTTTCCATGTGGACCTAGCCCTGGCAGGGCAGCCCAGGTGAGAACAGGGCTACAGCTCTTGAAGTGCCCCAGATAGCCACAGGAACTCCTTCCCCAGCACCGCACTCACATGGATATCATGGCTGATATGGTGGACACAGACATCAGGAGTAAATCTGGATGGACTCAGGACTGCATGGACAATCTCTCTCCACAGCACCTCACCAAATCCCTCAGCTGCCTTAGACCAAGCCATTGCAGTTAGGGTGTAGTTATTTTAAACTGGGACATCTTCAGTCCACTGGTGGAAGGTTGGATGAAGTGCTTATTTCAGAAACAGAAACACATTTAATGAACTATGGCTCTTTTCCCTCCCACTATTCCGAATAGCTGTGAGAAGGGGAACTGTCAACATCTCCCAAGCATCTTGGCAAAAGTCAGGCACAGGAACATAGAGACAATCTCTGTGATGCTCTGGTTAGCAAATGTGGCTAACCATTCTCATATTTTTCCTCCAGGCATGGACAGCTCAGACATTGCCATAAGAACTCTGTTTTACAGTCTCCCTGAAAGGTAATTAGCGGCAATAAAAATATTTTCGAAATTGCTGGCTTGTTAATAGTGTGCACAACATAGGAGATCTTTGGGTCCCAGCATCAGCTAATGATGAGGCATGAAATGCCTCCAAACCAGTAAGCAGTCCAAAACAAAAGCCTGCGTTTTGCTTCTCCGTTGTACAGCAGCAGCAGCCTGGGACATGCACAGAGGTGTTGTTTCAGGCAGGAAGCAACATAAAACTCAAATATTGTTTTTAACCACTATCCAAATAAAATAAAAAGAAATCTCTCTTGTGGAAACTGAATTCATAACAGTTCTCCTACACAGGGATGGCTGGAGCCATCAGGAGGTACCATTTTGCATCTTCACTTGCTTCAGGAGATTTGCAATGGGAAGTGTGATGGTGTTTTACTGATCAAGCTTGTGTCCTCTCCTGAACCCCTTAACTGCCTCTTTGTGTTCAAATTTCAAAGTGTTCCTGCTCACCTTGCAGGTTCCTTCAATGAGACAGGAGGGAAAGGATTGAAAAGGGTAAGGTGGAGGATATGCCATGGGTTTACAGCTTGCAAAGCTCCCACACAACCTACAGCTCCACACCTGTGCTGCTCAGGGCTCGCTGCCTTCAGGCCTGGGGACAGCAGGTCCTTCCTTCCAAACCAATCAAAAGAAAGAGCAAAAGAAAACTATACAGTATGAAGATGAGCTATGCAGTAACCAGGGACCTGGGGATGGCAGAAATGAACGTGCAAGAGTCGAGCAAATGGTGAACCCACCTGAGCTCCTGGTAGGCCCTGCTCATGTCCCCTTTCAATTATTTTGGGCCTTGTACCTGCCAAAGAAGGCAGCTTTGAAGTTGTTTTCCACATGTTGCAGACTGTACGTTACCTCTATCCATCTGGCATTGACTGTGGCATGCAAAGGTTGCCACTGACAGTGAAATAATATGCTTTATTTTGAAACCTTCTTACTTTAATATTGTTTTAAAGGACAAAAGGCTTAAAAATAGGTACATTAGCAGTTGTACATGAACAATATGTTAGCATTGGTTATTTAGGAGTTTGTAGGCTAGTCAGTCATACATTATCTGGAATCCAAGTCCATTTGAGGAAACACTGGAATATCACTTAATGTTATCCTTAAAGACCTTTTGCTCTGAGTACTCCTTTACTGTGATGTTCTTCACATCTGTTAATACAATACATAAATGAGAAAAAATTTTTGGGAGTAAGTTGCAAATTTCTGAGATTAGGAAATATTTGTCCATAAAATCATCATTTAAATTATCCTCCTTTCACTAACAAGTATCTAATTGTAAAACTGACTTCTGGAATGGCTGAGAAGGGTATAATGAAATTTTCAATAGGATAATATGTATAAAAACAGTCTTGCAACCTTCCATTTGTTCTGTATGAATAAAATCTTCATTTAAGTTCCTAATATTAGGTTTAAAAAGGGCACTTCTTTTCAGTCTAATCTATTAACAGAATTCAGTATTAAATTACCCCCAAAGACTGCAAAGTTATAGAGAACATTTTTTTCATTGCAAAATCAATTCCTAAATAATTTTCACAAGAGTGTTCTGGATGAAAATGAATTTCTGCAAAGAAATTATTTAGAAAAATGGTCTAGAAACAGCCTAAATATCAAGATAGTATTCCTGGTCAAGTACTTTGAGAGCTTTAATGGGTTTCTGGTTGGCATTAAATGCAAAACCTGAAATGGCTTGTGAATGGAAGTGAGTGGAAGAAGTTTTGATCACTGATTGCAAGGTTGCCACCTTTCCTTGGCTCGTTATTGCCAAATTTTACTTCTACACAGACATATATGGCAGCAGAACAAGTCTTGTTTTACTGAGCTGACACCATGCTCTCTGGCTGTAACAAACATATCCCACATGTCTGGGGGTTGAAATCTTTCCAGCTGAACCCCTTTCCTGGCACTGGAAGGTGCTGGCTGTGACACTGGAGAGAAAGAGCTTTCCTTTGGGCCACCAAAAGCCTGGCTACCCCTCTCTTGCACGGCGCATAGCCACAGAAGATGCGAGGTTGTGGGGTTGTGTGGCAAGGAGAACTGGAATTTAAAGACTCTGAGCAGTCCTAAGCCACCAGGCAGCTTTGGACACTCAAAGATGAGCATGGTCAGAGCCCTCCCTCCCTCCTCTCTGTTGCTCTCCAGGCAACCATGCACATACAGGGCTAATGTGGTGTGCAAGAGCACTTGGGAAATCAAACATCTGTTTGATCAGGGATCAAAACGTAATCAATGGAGGTGGGTCAAGAAGTGTTGCCAGAAAGATCTGAGAACACCCTGCTATCAATTACAAATCACCACTGACACTCTACGATGGCTGGTATGCTCATACAGAGAGAAAGTTTGTACTTGGCAGTGTCAGAGCTTGGAAGCTATCAGATGGCAGCCTGGTTTTCCAAAGACTTCTAATTGAGGGATGTAAGCCACTCTCATAAAGCTGCAGGCCAGCTCAAAGTCCTGGGAGCCAGATCCCATTCTAATTCCTTGTGATCATAACATGAAAGAACAAAGGGCCATATCCTGCCATTGATACATTTTCAGGCCTTTTAATGGACACAGCTTAGAGACCCAGATATAGATCAATGGCAGGATATAGTCATAATGACCAAAACTGAGCTAAAAGAATGGTGTCTTCCTATTTTGACTTTATATGACATAGCACTTGCACATAAATGGAGACCAGATTTTTCTTTTAAACAAGTTGTCAAAGTATCTGTTGCGTCCTACTGAAGGAATGCTTGAATAGCAAATTCCAAACCTAACACTTCAGTAAATCTAGCAAACTTGTTATACTATACCACACAAAGAATTCTCTGCAGATCTTTTCAATTCAACTTTTGCAGATAGAATATCTTGGCTGAGACCACAGCTAGAGCTGTTAGCACTAAAATGAGCTATCATAAAGATGATGGGTGATGATGCTTCTCCACAGCACTTGGTACCAACCATGCCGTGTCTCTTGGTTTATGCAGGACAACACTTTTTGACGACTTTGTCTTAGAGCTAAACCTGCCTATCAAGTTGCTGAATGTTTAATCTTTACAGTGTGTGCATTACTGCACAGATCAGTAAAAAATCCCCCCAAAACCAGACACAGAAGTTTCAGCCAAACAATATTTTTAGAAGTTAACTTATTCTGCTGGTGGTTATTAGTCCAAATAACTCATGACAGCCTAATTTCTCTTTAAACTTTTTCTTCCTCAGAATCAGAGGTAACATTTCAAAATATTTGGAAGGGTGCTGTTTGTTTTTCTTCCCAAAATCTCCACAAAGATGTTGTGGATAACCACAAAAGTATCATCCACATTCCTTTATGGTAGTACTCAGGGATATGATTTATTCAAACCCAGAGTACTTTAAACACTCTCCAAGTCTCAGAACGGAGCCCTGGAGCATCCACCTAGACTGTTCACAAATCTGGCTTGAGAAAGCCATCTCTGCACTATCCAAAAGTAACAGGGTAGATGACAGTGCTGCTAAAAACCTAGGAGGCTAATGTGAATCAACCGGGCCATCTGGGGCTATTTAGCTGTTCTTGCTGTGTGATAACAGAACTTGGCATGAAGGGCTGGAGCCTCCAGCAAAATCAGACATGACAAAATACTCTGAGCTGAGTCAGAAACAATGATTCTTTTTGCTGCATATAAGCAGAAATCACTGACTTTTGTATGGCAGAGAGCAGGCTGACAGATAGGAGTGGCTGCTTAGTGGTGCCTTTTGACTACTGATCACCTTGAAAACGCTGAGAAATAGAGGGATCCTTAGGCTTTATTGCAGTGTAAACATTTACAGTATTGATGCTTTTTCCAGAAAATGAGGCCACATCTGCATCTAGAATGAGAAGGATCTACTGAAGCAGCTGTAGCTCAGGATGGATTCCCAGGAGAAGCTGGCAACCGTGAAGTTGCCCCGAGATTAAATACATAATATTATTTTTCAGTCTTTTCCCTTTATTGAGACAAAATATGAATTAAGAGTCTTCGAGTATTTGTCTTGGAGAGAGATAACTATTCCTCCTGCTTGCTGGGATGAGACAAACTTGGTTCTGATGTGACACAGAGGAACCCAATTTCCACAGCTACAGATCAAGGGATGCAAATCTGGGGTGGGTTTTCCCCCACCAGCAGCATGGATTGACAGGAATATCAGCAGTGCTAGCAGGGATGGAACCATGTGGACCAGATGCACGACATGATGTGGTCTCTGGTGCCTGAGGTGATAGTTTCTCTAAACTGGGTCTGCTGCTATGGGCTGTGCCTGAGGGAATAAAGATGTCTGAGATTATACAATGAGTTAGCCTGAGGCAAAGCTGAACATGCCTTTTACTGGGTGGCAAAAAGATAAATGTTGGGAACCTCAGAAGAAGACAGACTGGAGCTGGACCCTTGCACGTTCAACACTGCATAGCTGGCAGCTGCCACGTGGGAGGAAAATCAAATCTAAATTTCCCTTTAGGTTCTGCTGCTCTAAGATTTTGTGAATGCTCCCTGTAAACACTGCCCCAAAACTGCTGTTGTTTAAGGATAATTTTTGCAGTAGGTTTAAAAGCAGGTGAATTCAGGACAGCTTGTGACTACAGTGGAGAATTGCTACTCAGAAGAGGTATAGATCCTGCCCCAGGCTCTCTGTAGTCTGTTTCTCACAACTTGTGAGGCTTCCAGCCTCCCCTTCACCTGGGGCTAGGGGTGATTTTCAGGTTTGGTAACATTTCTACCCTTGATCTGTGGGACACAGATGACCTGAAGTGCAATGATGCCTCAAGCCATTTTGGTTTTCGTGGGTTTTTTGCAGCTGTCATCCTCAAGTCCGAGGTATACACAGGCAGAACTGCGCAAAACTTCAAGGAATGACCCCAGCTTTGTGACTTAGGAGTGCTTGGTGGTGCTGGAAGGGAAAACAGCAATGTGTGATTCTGTGACTGCTGAGACAGATGTGCTCCTGTAGCTAGTTTGCTTTTGAATTTGAAGAGTTACTGGGAAATTTAGTCAGCCTGGAAAGTTATAAGAAGAGGGAAAGAAGTCCCAGAAAATTACCCAAGCCGGTTCTGGGAGCAGAAGGTTCAACAGAATCTGTTTTCACTTTTTTTTTTTTTTTTTTTTTTTGTGACCTTTTGCATCATACTGCTATAACTCAGGTACTGTTCCAGCCTCTGCACTTGCTTTTCTTTCACTTTGTTTTATTTTTATGGCTATGCTTATCGCCTATCCCATATACACATAAATTCATAGGTCATTACTTTAAAAAACAGAATACCAGAAAGCTGAGATGGGGGAAGGCAACTAGAACTCTAGACCAGACTAAACTAGAACTATAAACCAAAGGAATATCACTGTGTCTTTCCCAAGACTCCCAGCCTCTTCCCAGTTCTTTCCCATGTCACCTGTAGCTGGTGCCTGACACCTTGCACACCTGGCTGCAGCAACATGGGCTGGAAAGGGTGGAGCTCTCTGGTTCTGCTTTCACAAAAGCAGGGTTTAGAGAACAGTTCTTCTCAGCTAAACTACAAGGGCCATGTACCAGAGCCAAGGACCATGGAAGGACTCAGGTCACATTTGTGCTGCTTAAGGCTCTCTAGGTCAGGCTCATGCTGCAGAGAGCTGTGCAAAGCGGTCCAGAACACAGCTAAACATGAAGCATGTAGGCTGTACAGGGCTCCAGCTGATGCCCTGCCCTTTTTTCTTGAGTAGAATAGCATGAAGACCTCAAAGTAAGAAGCTAAACCTGGAAGATCCTGGTTTGGGGAAGCAGAGGGAAGAGGAAGAAGTATTGGTGCTTATAAAGTTTTTAAGAGCATGGGAATCTTCCTATCTGAGAGCAGAGGTAAAAGCAAAACAAGATTTGCCATTGAAGTCTGAAAGTTTTTGCTTGTGTTTTATTTGTGTCCATGTCTTTTTCTTCAAATGGAATTTGGACAGTGTTTTGCACTGAGTGATTTCCAGAAAGTCTTGTTCTTCATCCTCATGGAATTTTTAAGGAGATATTTGTCCAGGCTGTCCACATGAGTGTGTCTTGTAATGTTGATCCCTCAGAGAACAATCATGGATGGAACCACAATAAATGTTGTGCAACACTGTTTTTCTGAATTAGGAGCTTGGAAAGAACAAATATGCTGGAATTTGGTTTCAGTCCATTCCCTTCTTTTTTTGACCTCCTATCAGAAAGAAATAATATATTCTTCTTTTGGAATAGGAGCTGTGTCAGCCAGTATATTGGCACATCTGTGAAATGCACAGGCTTACTTCAAAACAACATTTCTTTTGGAAAGGAAATTGCACTGAATTTTTCTGAAGTCATTGGCCAACCATGAAATGACAGAATGGGAACTTGTCCTTCTTTTTGACAGATCATTATAGTCCTCAGTCAACTGAAACCTTTCCAGCATGCTCCCCTTTGATAGCTCTGTGGGTTGCAGCACCCCTATCCTTCTGCCCAGCAAAGCCAGCCCTCTATCCCAGCTCCCAGAGAACTTCTTTTCACAGCCTCTATAACAACTCAGGGCCCTGTATGCCCACCAGGCCCTTGCCCTTATAGAACTGATACAAGGACTGTGCTGTCCACCAATCCTGGGACCCAAAGGGAACCAGTCTTCATCCCACCCACCTCTTCCCACATTTGGAAGCAGATCTGCTGCTGCCACTGTGGATTCTAGAGCCTGTGTGGCCCATGGCCATGGACAGTCACTCTGTGGGCAGGAGAAATTGCCCTGCCTGCCTCCACCTCAGCTGCATCCTTTGTCTGCAGCTCCTGCAGTCTTCTCCTCACCTCCTGGTTTGCTGTGAGCAGAAGGGAAAGGCAAGGAAAAAGGGGGTACAGCCAAAGAGGCTTAGTTTGGCTGCTGCACCTTCTCCTTGCAGGCATCTTGCGGCTGCTGCACCCACGTGAGCCTCCAGTGCTGCACCTGCTAGCACTGGTGAAGTCAACAACAATTCCCAGCTTGGACAGCTTGACAGCCTCACCATCTTCTCAGGCACCCTCCACCACAGCCACATAGACACCAGTCCACTCAGATCTGCTTAAAATATCTCCTGCTCTGCATTCACCTTTTCCCACTGGCAGCACATCATCTTGGAGCTCCTCTTCATCCTCCCCTGCCTCTTGCCTCAGAGGAACCTTGCTCCTCAAATCAAACAGCAGGACAAAAGAGATCGCTGGGATGTTCAGGCCATCACAGGGGGATTCCTTGATTGTCTACCGGGATGTGCAGGCAATCATTGCTGAGGTTTTTCAGGAATGGCTAGTGAGACAGAGGAGGCCTAGAAAGGAGGTGGGAAAATTATGTCTACATAAGCAATTGATCACATTATTTGGCTTGCTAATGTTTTAATTGTAGTCCTAAAGGTCAGCAGCACTCTGTACTGGGGTTTTTAAAAGATTGCAGAGGCCATATTTATCCTATAGATTTTTTTTTCCAATTCTCAGTTTACTTTGAAAGTATCATCAAATAACATATACTCTTTAATGAAGTCTCCCCCTCCTCCCATTTAAAACATACCTTCCAAACAGCACAGTCTGCCTCTTAGTGATTGAACTGAGAAAATGTTTGTGTTGCTAGTATTTCTTTTTTTTCTGCTGAATACTGCAATAGAAATTCTGCTGCATAAGGCAAGAATTTAACATGATTCTGAACAGACAACCTAAATAAATAGCCAAGATGATCACAGACTCCTGGCATCTCAGGGAAGGTAATTTCATCAGTAGCCTGATCACTGAACATGCAAAACTTGCCTACAGTTCATTACAGGCCTATTTTGAAAACATTGACTGCTTCTTGAGAAATCTGTGTGTTCACAGAAGAAAATGGAGGTGAAATAACTGAGAGAAGAAGCACAAGCTTCTATTTGCACCATTCATCCATGCTAATCAGCCTCTTGATTTGCCCAGAATATAGGAGCTGATGTAACTGTCCTGAAATCCACTACAGATATAATTGAAACCTGCTGCAAAACTGTGCTTTTCTTACTGAATGCTTACTCACTGTAACTGTGGAGTTTCAAAATTTTACCACTTCTATTCTATTGCTTGTCCTGTATAGTAAATAGAATGTTGAAAAACTGGCTTTCTCCTCAGGTTTGTTGGTTTTGTAATGATTCCAGTAACTACCACATCACTCAATATCTCTTAATATGCTTGCACAGACATGAAAATTCATGATAAACAGATGGATTTTGAGAAAAAGTACAGCAGAAGTTACTCACAGATTTGTCTTTCCATGTTCAGCTGCATGGGTTTTTTTATTATTATAATCTATATGCTTTTTCCAACCTATATTCCCAGAGAAACACACATTCCTTGCAGCTTGGAACCATGCAAGTGTAGCAAGTCACCTAACAGGAATATATGGGTCATGGTACTACATGACTTAACTCTGATTCGATGACTTATGCTCTTTTTCAATTACTTCATCACCAATGGCTGCTGTCGAAGGAGCCAAAATGAATACAAATTGGAAGAACATAAGGAACAATCTTTTTCATTATGTAAATATCTATTTTAGACTAATTTTTAGAGGTATTTCCATTTATTTTCAGAAGGAAAATGTTACATTTACTTAACTTTTGTCAACTGAAATGAATGGGCTGTATTCATTTGCTCTGACGGGGAGTATTTAAAACTGCCATTAGTCCCATTAAAACCAGAACTAGACTTGAAGTGACCTGCAGAATGGAGCACTGTGATGTACAATGAAACTGCAGATGAGTCTTCAGGAGATGCTTAAGGCACAAACATTTCTAAGCAATGTACCAAACTTTGCTATTTCCCCCAATGTCAATGAAAATTGTCGGAACAGTACAGAATTCCTGAAAGACTTCATAAATTATCCTATGTATAAAAACAGATACAAACTTTCTATTCTTCCTTTGTAGGAAAGAGAGTGCTTACAGTAGTCTCAGACAGTAACTGTTGTCTTCTCTTGATATCGTTGATGTTTCAGGTTTTGTTTTTTTTAAATATGCCACACTCACAGAGACAAACACTAATGTCCCACAGAACTTCCAAATTTTAACCAGACAAGAATATGTAAATATAAATAGGGCTGATGAAAAATTCAATCAATTCCATTTTTAATTGCAGAGAGCCAAAATATCCTTTTACTCAAAATAGACTGCATTAGTCTCAATCCCACACATGACATTAACCCTGACCATGCTAGTATTGCTTGTGGTAGGAAGACCTTTATTTGATGCCAGAACTTTGTTCAGTGTTTATCTTTCCATGACTGGCCTAGCCTTTCCACTTTAAGATGTTTCCATGTTACAGGACTCTTGAAGTACCAGAGAATAAGGGAAAAGGAAAAATGAGAGGATGTAAACAAACTTGAAGTCTTTCAAACCACTCTGTATCCCTTAGACTTTTGTATTACCCCCACTGCAGACCTTTTGATTCCAATCTCAGCCCTCTGTACATTTCCCAAAGATGAAGAAACAATAGCAAAACCTGACCCAGTTTAGGCTTTCTGCTACCTCTGTTTGTGCCACTGTCAGGGCAATGGGTGAAAGCAGTCAAAGTGCTGGGGATGACAGGGCAGGCTGAGCAAGCTCAGGTGGCCTGGTCCTGAGAACCTCTGCAGAGCTGGATCCATAAAATAACTTGTTGAAGTTGACTGTGCAGTGTCCAAATACATTAAAAGCAGAGGATAGTCCATGCTCCTCTGCTAGCTTCACATAAGATCTGGTGAGCTGAAGTGATGCTGTACCTCACAGGTGGAGCATGGTGTGTGGGGATGAGCTGTTTCCATGTGGGACCAGCTGCTCTCTCTCCACAGAAATTGTGAATAGCTTCTCTGTTGGTTTGTTTGGCTTAGCTCTATCTCTTCTGCTCACACCCACAGAACTGTTGGTGTCCACGAGACTCCAACAGTTGGACATGGTACATAGTACATGTAGGTTCATGGACATGCCTACAAGCACACTAGGAAAAATGTCCATCTATGGTTTATCCTATCCTTTTGTCCTATTCAGATGAGTCCCACCACAGCCTATTGCAAACCTCTAACAATTCCTGTGAGATTTAGAGCTTTTTATACTGCAGAGGCTTATTCTAGCTTAATTTCTAGAAATTAATTAAAGCAAGAGAAGAAGAGACTGCTTAGACTAGGCTTTTATGTCACTGAATCATTTTTTTATGAGTTTTAAGCAGTTTAGGATTAGACATACTTTCTGCTGATTTCACCATACTCTCCCTATCTTATTTCATTCTTATGAAATAGGAATAGTTGTTGCTGATTCAAATTTCATTAGACTGTGTCTAGATTCAAGATTTGTCTGGTTTCTTTCTTTTCAATTTTTAGTTTAGAGGATTATCTGGAGGTAAATATCCAGGACTTGACTGAGAGGTTTAATTTTGCAAAGGCATTGAGTTCTCAACTCTTGTTTAGGATCTGGACCTCACTCATGAATCTAGATGTACAGCTCCACACCACAAAAGAGCATAAGTAGTGTGCCTCAAATCAAGATGTAAAAATTACTTTCTACATGCCTGAAGTAACACACACTTAATAGCTTGTCTGGACTGGATCTAGTGCAGAAAGCCCTGTAAAATATTGCTCTACACCACTGTGTGATAATAATGAAATCCAAAGCACCAGCTTCTGACAGACACCCACTGTTGATTGACGTAATCCTCATAATGCTGAATCAAGACTTTCAGAATCATGCATTAAAACTGTGGCTCTCAAGTAGCTACTGGAAACTGCATACATGCTTAAATATGTATATTGTTTATGGTGTTCTCCTGGACTTACATGTAGGCTACCAACATACAGTTTTCAATATGTCACTTTTTTTGCTTCTACATATATAGATGCTTATACACACTTCTCTTGCTGATTCTCAGCTCCAGCTGAACTAAACTCAAGAAGCCACAGGTAATTTTGGAAGACATCCCAGGATTTCTGGTGGGAAATGAGACAACTCTACAGCTCTCTCTTCAGCCTTGCGGTTACTTGGTACCTTCTGCAAAACATGTTTTTGCCATCAACATGTGTTTGTTGTACATAAGGGTTAGCAAACATGTTTTTTGCTGCTGTACCAGTAAATATCCCAGTTTTTAACCTGTTGGAAGAGGCTGTGCCTCACCCTGCACAATTTAACTGAAAAAGGTATAGGCAGGAGCTCTATTTTAGCATGTTGAAGTACATGTTTATGTGCAAAAAGGATCCAGTAGCCTGCAAATTATCAGTGAGGAAATGACATCCCCATTTAGCCTTACCTGAGCCAGACCTGAAGGTCAGCTGAGCTGTCACTGCTCCCTCACACAGAGATTTCACAACACAGAACTTGTTCTGGACATTCAGCCAAAGCTCTGCTCCTCATCTTCCAGATATGGAGATAATGGGGTACTACCACACAAAACCCCTGTGTCAGCCACACAGACATATTCTAGCCCTTCATCATGGAAGATCCTTTGGTCCTTTGTATGTTATCTTGGCAGTATAAAAATTTATCCTAACAAACAACTCTGCAGTAAAACTGCTGTACTAAAGACTGGTTTATAGTGGTAATTAGCAACATTTACTGTACCATATACTTTCTCTCTGAAATTTGTTTTGTAAGTTCTGATTTGCTCAGAGACTTCTGGTCTGGGATGCACAGGAATTATCTAAATACTTCAACTATGGGATTCAAGGTTAAAGGGATAACTACCTGTGAAACTGCATTATCTGGGTAGACAATCCTTGTCACTCCTCCTTGTTGCAGTGCAACTTCACTCGTTTGCTTTGAAGGATTAGGATCTTATTCATAGAAAGGAAGGTTTCTGGTGTCCTGTCCTTTCCTTTGCCTGTTGGCTGTGCAAAGCCATACAGATCCCAGGGGCCAACAATGATGGCTGATGGCAACCACCAAAGGAAAATTTGTGGTGGTCTATGGGCTCTTTTGATGAAATATTGATATTTATAACACAGACATCTACTATGGAATTGTCTCTTCTTAACCAATGTATAATGTATTCAGGGTGTTAATCATTTAATCCCAAACAAGACCCCTGAAGTAAGTGTGAGATGAACCATGCCCTTATCTGCATCCCTCTGCTTGTCATGAGGAGAGCCTGGAATGAGCAGATCAGACACAAACATCTGCTCCAGAGACATCTAAAAGCAGGCAAGATGTTTGATTCCTGCTGTGCATTTCCCAGGCCATGAGATCTGGGTCACCCTGTCACACCCCACAACCTTGCTCAGAGGGCTCCTCTTTTGCAACAGACTGGGGCTCTGGGAGAGGTTTTGGCTGCTGGACAACCACTTGCTCTGTGCTTCAGGCTTCCTTCTCTAATGGAGACAATTCCAACACAGAAAGCAGTAGCTGGGCTCTTTGAGGAATGCTTAATTTTATCTCCTTCCCCTTCCACCCCTGCTTCCCGCCATGGTAAGCCAAAATGATTAAACATTTGGTGTTTGTTTGCTACATTGTTTATCCATCCGTGCTCTTGCTTCTGTGTTTAACAGAGGAAATAACTCTCTATGATAATGTATAACTACATGCTGGTAACATCAGATAAACTAAACTGGACAAAAATGTTTCCCTTGGCAATTCTCCACTTTCTTTAATTTGGCCAGAGAAACCACTTTACTTCTGGAATTGTGAAGACCCCAGCTACAGTTTATTATAACACAGAGTTTCATGGTTTTTCTTGTTAAACTCCATGTAAGACTAGGAGAACAATCCTGCCATTCATTTTCCTGCAGTATAATTGAGCTGATAAGCATCAAGCCACACACCAAAACCCACAGTGAATGTCATTTGCATTCTTTTTCTGCCTTTACAGAAAAAAAAGCAATCTGCTTATCAGCCCCCATGGAAGCTGCACAATGCTACAGGGATGCATATTAAAAGCTGAACACAGGGAAGGAAGAAGGCAGTGCACTTGTGCACTTGGAGGGAGCCCTTTTGGGGTGGAGACAGCATTCCCAGGCACAGCAGGAGGAGCTGGGTGAGCATCAGAGGAGCCTCTCCATTTACCCACAGGGAGTGGTACATTGCAGCAAGAGGGGGGGAGACAGAATTGGGGTCCAGGGATCATCACATGGAACAGCTTGTGCTGCAGCTCCTCTGTGGCTCCCATCAATGGGTTTCAAGCAACAGGGTCAATCTGCAGACATCTGGGCACACAGAGAGAAGGACAGAGAGGGCTGCTGGAGGTTCTACGCCTCTGCCCCACAGGTAAGTGTGTGCTGGTGCCTGGGGAGGTTCTGGGCTCAGGTTTAATTGATCCTTGCATGGCACCCAGGATTGCAGCCACATCTTTGAGTTGAGACACCTGAAACACTGCAGAGGACAATCACCTTCACAGT
Source organism: Chloebia gouldiae (assembly GCA_003676055.1). Lineage (NCBI taxonomy): Eukaryota > Metazoa > Chordata > Aves > Passeriformes > Passeridae > Chloebia > Chloebia gouldiae. Next base: position 23,278,786 of record QUSF01000007.1, on the reverse strand, counting down.
GTGCAGGTATGTGGGATGTATGCACGTGGGGCCACACATGAGCTCCTGCATTATGGGTTAACACATGTGCAGGAGTCACACCAGTGCAAAGGGTTCTACCTTTTTGTTTGGCACCCAACACAAAGTTTTGGTCTCATGTGCCCTTTTCTACCTGAAGGTTAGAGTGTGGTCCTGCCCATGGAAGATGCAGGCCAGCAGCAGTGCAGCAGGTACAGCATCTTTCCCCTCCATGTCCCACAAGTGCCTTGAAAAGCACTGGCTGCTCTTGCTGCAAGCCTCACCACTGCGCAGCAAGGGCAGCTCCTCTGCTCATGGTATGTAACTCATTCAGCCCACACACGATGAGTCTACTGCTTCAGGACACTGCGTGTGAGATTTAGTGGGCTTCACCCCCAAAACATGGATTCCTGTGCATTTACTACACCTGTCCTAAGAGCTGCTGTCTGCACAGTGATGGGCATATTGAAGATTTCTAGTTCCAGCAGAGGGCCAAGTGCTGTGGAAAGCTGAGCTTTGTTTCCAAGCAGCAAACGCACCTGGTATATAGTAAACTACACTGTTGGAATCTTCCTTGCAGCATATGTACAGAGTGAAGCCTTAAATATGCTGGATTATTTGTTGGGGGTTTTTCCCACCCTTTCCTCCCTCCCTTAAGCCAAACATTTATGCAATAAAATATTTCTAGAGCACAATATATAAACAATGCACACAATAAAAATAAGAACTGATAAGCTCTAATAAGAAAAAAAATGAACTTAATTTTATAGCCAGATAACAACTTAAATTACTGTCCATTTTATTTTGGGGTGGTTTTTAGGTTTTTTGGGGGGGGGTGTTTTGGGGTTTTTTTGGGGTTTTTTTTTGTTGGTTTTTTTTTTTCACATATTAAGGTAATTTTCTTGCAATAGGTTTGACTTAGGAGTGTTTTGCTTAACACCATTTTCTTAACAGAGTGCTTGAATTATGCTTGAATTTTTTTTTTCTTACTTATAACCAATGTATAATTTCTGGGACTTGGAATTTGAACTTCTGGTCAAATAACTTAGAAGCAAACTGTAATTATGTGCCTTTTCCTGGTGCAGCTGGTGCCAAACCATAGATGAAGGCAAAGTGATTATGGACAAAGCAACAACTTGGTGACTGGGTTTCCTTTGAAGACAGTCAGTACAAGTAATTTGTGAGTAAATCTAGAGAAGAATCTGCAGCAGAAACCAGTATCCAGTGTTAGGATGGGTCTTGCCTAAAATATACAGTCTTTCTGTATTGTATATAATATAATGCATAAAAAATCATTAAAATTCTGAAGAAGGCTAATGTAGGAACACCATATTCCCTCCTGAGGGTTCTCTCCATGCACCACAGTATCACAGGTCTCTCATCTCCTCTCATCTCACATTGTCCATAAGAAGTAAGGGTGCACTCCTCAGGGACAAGGAGTTGGCATCGCAGGATGAAGAAAGCCCCAGCCTGGGTCCTGAAGAGGGGGTAGATTTATTTAGATTTATTTGGCCCTTATACCAGTCTGTAAAAGGGGTTTCTGCCCTTCCAGACCTGTTTTGCCCCATTTTTTCCATTAAAGCAAGGTGCTGCTGAGTTTTTATTATGTACTGGACTGCCCACACCAAAATGCAATGGTGCTGGACTGGGGCTTTTGGACCATTGTTTTTAAGGTTCCAGTCCTTAAGATTCAAGAAGGGCTTTAATTCTTGTGGTCCGAGTGTATTCATTCAGGTTTTCTCAACCACTTATTCATCTCTTCCTGTGGTAGAGCTTGCAGACCCAGCTGGCATCAATGATAGCAAAACTAAATTTCTTTTTGAAGAATCAGCACTTCATTTTTAAATTACTGCTCTGATGCAAGCTAAGATGAAGGAAAAATTTTCACTCTCTCAACTTAAAGGGAAACAATAATTTTCTCCTTTTATTTGAAAACTATTCTCTTCCATGATTTTTCCCTCTTTGCCATAGAAATTTTGAAATCAAGTCAAACAACAAAAAGAAAAGATGGTATCATAAATCTTGGATATAAACCCCCACCTTGGGCTTTAAAAACTTAAAGTAAATTCCAGCTCTTCTTGGGTTTTACCTTTGAACTTTCCCAAGACTTCTGCTTTCTAATCTGTAAACAGGAATAGTACCTTCCTGTCTCAGAGGACTGTTGTAAGAAGCTCAACTGATTGTTTTTGTAGGATGCTGGGACATGGCAACACATGCATGGATATGGAGACACATATATGTTCATATTTGTATGCATTTATGGATGGGGGTACAGACTGATTTTATTTTTGTGTGCCTCCTGTTTTTTGTTTTCATGGTATCACTCTCTTCCTAAATCACAAAAGATTTCTTGTAGAGAAGAGAACATTGGTACATTCATTGGTTCCTGAAAATCAGATTGCACACGAATCAAATATATTTTCTCGACTTACGTCTTGCCCATTTTAAGTACCAATGTTTGAAGGTTTTGGTATTTAATAAAATTAGCACAACACAGGCTCAAAACCAGCTCTCACTAGCAATGTATTGTGACATTACTGTATCTTTCAAAGCAATCTCTAATGGAAAAGGGAAGTCATACTTCCCCTAGATATCCCTCTCCCTCCCTAATTGTCCTGGTTAAAATAACACATTTCTGAATGTCATGGTTGAACTCCAGCACCACGCAGCTGCTCACTCACTCTTCCCCAGTGGGATGGGAGAGACAACCAGAAGGGTGAAAGTGAGAAACTCATGGGTTGTTTAACTGGGAAAGTAACAGCCACACAGGTCAGCAAAGCAGGACAAGAAATTCATTCACCACTTCCCATGGGCAGGAAGGCATCCAGGGAACCCAGGAAAGCTGAGCAACATCACATATAATGGTGACTTGAGAAGATAAACACCATCAGTCCAAACATTCCCCCCTTCCTTTCCCTTCCCCCAGCTTTATCTACTGGTCATGACACCATATAGTGTGGGATATTCCCTCTGCTCACTTGGGGTCAGCTGTCCCAGCTGTGTCCCCTCCCAACTCCTGGTGCACCCCCAGCCCCCTCACTGGTGGCTGAGGTGAGAGGCACAAAAGGCCTTGGTGCTGTGCCAGTCCTGCTCAGCAATGGCCAAAACATCCCGAGTTCAACACTGTTTTAGCCATAGCCCCATACTGGCAACTACAAAGAAAATTAACTCTACCCCAGCCAAAACAGCACGCTGAACTATGATTTTTTTGAATTTAAACCAAAGCTGATATTTTCTTTCTGTTGCTTACAACCCTTCAAAAGAATTTAAGCAGGCCCCATGACTGCCTTCCCTGCCAAAGCCCACATCAATGTCACCTTTTGTTCCCAGAACTTCAGAGGATGGTTCACACCCCCCACCCCCCCTTTTTGTATGCTGCTTTGGGTTTTTGCAGGCATTCTTCTTTCCTCCAGCTTTTGAAAATGGAAACTTCATGGCAGTCAGTAGAGGTTGCCCAACAATGTATGCTGAAACTCCTTCCCTCAATGATGACAGTCTTTCAGTGGGATAACCTTCTGCTCTGGCCTGATCCTTCCATTTTTCTTTGTCTCCCGCAGAGATATCAACAGGCCTCATTCAAGTCTCAGCCCCTCTCAAACTGCACAGCTAGAATTTCTCTTCCAGAAAAGAAAGCTGAACACCTGTTTTAGAATTAAACTCAGACCCCTGCTGTTATTATTATTATTATTATTATTACCAATAGGTAAATATACACATTTCCATTTGGAGAAATCAGCACATCAGATATTGCATTTTCCATTCAATTATGACATATAAATGTTGATATTTTAATACATATATATGCATACACTTTCCAGAAAATGAATTTTTGTTTTCTTGGTTATGTCTGTTTCTTGTGCTGCTCTGTTAAAATCCCCATTACCTTTTCCCTATCCTTTACACACATCAGATGTTACTGCACTGACAAATCCTGTTGGAACAAGAAGCTGATCAATGAAAGGTTACAGAAAGCTTTGTTTCCATTTTGCAACATGGACCTGCTAGAACTCTACTGCAAAGACTCATGTACTAAACAATTTAGAGATGCCATAACAGTACTCCTATTCCATTGCATTAAACCACAAATTATAAGCTAGGTTTCTATTCTGCTATTATTCAGCTCCTTCCAATGCAGTTTAACAGCCGGAAATGAGAAGGCAGCAGCTCCTTGTTACCAGGCAACTCTTCTCAACCACCAGCAGCTTGCCCCAGGGATCAGGGTTTGAGAGCTGCTCTGCAGTGACAGCTCTTCTCCCTCCTTCCAAGCCCTGACTGATCCATAGAGGCTGCTTCAGAGCAGAGCTCCCTCTAAGAGCTTGGAGCATTGGCAAGACTACATCTTGTTAAAAATCTGGGTTTGTCTCTCACTGTCCCATTATATTGTGTTATACAGCTGGGATTTTTTTATTGCTTTGAGTTAAATGAGAATAAAGAAACTGTGGTCTTCTGCTGAGAAGCCCTTTCCACAGGCAGCAATGAATATCAGTACTCTCCCTCCTGCCTTTGAGAGACAGCTCCAACTCAAGTAATGTCTCAGCAACTCCACTTGTCGTCTTGGTGTTTATATTATTCCCGGTGAGGTTTTGTAGGGTAGAACACATTGTATGGACTTATATTTGTTCTTATTGTTTTTCTGGGATATTCTTCTCCTCCTCATGTCACCCTTGAATTTTTTTATATTTATTTTAGGCTCTATTCAAGCAACAAAAAATCCCCTAGGACACAAGCACGTGTGGAATGCATAGGAATAGAAGTAATGATGACCTCATGGTATATTCCTATACCAATGGCCTAAATAAAACAAAAAATCCTGTCCACCAGCAATGTATATGAGATTCCTTACATCACTCAAAAGTTCATTCCTACTCTGAATCTGGTTTGGGATTCAGGCTTGTTGAACTCTTGTCCTCAGTATGAGTCAGAACTGGGCTCTATCTGCAGACACTGTGTTTTCTGTCAACCTTTTCCTGACAATCGTGCAGGTCGTGATAATTTCTTCATCATCATCATCAGGGTGCCCCTTGTTTAGCTCAGCACATTTCCACAGGGCTGAGGACATCAGAGAAAAGACAAGAAACGTAAGCGTCCATGCTGGTGCAATGCTGCAAAGCAAGATTCAGTTGTTTCAACTGCGGAGCACCCAGCAGGAAAGCTGATGGCCCTGAAGAGAATTTGTCCCTCGCAAAGGCTATTCCTCTGCTCTTCCAGTTCAGCATATGGACATGGGCATGACTAGCTCCTGGAGAAAAGAAGCTTTTCTCCTTCTTCCTCCAGCATGATGTATCACTGTCAGAAATTAGGGTTTGGATCCCTTATTGAAGTGAAACATTAATTGGAAAGTCTTCTATGCAATTTCTTTTTGAGTAAATGACATGTGTGAAAGATGAACAGCCTTTCTTCTACATTTCTCTCCATGCATTCAGTTCCACTTTTTACCCAAGTCTTTGATTCTCTCTCTAATCTACTTTTACTTATTCTTTTCATCCATTTCGTCATCACTAGAATTAAGCACATTTTGAAAATTAATCCTTTTCTTCTTTATTTAATATATGCTAATCACTCAAAAGAATTGTTCAGTATAAGGGCACCTTTTCTGTGATTGTTTTTATTAGAAAATGTTAAACTTGAATACACCAGAGAAGAGAAATTTTATGCCATTGACATTATTAAAGACCTCTGGATGAAATTTCACTTTCTCACACAAAAATATTGGCCTGATCTAAACAAAGGCAATTTTTTGTGAGGTTCCATGAAGGACTTATGTTTGGAAGAGGAGAAAGTAGATTTTTGTATTTATCCCTGGATCTGAAAATAGCCTGAATCCAAGCATGGCTTCTAATTGCCTTTAGCTGCAGTTTCTCATCCTTCTGACATTCTCTTTCATCACCACTTTCATTCTGCATCAGTGTGTGTCTTGGAATAAGGTTTCACATATGCATCAGTAACATCTTTCAGTGGAGCTGCATGACTATCCAGCTTTACACTGAGTGCCTGGAAATGTTCTTAGAAGGCTCACATCCTATTTCTGTTACCTTCCAAATTTCACTTATCATCATCATAAAAACTTTACAATTTTAATTTATTTTGACTCAACGGCCAGGCATTAAATGAAGCTGATGCGTTCAAAACTCTGTTTTTAAAAATGAAGGTGCAGGATGTGCAAAAAGCCCCGTCTCATCTGTGGCACTGGCACATTAGGAGAAGGTCCAGATGGATCTACCAAATGGCTTTCCCAAGCAGCAGGGATTGCATTGGTACCATGAAAGGTTCTTGTCCTGAATTCTGTGTTCAATTCCTGATGATGGCAAAAAGCAATCTTAAATTTTTAGTGTGGGTACCCATACTTTGTCTAATTAACTGAGGTCCACCTGGGCAAGCTAGACACAATGCTACAGGAGCTTTTGCATCTTCGGGTGAAACAAAATTACAAATCCTCAGGTCCTCAAAATGACACTGTTTCAGTAAGGAATTTTTGTATGATTTTGCCATACAAACAAGATTCACTTGTGTGTGTGTGTGTGTGTGTGTGTGTGTGTGGAGACCATAGGATATTTGAGATTCTACTTTTTTTTATATAAATTGCCTGTCAGGGGCATTCTAGAGTCATTCTATAGTCTGTCTGCCCACAGTAGCTCCAGTTTGTGAGCTCCCTTCTTTGCCTTGTCTCATGTGGTGAAATCAAGGTATCTTTCAACCTCTACAAAATTCTTTTGCCAAATGACAACATAAGAAGACACTGGAGAGACATTTAGTGATGGTACAACAGGTGCTTAATCATCAAACAAGAAACCTCTTAGAACTGAATTTAATATCCTCAGCTGGATAAAAGACATGTAAAGGCAGGAGCAAGATAAAAGAAACTGGGCTTCCTTCACAATGTAGTTAAGTCCACAATCTAATGCTTGTAACCCAGACGTACAGAGGTTGTTTCAAAAATGGAGAAAAGCTAATTTTTTGAAAGGGAGTAAGAAGTAAAAAGCAGAGTCTGTTATCAAAGATCTTCTCGACAGCATCTTGTCCTGGTAAGTACAACAGCCCCATTGGACTCCCTCAAGGTGCTTAGTGGTGACTCAGATTGCACAGAAAATAGACTCTCTGGTCCTGCATCCCCACCTCAACCCTCTGATGTCCTGCAGAGGTATATAACAAGCCAGGAGCCACTATGTCCTGTAGGCTCTGGCTGGAGGTCGGTGCTTTTTAGTCTGAGAATTCACCCGTGGATGGCAGTGGCCCATTCTGCCCAGGAGTTTGCTCGTTGTCTTGCTTGCTGCAGAGGGAGTGCCACTGTCCAGATAAGCAGTTTGGTTTTGCTAGTGCCTAAAGCCATTTTCAGCCACCATTTTAGCCTCCAATGAAAGGAAATCACCTGGAACCAAGACAGGCACAGAGAGAACAAGATGACAGTTCAGAACTTCCTTGTCTTTGAAACTTCCAGTTTATTTCCTGGCATCAGTCTGTGAATCATAGTTGACAGCTAAGTAGCAAGTTCCAGATCTTAATGTGCTGAGTATATCTGGCATATGGCCAGCCTATACTGCATTCAAGTCAAGGATCATGGAATCAGCTCTCTTGCTGTCAGAGGGATTTTCTGATTAAGTATGCTGCCTCCCACAATAATTTAATTTCTTGAATATTCTGATGTAATCTCATATCCTTCTACTCATAAAATATAAACAAAAGTAGGAATAACACTTTAGGAATACTTTCAAAGGAAAAATAACAGGAAATGAATGTGGAATGAGCATGTGAAACAGTTGCTTGCTCTAAAATCTGAGATACTTTGGCAGCGTTGGACAACTCATAGGACATGTCTAACCAATTTTTCCTTGAGGTCAGAAAAGTACTTTACACAGAAGAGAGGGTCCTTCAGAAGTCAAGAACATTCACCTCATAGTGTCCCTGGCTAGAGGACAGATAGAAGGAAGGAAGGGCAGTCTTGGGAATCCCTTCCTCTTGTCCACAATGAATATATAGAATTACAGAATTTTTCTCAATACCCAATCTAAATTTCCCCTGGCACAACTTGAGGCCATTTCTTCTTGTTCTGCGTCTTGTTAGCTGGGAGAAGAGACTGACCTCCACCTCTCTACAACCTCCTTTCAGGTAGTTGTGGTTGTAGGTGGCCCCTGAGCCTCCTTTAGTCCAGGTTAAACAACCCCAGCCCGCTCAGCCACTCCTCATAAGACTTGTGCTCCAGACCCTCCACCTGCTTCCTTGCCCTGCTTCTTCAGCTCTAAAGTTGTGAGGACTATATACTCTTCTCAGGACATTTTAGTTTCATTCTGCAGTTTGGTGGCTACAAATGTAATTAGTGGCAGGAACCTAAATGAACTTTGCTCAGTTAAATCTGCTACACCTCTGCAGCCTGTCTACACACTATACATTGGTTTCTTTTGGGATTCATTAAGCAAGAGAAACCAAAGGACATTCGTTGGAATTTGGAGTGTCTCAAGGTCTGTGAACTGATGAATCACTTTTAGATATTTTGATCCTTAATGACCACCTTCTGGCTGTATTTTTAGTCACTTCTCTCAAAACTTGTTAAATTTGGTGCATATTTCTGGTTAGTGTCTAAAAACCAATGGAAACTAATCCTACACATTCGGATTTATATTTGGGAACATCTCTGTCTAGATTACTCTAAAATCAAAAGAGGGTCTAGAATGGGATATGATGAGAGTACAAGCAGTTAATATAACATTGTTTTAATATTTTCAGCATTATTTTTCTATCCTGTTTTTAATGTTCCCTAAGACATTACTGGGACAGCTGAGACCAGATAGCAAAAAAAAAAAAAAATTCATGAATTCTGAAGAAAATTAAACTATTACTTTACTCAACTTATTGCTTAAATCTGCCTTAAATGCTACCATGCCAGAAGAATGGAAGGTGGAAAATACAACTATTGAAAAGACTTCAGAGTTCACTAGAATCAGTGTTTGATGTCTGTGCCAAGTAACTTACTGGAAAACATAATAAAGAGAAGAACTGGTGAAATGAATGATATGTTGGAGAAGAATCAGCATTGCATACCAAGAAGGATGTCTTGTTTTGAAAATCCATTTGAGATTCAAGGAATGATATTTATTTAGATAAGGATGGTTCTGATAATATTAGATACTTGGGTTTAAAAAAAATTTTGAGCTGGTCTTTTACCACATGCTCTCAAAGTGTGATCATAGAGGATAAACAGAAAAGCATATAAAAAAATATGAAAGAAAGAAAACTCATCATTATATTACACAATATAATGCAGTTTCCAGAACCCACAAGAATCTCTGATGTTCAACATCATCAGAAATCTTATGGAGAAGTTTAATGCCATGAGGTCAGTTGGCAGATAATACAAAATTCACCTGAACAGACAAATCTTAAACTGGTAATCAAGATTATCAGAAGATTTTTAGCAAAAAACCCCAACTTTATCTTGGCTTAGTGAGTTGAATTGACTTGGTGAGAGGTCACATCAATGACAAAAATGTACAAAGATTGCACATCTGGGGATAACGTAGAAGTATAGAGGGAAGGCAGAGTGGGACAACCTGTTTTGGGAGTACAAAGCTGTTCAGTTGGCTTGGCTGTATCACTTGATAACACTCTTCACATGACAGGGTAATAAATGACAAGGGAAATTTAATATACAGACACACAAAGCGACACGCCCATAAAAGACAGCCCTCACCTTCTGTATTCACTGGTAAATCAGCACTCTGGAAAGTGTTTTCCACTCAGGAAAGAGATCTCAGATCTCTTGTTCATGGCTCTTTGGAGAGAACAGGTCAAGAAGTGACACATGCAGTGTTTGAAAATAGTAAGAAAAAAATAGAACTAAGCAAGAAGCAGGACACTGTTGCTATAATATCATATCTTGAATATTGTGTGTAGTTTTGTCAACATTGTCTGAAGAGAAGTATAAATCAAAAACATACAGGGCATGATGAAAAGGAGGGGAATGGCTTCTGTTTGAGGGGTTCTGTTTGAGGCTGCAATCTCAGAGCACACTATGGATTTACTGCTGTAATCCCACTCCACACTTCTTCATGCTGTCACTGATCTGGTTCAGCACAGTAACCTGGTAGAACACACACACACACTGAAAAAAGGAAGAGTTTCCCGCCAGGTGACTGAGCTGAAAGGGCACAGCCACATCTGTGGATGTAGGCAGGGAGATACATGACAGAGGAAGAAAAGTGGCAGCCAGTCCTAGGAAACCTCTGCCTTCAGCTGTAGCTTCACAAACCATTTTGGCCAGCTTGGCTGATGAAATTGGGCCCAAGCTTCTTTGCCTGCAGATACTCACTGTCAACCCTGAAAGCCTCTCCCGTTTGGTGTTTGTGCAGCTGTTCAGCACTCAGTGGGGGAACTATCTGAAACAAAATTAATCATTTTTGTTGGATTATCCTGATAGAGTTTGCAGCATACTAGCACAAGAAATGGCTGTGGCCAGAGGACAGAAAAAAGCAACAGGGACTGGAAGGACTGCTCAATGGGGTTTGGAAACAAGTAAAAGACCCAACGCTCCACAGTTCAGGAAAAAGGATGAAATCATATGAAGTCTATAAACTGGTATGGTGAAAATAAATAGGGCATGCTCATTCACTATTTCTTAGATGACAAAAATTCAAGTACCCTGTAAAATTATTAAGCAGTGGTTTTAAAGCTAGTGAGAAAAAATTCCTGTCTAGCCTTTGTGCAAATTTGAGACCTTCCCACCACTCCTGGAGGCCAGGTGTACCAACAGCTCAAAAAGCTATTTAACAAATTTGTAGAGAAGTGGTACATTTGTGGCTGTTAGGGTTGCAGTGGATACAGTTTTCACCTGAGAGCTTTTCCTCTGCACCCAGGAGCTGAAAACAGAAAGAAAAGGCCACATAATGGTGGTTTATATGTTTTTATACCGCTTACATGTATCTCTACTATTGGCCATTGTCAGAATATACCAGCCTAGGGACAGTTGCTTTGAATGAGGCTGGCTCTTCTGTTTTCACCTAATTGCTTCAACTATATGTGATATGAATACATTGTTTACATTAGTTATGATTGCAGTAATTATTGTGGAGATACAAAGTCTGCATTAGATATACCTAAATAACAAAACAAAAGTAGATGAGTTCTTTTTCTGAAACAAATTATGCCACTGAAGTTTTCTTGAAGAATGTATAGACATGGTGTTACTGGAGCTATCTGTTACACTTACCCTTGGACAGAGCAATGCAGATAAGAGGGTGGCTTTAAAGCAGTGGCAGTAGATAGCCTAAGAGCACCTCTGAGCTCTGACCCCACAGCTCTAGGTTACAGCTAACAGGGTTTCCCACAGTGGAAGTGTCCCGTGGAACTACAGATGGACAAGGGACAGTAAAGCATGGCTTGCAACATATTGCTAACAAAAAGACATTTATCTCTTTCCGGGAGTTCATCCTAAATACTAGAACAAACTGAAAATGCATTTCTGACGAAAACCTTTGTCGGTGCGTGGGGAGAACCCAAGTTTCTAATTTATGGCAGGACTGAGCTGGGTTTGGTGCCAGCTCCTGCCCTCCTAGTGATGAGCCCCGGAGCTATTAAAGAGATGCGCCGGGAGGTGAGGGTGCAGTGTCCCCGCCCGCTCCCCGCGCCCTGCTGGCCGCCCATCGGCCCGGCTCCCCGCGCCCGCCCCCGCCGCTCGGCACGGCCGCTCCCGGGCGGCCGGGCAGGTACGGGGGCCGCTCCGGGCGGCAGCTCCGCCGCGAGGTGTGTCCCTGGGCAGCGGCTCGGCGGCGCCTGGTGAGGATTGGGCAGGGCGGGCGAGCGGCTCCGCGGCTCCCTCGCCGCGCTCCCGCAGTAGCAGCGCGCTCGCCGCCCGCGCCGCTCCCGCTCCGCTCCCGCCGTGCCCCAGCGCCCGCCCGGCCTCGGCCCCGGCCCGGCCGCCGCCGCATCGCGATGCCGCATCCCGCGGCGCCCCTCGGGGCCGCCCTGCTGCTCGTCCTGCTGGCGGCGGACTCCTCGCAGAGTGAGTACCGCGGGGGTTCGTCCCTCCCGCGCACGCCGCCGAGCATCCCCCGCCGCCCTGCCTGGGTGCGAGTGCGGGCTGTGCTGCCGGGGCGGGTGGGGTGCGGGGGATGCGCGGCTTCGCGGCTGCGGTGAGGGCGGCGGCGGGGTCAGGGGATGCGGGTGAGGGGCCGCGCTGAGGCGGCGCCCTGAGCTGGGAGAGCGCTCGGTGCCCCCCGGAGGGGCGGTAGGTGTGCGGGGTGGGGGTAGGGGGATCCGGGGCGATCAGGCGGGCTCAGCTGTTCACGGCTGCCTGTCCTTGCTCCTGCTCCTCTCCTCCTCCTCGTCCTGCTCCTGGCCTCCCCCGCGCCGTCCCGGCGCTCGGCTGCCCAGCCGTGCTGCTGCGCGCCCCGGAAGCTGCCCAGTTCCTGCGGCAGAGGCAGCGGAGAGCCTACCAGATCTTCGAGGAGACCAAGCAAGGGCACCTGGAGAGGGAGTGCGTGGAGGAGCACTGCAGCAAGGAGGAGGCCCGGGAGGTGTTTGAGAATGACCCAGAGACGGTAAGGACGCAGGGCCGCCGCGGAGTTTTCGGGGGTTGTCCGGCTCTGCGCTCCCACCCACCCACTGTCCACGGCTGGATGCCAGCTACCGGCACAGCTGGGAAAAGCATCCGGAGGAGGAGGACGCAGGGGCGTTAGGTGAACGACTGGAAGACACACTCGTGCTCAACCTGCACAAGGGCTGTGCCAGGGCTGTCCAGTCAGGAGCCCCTTGGTCTGAGTGAGCAGCCCAGCCTGGTGCTGGCTGGCAGGACTGTCACTGGAGGGTGGAAGGGTCCTGTTCACCCATGGTCCAAATCCATGAAGCAAGACCAGTGCAACCTAATGATATGGCTTCTCTGTCTGGATACCTTACCATCCCAGCGGTATTTAAAATCCCCTCAGTGTTGCAGCATGTCACAACTGAGGCTTCTCAGACAAATCTCCTGACCATTCTTAAATCCGTGGGATCCAATTCAGCTTGGTCAACATCTTAGAATCAGTAGGTTCAGGACCTGTCACTACAACAGCAGGAGGGTACATATATGGAAATATGGTGCTGCTTCTAACACTGTGGATTCACACAGTTACAGACTGCACACTATACGTGGAGCTGTCTTTTCCAGTCTTACCAGAGTTGACTTTCACTTCAGTCCTCTCACTTCGAGCAGCATGCAGATGCTTTACTAAGCTTGGCTTACTCCTCCAGTCACTTTACACCTCCTCTCAACACTGTTTTGGATAGGCTGTTCTCATTGCAAGGACTATCTGGCATTGATTTAGCAGTGGGAAGTGGATTTTCTTGGTGCTCAAAGTGAAGCTCAGTTCTGCACAGCATGTTCCTGTTAATGGTATGATGCTCTAGGGAGAAGATCGGACAGAGGAGGAGAGAGAGAGTGAGCACGTGTGTACACAGAGGCACAAACCACAGGCAAGGGAGGGACTCAGCAGAGGAGATGTTTTATGCTTCAGTAAGGCAAGTCTTGACACGTGTGCTTCATTAGCAGCCTCAGCACTGGATAGACAGTGCAGTAGCTTGCTGTCACAAGACAGTAGTAAGTACAGCAAAAGCAAAGTGATGTGGTTTTGACAGTCTATTTTTGAGATTAATATGAAACACTTGCCCAGGCGGTGTTTAATGTTACACCTTTTATGTATATGCATAGTCACATCTGTGTGTAGCAGTGTTTGCTTCTGCTCTGCAGAAACAGAGATTTCAGAATGTGGATAACTGTAATGGGGTGAGAGTGGCTGGCACAGCTACTGTATTTGTGTTGAGTAATGTAACATTAAACTCGATAGAAATATTCATCACATAGCAGTGAGTACAGGGAAACCTATGATTTTATAGTGTAATTTTATAGCCTTCTGGAACAAAGGTGATCTAAGGTCACTGCTCTTACTAACTGGCTGCTGGCCAAGAAGGTAGCTAAAGGTGATGCATTAATAGATCACTTTAAGGGTAGGATAGTGTACAAATATGTCAGGAGTTTTAAACAGTATTTGGTACTGACTTTGTAAATTGTAAAGAATACACGGTTCTTCTACTGAAATGACAATAGTGAAATAATGTTGTTTTAAAATATTTTCAAATATAATATAAATTCTTTAAGATACTATCATACTTTCAATGTGTTTTGTAGGACAATGCTGGCTTTCTGTTATTCCAAGTGATTTTGATTTTTTTGTGCATTTCCTTTGCTATTGCTGCTAGGTTTCATTCTGTTCTGAAAACCAGAAGAAAGGCTAGATGGGCTCATAGTGTCTGTGCCCCCTAACATGTCCTTCTACATGAGGACACTTAGATCTGCAGTGACATAAGATACTACTTTTTCTGAGACACAAACCTCCCAAGAGCTGTAAAGTTGCTTGTTAAATGCAGGAAGTTCTACTCCTTGCATTACTTTGCTTCAGTTTGATGGAGAAGCAAGTGTACTTTAATATACCAGGGGGTTTATGGCCCTCCCTGACCCTTGCGCAATCAGTATGTGATGTGAAAGCAGCAGCTGCTGTTCAGTAGCAACTTTCTAATGCATGGTGGCAGAGGTTATGTATGTGGGCTGTTGCTGCTCTGCACTGGAAGTAGTGCACTGTTTTGTAGTGCACAGGTGACTAGTCTTTCAGCAGTAACTGTGGATTTCATGGACAGAGTATTAATTGACAAGGGAAGTATATTTTAAACAGTAGGGAGTTGTGCTGTCATTTCACTGATGCTGTATTGTACATCCAGTCCCAGCGACTGACAGAAGAAGGAAGATAGTTGAGACAAACCTGACTTAGGAAAGCCAAAAACTGTTGTAAGCAACACCAAGCTTTTTGAAGAATTACAATAACTGCAGTCATGCCTCAACATATTGCCAGGCTGCAGCTGATCCTTGCTGGTAAAGTGAGCTTGTATTGACCAGGGAAATGATTGCTGTTGACAGAACAAGATTCGCTGTAGTTTAGGAAGGATGAAATTTCTGCCTGCTGAACTGTCCTGCTGAACTTGGTCATATGGATTAACTATTTAGGTTGTAGCAGAAAGAAGCAGCTACAATACTTTTTGCCCTGTGCTGAGCTCTGTGAGGCTATGCAGGCAAGCCATGACAAATGCAGCAGTGCAATCTGTCTTGCTGCATCTCCCAGGTTTTATGCTTTAAAGCACCAGATGAGCATCTATGTAGGCATTTGGCTGTTTACTGTACCACAGGAGCAATGGTCTTACAGCCTTGACAACTGAAAGATAGTTTCAGATTAGTTGATCAATCTTGATGCTTCTCAGTTCTACCTCAAGAAAGGCTTGTGATGTCAGACCAAAAGTGTTGTCCCTGTTCCCTTTCCCCCTCCATTAGATGCTAATGAAATGTATGAGTCTTCCTTACCAACTTTGCCATTCTTGACTATTCTGTCGTTGTGTGAGGAGAATTTCAAGGCCTAAGTTTAAGACCTATGACCTAAAGATGTGATAGGAAATTGCATTAACTGATTCAATAAAAGATCTCCAGAAGCTGAGGTAAGATGAAGTAAAGCTGTAACATAGCTCATGTGATGCTTCCTAGGTAAAACCATATCTTTATGCAGCCAGTTGTAACATCTAGCCAAGAAATAGGAAAGATACCTATTTCCTGGACAGACCAGTAAATGAAATGACATGTCACATACCTGTACCAGAGCATCCTTTTCCTGTACCTTCCATTGTTTCAGGGATCAGCTTTCCAAAACAACATCTGCAGGCAGTCAGCAGAAGATGCACATTCTCTGAAACCTGAATGTGGATTTTGCCACATGTGCAATTACTTACATCAGCTGCTAAGAATAGTGTATCAGGCAGGGCCCAAGAGCCATTCATGTGCAGGGCAGTGCAGCTTTTGTCTTTTATGTTACGGAAAATATAAATATCAGCTCGCTCAGACTACAGGAAGGAAGACCAATTGAAACATTTTTAGATTTTTTTTTAAGAGGCAGAACAAAACTCAGTCTGTGCTACTTGTATGACTAAACACGGTAAAAGCAAGTAGCCTAGATTAATGAGTCTTGCAGCCTACCTTTTTCATGAACTGATTATAGCATCCTTAAACATTATTGTAGAATTCTGGTATAGTTCCTGCTTTGTAGTTTCATTTATGCTAGAGGTGCCAAAGAGAAAAATTAAAAGATAATATAATGGTAAAAAAAAGAAGGATGGAAAACATCTTGATGGGAGGTATGCAGACTGTTTCTAAATGTGATCTATTCAAAATACATGCTAGGTGTGATAGATGGGATGAAGTTGCAAAATATCTTGGATACAGAGATAAGAACGTTATCTTACTTAAGATGTTGACAAGGCCTTATAAAAGCAGCACTGCAGAAATATTTGACCTTGGTATGCAGTCAAGGTATTACAGCTTGTTAAGTGACTGATAAACTGCTCTGGAATTTGGTTGACCCGTTCTAAAAATCTGGTCATCCAAGCATGTAAAACAAAGAGCAGAAGGGAGTGTAGATTGGGATCTTCTTAGAAACATTATCTTTCACTGAAGAAAAACATGTCCTTGTGCAAGGAGTTTCTCTGTTTTGAAAGGCTCAGCATAGGGAAGATGTTTGAATGCAGCCTCTTATCCTTTGGTACAGGATCTGTCCCTGCACATCTTGCTTGCTGTTGTTACTGCTGAAGAATTACTGCTCTTCTTGCATCTCTCCATAGAAATTACTATGCTAAAAAATGTTAGGCACACCAGAAACGCTGATGTAGGTCAGCCTGGCCACCTGTGTTTACTGTTTATGGATTTGGCCCTCAGTAGAGCATTGTGGAAAGCCAGCTGGTTTCCATGTGCCTGCAGAATGGACATCTGATTCATAGGCAGACACGTGAAAAAATCTGGATTTTGAGAGACTTGCATCCAAAATGTTTTTTAAATCTACGGCTTGTCAGATACACAAAACATTGGCAGAGAATCACAGCATTACTTGGAACTGAAGAGGAATCTACTCCTCTGTCCCACTCATGGCAAGGGCAGCAGCAACACCAGACCAAGTTTTTGGGGACTTTTAGCAGTCATGTCTTGAAAATTACTGATCCTAACAAAACATCCAGCAATGTCAGCATTCTTTCTGCTAGGCTGGGTTTATTGAGAAGTTGAAATGCAGATGAAGCAATGTATAGGGTGTGGTAAGGGTCAGTTTGGTTGTTTTTCAGCATGTTGATGGCTCACTGGTTTTATTTCTAATATGTTCCATAACATGACATGGTCTTAATAACACAGATGAGCTTCATCCATGGACTGGGGTCATCCAAACTTCATTCTGATCTTTTAGGAGGTGTGCTTGTCAGGCAATGTTTAGATGTTACTTCTAAGAATAATAAGGTAGATGGACACTTGTAAATATTAATCAGTAAAGTATGAAGGCATGTAGAGGGAGGAGAGGAGTTACTGGGAGAGTACAGCAGTGTAAAATTTCTTTAAGTAATTTAGTGAATGTTGTGTAGTCTAGACATGAAAAATACTGGTATCATCTTTAGATACAGATGTCATAATCCCTCTATAGAATATTATTTTAATAACCAGACAAGAATCTGGTTTTATTTGCTGTGAAAGTTATTCTCAATATACTGATTTGTTTTGATATTTTGGCAGAGCATGGAGAAAGAGCAAGATTTATAGCTGTATAAATTTCTCTATCTCTTCTTGCTGCTGCAGAGAGAGAGAAAGAATTATTTGAAAACTCTGCGCTGATGTTTTAACCTGCTTGGACTCGGTACATGTAAGAATGGGCTCCCAGGCACAGTGATACCTGCCTAATAGCTTTAGAGAAAGAAAATACAGGGATACATAGACTTTTGTCCAGGAATGGGTTGAAGGAGAGAAAAAGGAAGTAAAAATCTGAGTGCCCAGGTATATGCCACAGTGGCCTCCCAGCCTGCAGGGATGAGATCTGTGTGTCTACCAGGTTCACTCCCTTCCCTTTCTTTCCTTCTCCTTGTAGTTTGGTATAAAAGACAAGGGAGCTTTATACCAAAACCTGGTGGGTCCAACTGATCTGCAAAGGCAAAAGGATTGGGACTGTGGGCCAGGATGCACCCACCTACTTTGCAGTACAGACACAGTATTTGTTGGCAGTGGTGGTGTTCAGTAGCAGGAGGGTGAAAAAATACTCCTGCCTGCCTTTAGAGGCAAGTTATGCATTTATTGGCTAAATGCTGCTTTATTGAAAGTTTTTGAGAAGGGTGAACAAAGTTTGCCATTGGTGGAAGCAGACACAACTCTATCAACTCTGCTGGATTCATACCTACCTGATCTGTATCAGTTTCCACTCATGGGAGAGGAGCCCAAAAATTCAGAATAGATCTGGAAATACTGACACACCACATCACAGAAGTAGTGCATACTAAGTGTCCTGAGCAGCAGGAGGGAAGGAGCAAGAGCAGACAAAAAGGACAAATTGCTAGGGGGCTGTTTGAAGATAGGGTGGAAGAAGGTGCCAAGAATGACAAATTGAAGAGGGGGGTTTATACTGGTTTCAAGATGGATGATAATGGAAAATGTAGATGAAGTTAGGGTAAGTCAGTTTTCTAGAGCAGTACAATAAGTTTTAATAAGGGAAAAAAGACAATTAAAAATGAAGAAAACAGTTTTGTGGCCATGAACTAATTTCATTTTGCTTTTTAATTTAAAAAGAAAAGCAGCAGCCTACTGGGAATTAATATAATTTTTTAGTGCAGCTGCTTAAAAATCTGGTGAGAGAAATATTGAATGTGTATAAATTGGCAGCTGTGATTCACGTGTGTTCCACACTCTGAGTGAGCTTAATGAATTACAAGCAGTCACTTTCCACTAAGTATGAAGAACAAGGATGGGAAGCATGACCACAGATTTGGAAGAAACTGAGAAGGAGCAGAGTATCAAGGTTTACTTCTCCCCTCACATTGCTCTTCAAGCTTCTGGTTTCACAGTGGGGATTCAGCTGCTCTAGTAGAGATAAGCAGAGGTGAGATTTGCCTGTTCTTTTCACCATTCTTGCACAGCAATTTGGGTGACTGCATGGACCAATTAAAGTAACTTAACCTAAAGGAAAGTAGTCTGCAGAGAAAAATGGTAATTTTGCAGCTGGATTGGCTCCCCAGTCCTGTGGGGACTGACACAGTGGGAAGGACAGCCTGAGGTTAGGATGGGAAGTCCAGGTGCTGGAAGAGAAACAGAAATGGTAGTCACAGCTCAGCCTGTCAAAACAATGAATGAACAACCAAGCCTTGGAGAATCTGACTGAAGTTTTTCAGCAGGTCTCCCTTCCATATCTGTGCTTTAATCACAGTTTTGTTATGACTGCTGTTCTATAGGCTCCCCATGTGTGGATGTCTGTGGGGAAATTTACTTATTGATGGGTTTGTTGTTTCTTCCTGTTCCTTTGAGCATCAGCAATGGGAACTTGAAGAAGAGCAAAGTTGGGAAGTAAGGAGGATACCCAGGGAGGGGAACAAGTGTTGGTGTTGTCTTCACTCCACACACCTGCCAGGAGAGAAGGGTACATAAATGAAGAGATAAAAGGAGAATAGGTCATGCTTGCACTGCACAGAATCACATGTTCCTGGAAAGCTACCATATTTGGCTGATTCCTGGAAAAGGGAGTTCTAGTTTAATTTCAGAAAAGCAAAAGTTACTTAATTATGAAAATAATAAACAGGGAAGTATGAGATCAGATTCTGTCACAAGGGCCTGGTATCATCTAAGATGTCACTTCCCTATTCCTTATTTGCCTGTGCTCTCTGAGTCCAAATCCTTAAATGCCTTAATGTGATTGAGTGCTGTTAGTATAAGTTGCAACCTCTGCAGATCAGCAAGATCCAAAGAAACAGTGTGACTACATTACAGGGAAGGGAAAAACTAAAGTGGATAAAATGTCACAGAACCTATGAGAGATCATCGATATTTAAATCATGTTTTATGTGATATATGACATGTTCTGTTTTAAATATGGCTAAAATAATTACAAAGTAAATATAGATGGTGTTGGAGAGACAGACTTTTATTTATGTTACATATTTTGTCAGATACTGATTTCCTTAATTTGACTAAACTGTCTGAGCAAGTGTTAGTTTACCACATACAAATACTGTGACTCCTGCAACAAGTAAAGATTCAAATAAGCAACACTGAGTGAGATGACATTTGTCATGAAATTGAGATCTTGCACATTATTGCAGCTAGAGGGAAAGTAACCATTCAGTTCTGAAGCAGTGGAGGAAACCTCAAGGCATTTGTAATCAGACTTCTTTCAGAATTACTTAAAAGCACATGCGGCCAATTGGAATCACACTACAAATTATATACTGTTGGAGTATCTGGCACCAGTTATATCAATTTCACACTGTTTACTGCCTAAGCAAACCTTGCATCAGGCCACCTATAGAAATCATGTCTTTGTGCCCCCTGCATCTTCGCACAATTAAAGTATCTGTGACATACGTGAACATTTTTTTGTCTTTTGTTTCCTTTCAGTAATTTTTTCTCCCCTTTAATTATGCATTCCAATCATTGGTGGGTTTTTCCTCATTGCAGAGAAACAGTTTTTGCTGAAGTGGCACCTCAGTAAGCTATTGGGAAACAATCTTGCTGAACAAAGGAAGTTATGACAATAGATGGGTTTTATTTCAGATTTGAGGATTCTGCAGAGGTACCTAGTCTCTATGGAAGATGTCATGCTGGAGAGCATGGTCTTGAACGCTTCTATTTTGGAAAGTTCAACAGTTTGGTAGAAGTGGCAGTCCCAGTCTTCGTGCACCTAAATACCCAGACAGTGTGAAGTGAATACTTGACAAATGGACAAAAAAAATCTAAAAGCTACCCTAAGCAGCTGTAACTTGGTGGTAGGAGATGAGACTTGGAGGCTGCTTTTGGATTGTAATGTGACCTACTTGCTGCTCTAAAGCCTCACTTGCCAAATTGTGGAGAGAATTTCTCTTTGCTCTTCATATAGAGAATACAGATTGCCACAAAGCACAATAGAAAGAGCATTACCCTGGCTGAGTGGTGGGTCCCTCATGATGAGGAGGAAAGCTTGTGCAGGCAGCATGGCATTTGTTTCAGGATAAATTCTGAAACTACTGATTCTACATATTTAAAATTCTGAATTACAGAACTGCTTCATGCCCTGGTAGAGGAGAAGGCCCATATCATGCAGTGTGTGGTTTGCTATGCACCTAAAGTCTAGGGCTGAGTTTTAAAAAAAGCAGGAGTGTTCTCAAGCATTACTGAGATTTGCATTCTTTGGTTGTTATAGCTGAAAACTAACAAACACTGACTTATAGTCAGCTGTGGTTGGTAGCAGTGATTTCTTCAAGGATAATGCAAGCCCATAGTGTGGAAACATGAAGAACATTTATAAATGAGGTCTGGCCATAACCAAGACAAACATTCAGTCCTGAAGGAAAGAGGAAAGGGGAGAGTCATTATATGGAAATGAGAAAAGGGCATAATGTGGGAGTTGTTGCTACTCTCTTAGATGTAGCTAGGTAACTAAGAAAGTGCTTTTTAGAAATCACTGTTGCTAACACAAGTTGGTGAAATGCTCCAGGGTTAGTGTCACTGCAGTCACAGAATCACAGACTGGTTGAGGTTGGCAGGCACCTCTGGAGGCCTTTTGGTCCATCCTCCTTGTCCAAGCAGGGCAACCAAGAGCCAGATGTCCAGAACCTATAAACTACATCTGTTATTTGTGGCCTCTAGAGCTCAAACATGATTTTTGTAAGATTCCGTGCCTTGCAATCTTACCTGATCTGGTACTCAAGCAAATTAAACAGAAGCAGTAAGTAGGCCCTTTTTTTTCTGATGTCCCCAGTGTTACCAATTACTTTAAAGTAAAGCAACAGTGAGAACATTTTCCTGGTGTTGACAGGGTCATTGTTATATTTTCAGAAGGGCTATTTTTATACAGTGACTCATGTTAATGCCTGTTCTGATTTGGTGTTTTTCCATCTTCTTTAAAAATGCAGCAGGATGAATGCATACCCTGTATAATTACAATAAGTTCTTGATTTTACCACTGTGGACTTTGGCCATAGAGTTGAAAATAGATGGTGACCCCAGTCCCAATGTAGGTTTCCTTTGGTGGGGAGATTGACACAGGAGGCTGACATTCTGCCCCTTCCACTCCACAACTGCGAATTCTTACCTTCATGTTGCTTTCTCCTCAGTTGTTTCAATGAGAGGCATTTGGGGGAGCCACAGAGAAACTGTTCTTATCCTTTGGAAGGAAAAAAGCCAAATACAAAACCTAGAGTTTTGGGGAGTTGTTTGCTTGGGTTCGTTTATTTTGAGGACAATTTTAAAATTATGCTCTCTTAGGTACACAGACTAAGTGTTGTACTGGCTGTTTTATCAGGGTAATAGTAAGCTACAGCTACAGGTGGGAGAGGAACACCTTAGCCCATGTTTGGTGTCACTCTACCTTGAAGTAAAAGCATGCACTCTCAGATCTTGCAACACTGCTGTGGAAGCAAATAATTGCATTTAATCCATCAGACTTGCTTCTAGCATGTACATATATTTGTGTGAAATGGGTGGGGGCTGTAGATCTTAAATCTTTTCTGTTAAAGCACAGCTCTGTCTCCTTTACAGCAAGAGAAAGGTCTCTAGAACTGAGCTGAAATAAGCAAGCCAGGACCTGCCTGGAGAGGCTGGCCTGATGCCATGCTTTCCACATCACTGGAAGGGTGGAGATGTGTGGATGTTAGGCACTTCCCAGTCTCTCCTGTTTCTTCCTCTTTACCTGAGATCTCTGCTGAGCTGTACTTTGGGTGGCACACGATGTGTAACTCATGGGTGAGTTACAGCTCATACTACAAGTTTGACCTGTAGTGGCAGCAGATAAAAGATACAATTTACAAAAGGACCATTCATGCTACTAGGGCACCACAGGCTGCCAGTGTTCTGCTGCCAGGCCCTTGACTATTGTAGCTTCTGCCATCCCAGCCATACTGGTTGATAGGTAGAAACCAGCCAGAGAGAAAGTCTGGTGGGTCACAAAGAAGTGAGGTGGAAATACATTTAATTGTTCTTGGTAGGAAGAGTCACAGAGGTTGGAATTTTTGAAGCTACATTTGTGACATTTGGTCTCTTGTGGAGGTTGGAGCTTCTGCAGCCTTTGTCTTCCTTTTGCCTGCACTGGGGCATTACTACAGGACAGATGGATTAGAGAACTTGGTGAGGTCAGTGTCTGTGCAGCAGCCTGTCCAGAGGATGTTTATGCCCAACATGTATGTGTTTATAACTTTTTATTTTAAAAGCCACTTGCTCCTGCTTTTATTTTCAGCGGTAATTAGCAAGCAGATCTAAAGGGAAAGGGCTGACCACACTTAAATGTTGACCTTTCTTGTCAGAATCCAAGCTGAAAATTTAACACTTACATAATTCTGTGGTGATTTTTGCCACCCAAGTGGTAACAGTTAAATTACTTCCTGTGTTTTGATCCTGGAACAGTGTGTGACTTTCTGGATGGTGAGAAGTTTATTGAGCCTGAAATTGAAAGTGGCTTGTTGAAAAATCAGCAAAGTAGTAACAGAGAATCTTTGCCAACTCCTTCTTAGCAAGCCTCAAAGCATTTCTCTTGGCATTTTTGTAGAAGCCTGAAAATACAATTGAACACTTCTAGTAGAAAGAAGATGAGTTGCACACTTTCCACAGGGACCTAACCCTGCATAGGATTTTCATTTTCTCTGACATCTGGGGGTCATTAAACCTTAGTACATCACAGAAGACTGAAAAGACATTGAAGAGTTGAGTGTCACATGAGAAATAATCTGTATCAGATTAGGTGCAGCTTGAATTTTTAACCAAGAAAACTTCTTGTCAGTGTTTTTTGAAAATAGACTGCAGTTTAAGCAGGTTCCTTTTCTCAAGGTGTAAGGTCATTCATCCTTCATTCTTGATTAATCTTTTCTGTGAATATAAATGCATTGTCATTGTATTTACAGAAGCCAGCTGTAAGAAAAATTGAGTATGGAAGAAAATGAAAAAATAATCATACAAGAATGAGTAATGTTAGAACCTGTTAGCACGTGTCTTTATTTTAGAATGGTAGTATCAGCAGGTTTCTTAAACCTGGAGAAGTGCTAGTGATCAGCAAGTGCCTTTGTATAACATAAGCAAATGAGGAGGACAGGGAAAGAAGAGCTAAATTTCTAGTAATAGCCTCCTGTTTAATCACTTGGCTACATATTTTGTGGAATGAAGTTTGTGGTGGTACAATGCCTTGGAGTTTCACTTATGTGCTGTTCAATTGCCATTAAATCAATACACAGTCAGTTTGAGTTTGGAACTTACGTTTACAAAAATAAATTCTATATCAGTTTTCTAGCACTCAGCTCATTCATCAGAGGTCAAGGAGAAAATGCCTTTACCACCACTGACATGGAGCAATTACGCCGATAGCCATTAATATGAAAGCTCCTATTTATTGTCCTGTGAGTGCCAAAATAGTTGTTCTTGTCAGAGTCTGGATTATCCTGTTGGTGGTTAAATACATCTGCACATTCTTGTAAAGTACATTGAATAAAGGGGAAATAATGAAAGAAATATTTGGAATATTTTGTTACATACGCCTATATTTTTCTCCTCAAGTGCCAGTTGAAGTTCAGCTTGTGGTTATAGCACATATGGGCACCCATTTGAATACTCAGACTGCTTGGATTTATTTTTATTTTTATTGCTTTTTTTTTTTTTTACTTATCTTTTCCAAACTAAAGCTTAAAAATAAAAAGGGAACAAGGACCATAGTGGGTTCTGAGCTCATCGCTCTGATGACACATTTCAGGCTGAAGAAACATTTCAAAGCTCAGCCCCAAAAGATGCCAAGCATATTATCCTCATATCAGAATTGAAAATTAACATTAGTGTAAGCTGCTGCTTCTACTTCTTTGCTGATGCTCTCATAATTTAGGCTGATATTTACATGGTGTATTTCAGTAACTGGAGCATATTTGCCAGAAGCAATTGATTCTTCTGGTAAATGACAGCAGTGAAATTGATTGCACTGGACAGTCCAGATCAAACTGAATCATGGTGTGTGCCTGTCTCTGTTGTTTATACGTGCCTGTATAGATCTAATCCAAGCATCTGTAATAAGAGGAGAAGGTTTCCTAGTTTCTTCTCTTGCACATTGTGTAGACCAATTTAATTTTGTAGAATGCAGGGTATTTACTGTCCCAATCTCACTGAAGATAATGTTACATGGATATTGTTCCTCTTGCATAAAAGAGAATTATACTGTGCATATGCTTTCATAATTAGCTGAGAAGTGGTTTATTTAAACAAAAAAAAAATTAAGCACTGATACAATACTTAAGTTTTTGCCATTTAATGCCCCATTACCATTTTAACAGCACTTGAATTAGTGACTTAAATATTATAAAAACCAGCATGAAGATGGAAAAATACAGCTTTTTTCCTGGCCATGAAGTTTTGTATTTTTTAAGAATGTGATGCAGTTGCCAGCTTCAGCCAATCTCCTATTCTTCCATGCAGCACAACTGCACTTTTCTGCTGTTTCCCTGTGTTGGTGCAAGCAGCCATGACTCACAAGGCCTCACCAGGCTGACTATTCTAGCATGCGAGGTTAAATTCACATCACAGCAGCACAACGATGCTGCTCTCACTCTGTGGCTGCACTTTGTTGATGCAAAGTAGGGAACAGTAATGCACGACCATGTAGCTAGCACGGGAGAAATGCCAACGTCCTTTTCAGTCTGGCTTTAGAGAAATGGATGTCAATTTTCCCCCCTCTTGCAAAGTGTCATTGCTCCCTTCTTCGAGCATCCAGGATGTGATGTGTGGTACAGGAAAGGGTGCTGTTTGAGTTGTAGGGTGCTCCTTGTAAGAGCAAAAAGTACTTTTTCTAGGGCCTGTGGTGTTCAGGCCCACATTCTGCACCTGCTTTTGAGGAGGCACAGGGTGACTGAATGATCCTGTACTCTTCCCTCTAAGGTTTTGCCCCAGATTCCAATTCCTTCCCCTACCTCATGCCATCAGCAGCAGCTTCATCTCATGGAGGGTGTCTTCATGCTCAGTCACTGACCAGATCAGCTGCCATCAAAAAATACCTTGAGACAAGCTAATGTTCCTTTGCTTTTCAAAGGACAAAATGCATGTATAATACTGTGCTGCTTCTGGTTCTGAATAAAAGGAAACTAGGTGTTTGGAATTGTTAAACAATTGCCATACAAGACCACTAAAGTAACAGCAGCTTTTAAATAGCATGAAAATAGAAGCAAATACGACTCAATAAATCTTTGCTTTTTTTTTTTTTTTCTCCTTCTACAGGATTATTTTTACCCGAAATACTTGGGTGAGTTGCAGCTTCTATTTCCACTTTGTAGGAGTGCTGGTATGTGCCTAACACTGGAGCTTGTCACAGCTGAAGTCTCTGCTAAGGAAAGGGATGGAAATCTGATTACAATAAACATGCATTGCTAGCTTTTAAGATAGACTTTATGTTCCTAATTGTACTTTGAGGTGTGTGTTTTTAGTTATGTGTACATTTGCAGACAGAGATGCTTTATGTGCTTTCTGCATGTTAAAATCTTGATGTTGTGTATGTATCTGTGGCTTGCAGTGTTACGAAATAATTTGTAGTTTTCTACCTTTTTCCATTTTCAATTAAGTTAGTTATTAACTAATCTCCTTTTAAAAAGAAACAAGTGCCTGATTGAATTACTGCCTTATTCTATTGACTGTATCATGGTCATGTCATCATACTGCTTTCCATTTGTCTTAAATATGATGTATTTAAGAACACAAATGCTGCAGTGGGAGAAAAAAAATGTGCCCTTTTTACATATTTTAAAAAGTTTAGTTGGTCAAATTGGAGCTACTACCATAGTTTTAGAACCATAGTAGCATCTGGTTAAGTGATCATCTTCTTCAAATGGCTTTTAACTGCTGTACATCAAAGCTAAAGCATTTTAATGAACTTCAGAATTTTAAGGCACTTGGGAGATGATAATATTGCATAGATTTTGTATCTACCTTCCAAATCCTTGCAGGCCAGGTATTATTTTATGTGCTTTGAACTGTTGTCCTTCACCACTGTAACAATAACAATTTCATTTTCTGTTTTTCAGCTTGTATTCAGAAATATGGGTCGCCGTATACGAGAAATCCAGATTTCCTTACATGTGTTCATAGTAAGCACTTTTGGGTTTTATATTGTAGTTAAATGTTCTCTCATTCTACCTGAAGATGTGGGACTAGCTCAGCCATCTCTGTTTTTGGTAGTATTTTAATACTGGTCTTCCTATTCTCCAGGCTTAAGACTCCATACCACTAAACAAAATCTTTCCCATTTTATAACCTAATGCCATCTTTCTGTCCTGTTTTAGTGCTGTGATATTTTACAGTGCAAGTTTCTTTCCCACCAGTTTCCCAAAGTTTGAATAATATGACAAGCAAGAGGGACAAGAACTAGGAGGTACCATAAGGGTGTACACAATGTTGGGCCCCTCGATTTCCATTCTTTTGAATGCTAGCTTTGGCTTACCCCATTTAGGAACCTCAAGAAACGTTTAAAGTCAAACCAGGCTTGTGCCAGCCTTCTTTACATTAATAGATCAGTTTCATGTATCATGTGACTATGCTTTGAATATTGCTACTTTTAAAACCTCAAATCAATTTGGAAGATAAACTGATAACTTTGTAGAGGGTGAAGGGTTTTTTTGTTCTTCACTAACAGTACACAAGAAAATTTAATTAATTCTTCTAATACCTTTCTAGTTGCCTTTTGCAGTTTAGCAATGCTAAAGGTAGAAAATTCCATAAGTATTCTAAATATATCCTGTGAGCAGTTCAAATGTGGAGAAAATCAGATGTATGTATATTTATTTTCTTTTTAGTCCTGGGTGCCAGTCTTTTATTGTGATCAAGTTTAATTAGTCATGTGTTCATACAAGCACTACCAAAGCAGGATCAATATTTAGTCAACTTTTCTCTTTTATAAACTGCATTAAAACAACCTTTTTTAAGAGTGAATTCCAAGGTTAATGAGTGGTATGTGAAGAATTTCCCTCACATATTGCAGCAGTATCACTTATGGATGTTGAATCCTTCAAACTGGGAATTCTCAGACCTGTAGTACCTGTGTTGGCTGCAGTATGCCAGCTAGTCCAAAGTGGGATGTGAGGCTGAATGCTTACATTTACTTGTGCATGTGGCACAGCAAAGAGGCAGAAGTTTCTGCTGAAAATGGTGATATTGACTGGGAACACTTGTTCCAAACAACTAATCAGGTCTCCGAAATGAGAGTCTAAAGGGTAGTGATGAAAAAATCTGAAAAAATAAAAGTTGAATAATTGTTTTTAGGGATTTCTGCCCATTGCAGATGCAGTGGTTTGGAAAGAAAATGATAATATTTTCCCCCATTAAAATATTAAAAGGTTTTTAAATGGCTGAGTTTTGTCTAGCCATCATCAGTTCACAGGAGAAGTAACAGAGAAGGAGCCTGAAAGGCTCTTGGAAGAATGACAGGCTTTGTGCTTGGCAAATTCTAGTGTGTTTCTTAATTTTTTACAGATGCTGCCAAATGACTATGTAGCTCTATGGGTTTGTGCCTGCAAGGCACTTCCAAACTTTCCTTCTTAACTTTCCACCTTTCTCCTCTCAAAACAAGGTAGTGGAAGGTTCTTTTAATCTGTTCTACAAAGATATGGAACAACCAAAGGGCTGGAGAGTGATGGACTAACTTAGTTTATACTGGAAATAAGGTAAAAATTTTAAGTATGACAGTGATTAGACAAATTAGACAGAATACGTGAGGATTCCTAATTTCATAAACTCTTGGGATCAGGTTACAGCTAGGATTCACTCCAGAGTCAGAGGATTTGATACAGTGTGTAAATAGGGATTTCCAGCATGGGTGCTTAAACGAGCAGTATTTCCATCACAGTTAGCAGAGTGTTAATGTCCTCTGGTTCTAGAGGGATTTCCCCAACCAAACTGTGTCTTCTCTGAGGAGACCTGAGTCCCTCCACAGACTCTGCTTTTTGTACTATCTCCACTGACTGTGATGAGTATTTATAATTGCTTTGCAGATAGTTGCTTACTTTACACATGGATACCTATACTTTCTTGGCATGTCTGGATCTTTTTCTAAAAGACATCCTCAAGGTCATCTAGGAATTAAGGATTTAGTTCTACAAGGCTTTGGAAAGTTCTACAGGACTTTTGGGAAATGAAGTTACAGATGGCCTTAAAAAATTCAATTATATTTTTGTTAGGTCACATGTGCCTGCTTTTTACTATGAAATTACTGAGTGTGATATTATTTGCAGCCTAGCATTTTATGAAGTTTCAATATGAACCATTTTGTGGGTATCAAAAAATAAATTCGCAGAACAAAGTTATGAACTGAAAGTTATAGTCAGTGGGCATAAGCAAAGTCTTGTTTCCATTCAGATTTCAAAGCTGGAATTTGTAGTTCTATTCTCTGTCTGCACTTATGAGCTTCATAGGTGCTATCAGACACAGCTCAAAGCACATGAAAAGGTCATGTTCATCACTACTTTTAACAGCTTTACTAAAAACTGTCATGGGAATGGGAAAAAAAGCTCAGGTTTTTTCTTTTGCAATGGTTTCAGTCAGGAGCACCTTCTATGAAACCAGCAGAATAACACAACTGTGAAGCCACCAGAAGAGTATAAGAGTGTGTCTTATGTTCTTAAACTTGTGATAAGAGGGAACAAACAATCAGCACGGTGTTTATGTGATAGAAATCTCTGTGGTTGATATTAATGGATTATAGCATGGGTGGTTACCCTGATGGGCATTGTTATTACCATGTGGCTCTGCAAGGCATGTCAGAATCCAGTTTGAGGGGAAGAATCAGAAACTTTTGGATACACCAGATAAGTTGTGCATAATCCCATTGACTGGATTTACTTATCAAATGACTGAAAACACTGCTATATTTAGGAGACTTGGTGTGAACTGCTTAAAAACCCCCTGTGTCTTACTATACCTAAATTATCCTTTTTAATGTACACACTCTGATCTGTCTAGGAAAAGGAGCATCCTGGACAGACTTGCTCTATTGTGGCTCATTGCCACCTTAACCTGGCCTCTCCTTCCCCACTTCTCCACCTCCAGCAGTGTCAGCTGGGCAGTGATGTACTGGGAGGCGTTCTGGCAGGTGGATGTTAAGGCAGCCCATGGAGTTGTGGTTTTTTTGTGTGGCCTGGCCTCTTTGGTGGTGCCTTTGCCCCAGCTCTGCACAACTGGAAGGTTCTGTCTGAACATCAGGAAATGCTTTTTCATTGTGAGAGTGAACCAGAACTGGCACAAGTTGTCCAGGGAGCTTGTGGAGTCACCATCCCTGGGATAATCAAAAGCCTTCTGGCTATGGTCCTGAGCAACTGGCTGTAGGTGGCCCTGCCTGAGCAGGGAGGTCACACAAGTGAGCTCTGGAGATGCATGCCAACCTCAACCACCTGAGATTTAAATCTGAGAGAGTCAATGCAAACAAAAGTGCTGTTCAGTGCTTTATGAGGCATCAAATGGAGCTGCTACTGCCTGCACTCACAGAAGTGTTAAAGTTCTTTCAAAGCAGCTTGTCATGACAGTGACTTTCAAGATCACACAGAGGAAGCTGAGAAGAGACATGTAGAAGTATAATAATCCTGACAAAAGTAGGAGTCTTAACTTTTCTCAGTTTGAGACATTTCATGGGGCTGCTAATCTACAAACAGTTCCTCTCCTAAAAGCCTCCCTCTCTTGCTACAAAGTCATGTTTCAGAATATCAAGAATCTGTACTGGACTCAGCAGAACCAGTGCATGGAAACCAATGCAGGTCTTTTCTGCTGCTGCTCACTTAGTGTGTACACTCTGGGCATTTTCAAATGCTGGGAGGAGATAAATGAAAAGAAAGGTTCTTGAACTGGTGAGCTTTGCAATCTGCAACAGAAGCTCCTGTACTGCTCCTGGTTAAAGTTGTGAAAACAGTTAACATATTCATGTTTTTGAAGACCACTGATTTAGAACACTGGTGTTAACAGGTTACTACATGATAGCTACCAACTCATTTTTTGTGGAAACAAAGGTGTTCTCCTTCCTTTAGCTACCTCTTTGAAGCACCATCCCTGGGTGTTCTGCAGGTAAGTGGGTAGGTGAGTTTGGACAGGTAACTACAGTTGGTGAGTAGTTACATAGAGATTTATTCCTTCAATCATTCCCAAAATGTAGTGACAACTCCCTTGCTTCTTTCCAATGAGAAAACTCATTGTCAAATCCTGGAACTTGGCTTAAAAATCCCCATAGGAACCTTTGTGCGCTTTGTAAACTGGATTAATGGTTTGCTATTTCTTGGCTGTTAATACATGGGTATTCCTTTTTTATTTTCATTCTATGTAATAGAAAAGATCTAACAAAAACTTCATTTATAAACTTTTGCTGGATTTGCCAGAAATCTATCAGCCCTGGTAAAAATTCTCAGTTTAACTACCAACAGTGATTGAAAAGTGTGTCCATCCTTTCCTGAGTACTTTAGTCGATACTGCTTTTTTATTTTTCTCAAAAAGTAACGAGAATAAAAAAAATAACCTACTATGAGTTATTTCTTTCAGGATATGTCCTTCAGATATGGGGGTGGTACCTCACTCCCTTTCACAATTAAGTGAATTCCACTGCATGTACTCTGCAAAATTTTTGGCACAGCTTGTTTGGCACGTTAGCACTAAGAATTAGCTTATAGTTTTGCCAGGTATAAGTATTTGTGAGTGATTCCCCAGTACTGTTTAAGAGTCCTATCTTCTAATGAGAGTGAAACACCTGGTTGTCAGTGACTTCAATGTGTTCATCTGTTTTGTTTTGGTCTTTTTATTCCTTGCATAAATCAGACTTGCCAAACCAGTGTTCTCCCAATCCTTGTCACAAAGAAGGCACCGTCAAATGTGAGGATCTCAAGGGGGATTTCTATTGTGAATGCAAGCATGGCTGGCAGGGAAAAAAATGTGAAAAAGGTAATTTGGTTTCATTATATTTTATTCTTGTAACAAAGGTATTTTGGGTTTTACTGTATTCTCAAATGGTCACTGATTCAAAAGTCACAGAACTGTACCTGGATTACATATTGTTCAGGTTTTTACCCTTCTGGGAAACAGGTAATTTTTCACATCAACATTTTTATATGATTCTAGTGGAGCTCAGCTTGGTCTTGGCAAGGTAATCCAAGAAGTTATGCTCAAACCTTCTGCTCCACCCCTCTGAAAGCAGCAGCAGAAATAGAGCAGTAGTGGCTTTTCAAGCAGAACTGCATCAGCTGCTGCTGTGAACCCTGGTGTAACACATCACAGACTGCAGAGTCAGAGAAGCTGGCCCATCTTCCCATCTAGCATCCCTGCAGTGGGAACAATGACTTCCAGTTGGCAAGTTGAGGTTTGAGTCTGATGACACACAAATTGATAAAATTATTCTCTTGAAACCTCCTTGCTAGTCTGATCTTATTCCATGTCCACTTAATTCCATATATTCTGTTGGGATATGGAAAGTTCCAGCTGCCTGTGGACTTTTCTCTGCAAGTTATCTTCCCTCCTCTTGTTTTTGGGTTTCTTTCATTTTTTTTCTTCTGCCTGCAAGGCTTCCTGTCAGGGCCACTGGTTTTTTTCTTGCCAATAGTAAGTAATGGCTAGAAATTTAGCCAGACCAGAATTGTGGCAACCAAGACAGCAGGAAATCCAGTCCTTTCCTTCTTATGTAAATATTGTGATGAGTTTATAGGATCACTAAAGCATCTAATTTCATAATTTCAGAAAGCAGACAAGTCAGTATCCAGTTGGCTTTGAGAGCTCAGACACTGATCAGTCTGAAGCATATTTCCTTGTTTTCTTATAAAATGCAATGACATGCCATTCTACCCATCAGCTAACTCTGGAGTCACATAGACAAGCAGGACATAATGAGCAGGTAGGGTAGATTGAGGGTGAATCTCAGGCTCTGCTGGATTTTACAGGTTTTTGCTGCCAATTTCAGTGGGGCACAGTTAAGCTCATAAATGTTCGGCAGGTGTGAACTTGGAACTTCCTGTGTTCTCACAAGTTCTGTAATAGTAACAATATAGTTTTCCTGTTTAATTTAAAGATTTTTCCTGAACTTCTTGGCTATAGCATTATTTTAGTACTTAGTTATGATATAAAATACATAACTATTTTGCTTCTGCAAACCAGCTTCTTTGCCTCCACAGTGCCTAAAGATATTTTTATGTATTCTCAGAGCTGTGAAGGAGATACTATTCAGTTACAGATCTCTCTCTCTCTCTCTCTTCTTTTTTTTTTTTTTGTAAGTTAAACAAACTTGAGCTTATATGCATGAAGTGTTTGAATGAAATCTTTATGCTTTTTGTTATAAATGTGT
The DNA here is from genome assembly GCA_003676055.1 of Chloebia gouldiae. NCBI lineage: Eukaryota > Metazoa > Chordata > Aves > Passeriformes > Passeridae > Chloebia > Chloebia gouldiae. Next base: position 23,245,433 of record QUSF01000007.1, on the reverse strand, counting down.
TGCATCTGTAATACTGTTTCTTGCTTGATCTTTCTCCTTCCCAACACCTATTGCACTGTGACCCTGTAGATTATTTACAGATGTGAAAAGCTGACTGTGACACTTTCTTTTGATGTAGATATTGATGAATGCAGAACGCAGAACGGCGGCTGTAACCAGCTCTGCCTCAACAAGCTAGGCAGCTACCAGTGCTCATGCTACAGTGGTTATGCTCTTAAAGACAGCAAAATATGTGAAGGTAAGCTTTGCTAGGACTCTCAATTTGCTTCAGGGGGTTGCTTCATGACTTGTGTGTGTATTTTGGAGAGCTGGGTTGCCCTGAGCAGTCCTGGTCTGCTCCCTAGCCCAGCAGAAACTTGCTGGTAGCTCCTCTTAGCTTTACTCCACTGGGGTAGTGCTGGGTGCTCCTACATGCCTGGCCTTGTCAGCAGTTGGACAATGATATTCTCAAGAGCATAACACAGGCGTGATTCACAGAGGATTTGTGGCTTGGATTGTGCTAAATTGGTTTAGTTGATCAATCCTCATATCCTGACATTGAGAGGAGGAAGTGTTGGCCAGATTTGTTGTCATGATTCCAGACTCACTGTGTTGTAGTATGTGAGCCATTTGTTTTTCTTTTGTGTGTTTCTTATTTTATTTTTTTAGATTTGGATGTGTGCAGCAGCTAATGAATTTGGATAGATACAAAAGGCTTAATTCACTGCAACTCAATATTAATAGGTGTAGAAAGGCCCTAGTGAAGTTTGGCAGCTATTTTACATACCAGCTGAAAACAGAAAATGAGGACCTGAAGTTTCTGATTGAAACTGCCGAATGAATTTACATAACCAAAACTTAAGCAACTGAGATTTTAAAAGTGTTAAGAGACTGCATGCTGAGACAAACTCAATAACTCAACAACAGGTGGCTGTTAAAGTTACATTCATCTTATGAAAAAACAGGTATATATCTCTTAGAGATGGGTGTGATGACATATTTCTAAACAATTTGCATACATGATATGATCAACTTCTTAATGCTACCAGCAAAAAGAAAAAGAGCAAGATTTTGTTTCTATTTCACTTCCACTCTAAAAAGTGATGGCTGTATAGATTACATGGTATCTGTTCCTAATGGGAGGAGCAATTTAGAAGAGTCAACTTCACTTTTGAATTGTTCTCTGGTGCCAGCCAGCATGGACAGGTGGATGGTGAGAGGCTCACATACGTGTTTGTTTGCTGTGTACGTACATTTGTTCCAAAACCTAGTAGTGTCTCCTAGAGCACAGTGAGCACTACTATATAAACATTCTGTAGCTTCAACATGTGACCTTCCAGCTGCTGAGATTACTGTCAGGTGTGGTAATTGATAGCTCAGATTTATCATTGCATTTTGATTTTCTAAATATTTGTTCCTGTCATTGTGGGCATGCACACAAAAGTTCCCTCATCTTGATTTGTAGGCTAAGCTACATAGGATACTCAGCCAGTTCACTCATACATGGGAAAATCAACAAGAGTAATGAGTAATTGTAGTTTTAACACATACTAGAAAGCAAAAGTAAATATTAAACTCTCGGTATACTGCAAATGTTTTGTCAACACTGGGATTCTGCAGGATATTAGTTAACATGTGAGGAATACTATCAGGTTTTTTTATGGACTTCCAGTTCCAGTTCATTGCCTGCCCTTATGGCAAAACCCCACATCTCTCTGGCATGGCTTGTTCTCTCTGACAGATTGGGCTGCTTCAATTCTCCCTTGCCACTACAGACCAGCAGGTTTAGATCTTAACTTTGTAAATATATGAAAATGTATTGTTTGCCTGTCTGAGGACACAGAGCAGAAATCTCTGAAGTGTCACAGGATGAGTGTTCCTTCAGTGTTTTAGTAAAATTCATGCTGCTGCTCCTAAGTTTCTGCCTGTTGCTTTTTCAAACCTGCAGTTTCAAGCCCCTGATTGGAGAGAGTGGGGCTTTTTGGTTTTGTGGTGTTTGTTTTGTTTTACAGTTCACTTTGTCTCCTGGTTCACTTTGCATTGCTTTTTCCAACAATGGTTAATGGCTTAAGGTAAAAAAGACCAACTGATTTTTGAAGCCTGAAGTCACTTCTTATATCTAGCTAACCCTAAAAGTGGGTTCTTAAAGCTACTAGTTTTTTTCAGTTTCTAAAGTTATGCAGGGATCTCCTTGCCCTAAGCTCACTCTATGTGAACAGTGAAGTGATTATACTCCTCTGAGGTTGTGTTGTTTAATTGTTTGTTTTACAGATATAGATGAATGCACAGCATCAGCAGACATCTGTGGAGAAGCTCATTGTAAAAATTTAATTAGCTCATATGAATGTCTTTGCGATGCAGGCTACAAGTACGATAACGTGAGAAAAACTTGTCAGGGTAAGCTCAAGAAATGTGTTAGCATTTATTATATAATTTAAATCTGTAGAACCCCAGAAATTTAATTTCAGGTTTTAGTAAAAGCTTTTTTTATTTATTTTTAAATCTTGCTTGCACACTGGAGTTCTGTTTCCTTTCCCTAGTTAGGAGTGAGTTTGCAGTTTGCGGTCACCTTTGAGTTCATTAAGCTTGCTGTTATCTTTGAGTTCAGTGAGTTTGCAGTCATCTTTGATGACTTGAATCATGCTGTATGAGACAAAGTACTGAGATTTCTTGAAATTTCAACAAGTGCAAGATCTGGTGAAAGCTCAGAAACATCTGTGCATGTTGCTGTCTCTCTTCATAGGACAAGAAAAGTTACAAAGCAGTAGCTCTTTTTTCAAAACCTATCTTGTGGTATTACCCTAAACTAGGAACTTAATATGTACTGGAACCATGCACAGCTCTGCTGGCTACACTGCTGCAAGCTTTCTCAACTGAGTAAGTTTTGGAAGTATTCCAAAACCAGCATTGTTCCCTTCCTTTGGTCTAAGTTAACATAATGACTCAAATCACACTCCTACCAGTCCTGTTGGGCATTAAATGTTAAACTCTGCCTGAAGAGATCCCTGTGGGCTGTCACAGTTTTCTTTCCTGCATTTTTTTGTGAAGAAGATAAAAAATAATGGAAGAAAAAAAGAAAAGAAAACAGTGAGTGAGAAACTCAGGTTTTATATGCAGTCCCTAACTGCAAGAAGCAGAAGTCAGTCACTACAGGCATAGCAGAAGGGGCCTGAAGGGAGGAAGTCTTGTCTAGAAGTTACAGCCCAGGGCTCTGCTCCAGCAGACAAGTTGGGTTCTGCTTCCAGCCTTCCCACTGACTTGCTATGTATCTTTGGGCAGCTGGAATCTGTCTGTGAAAATAGATTTCACAGAATAAGCTGAGTTGGAAGGGACCCACAAGGATCTAAGGATAGAGTCTAACTCCCAGCCCTGCACAGCACCATTCCCAGCAGTCCATGTGCCCAAGACTATTGTCCAAAGGGTTCTTGAGCTCTGTCAGGATTGGTGCTGTGACTACTTCCCTGGGGAGCCTGTTCCAGTGTCCAACCCCCCTCTGGGTGTAAAATCCTTTTCTAATATTCAACCTAAACCTTCCCTGACACAACTTCAGGCCATTCCCTCAGCTCTATCAAGTTTAAACAAACTCAGTGTTTTTATCTCTCTTCTTTGCTGTAGATATAGATGAATGTGAAGAAAAGCTCTGTGAACAGACCTGTGTCAATTCACCAGGGAGTTACACTTGTCACTGTGATGGCAGAGGGGGAGTGAAACTTTCCCAGGACATGAATACATGTGAGGTATGTCAGTGTTCACCGCTGTAACTGCAAACAGACCTTTACAGCACTCTGATTCTCCTTCTGCTGTGTGAGCACTCAGAAATGTGTTTTGATTATAGAACATCATACCATGTGTGCCTTTTGCTGTTGGAAGGAGTATTAAATCCTTGCACCTGGGGAGGATGTTCAGTGGCACTCCTGTTATCAGGCTGCGCTTCAAAAGGAAACAACTGACGAGGTGAGCACAATTTAGAACGGCAATGAAATGCTCTGCCTGGCTTTGATGCATGCAAGGGAGTTTTTACAATAGTAATTGACCCTACAGTCATCATTATTTGCTTAGATTATGAAGTCCTGTTAGGCTAAACATTACCTAAACCAGTAATTAAGAAAGGCAGCCTTGACCACAGAGCTTTTAGTATAATTACTGAAATATGGTATTGTATTCTTTATTCTTGATGATGTTTTAAAAGCTGTACTCACATCTTAAGGCTTTCAGGAGTGCATTAAAAGCAAATATATTTTAACAGAGCTTTAGAGCTGCTAGAATTGATGCTATCTGTATGGAAAATACTCTGTGGTTTTTGAACTCTGCGTAACTAATTTATTTCTTGGCACCTGTGTGGTCAGACTTGTGGCTGAGTTCGACTTTAGAACCTTTGATCCTGAAGGTATCCTTTTCTTTGCTGGAGGCCATCAAGACAGCACATGGATAGTGTTGGCTTTGCGCAAAGGACGGCTAGAGCTGCAGCTGAAATACAGCGGAATCGGCCGCGTGACCAGCACCGGGCCACTTATCAACCATGGCATGTGGCAAACGGTGAGTCCAGACCCCTGCTGAGGTCTCACTCCTCCTTGGCCTGTTTGGGATGCACTCATCAAGTGCAGATAGACTTTGTATATTCGTGGGAAGATGCTTTTCCAGCCTATCTATCCAGTAAATGCATGCCAGTATGTTATACATTCCAAGGTGAAAATATTTTTCCTAATCAATTGAATTATACATTACATTCCTTGCAATATACACTGCATCTCTAATTTGCACAACCAGAGCAACCATTTGCAACAAACTTGCACTTTGAGATGCAGTAAGGCTAAGATGACTTCACATCAGCTCAAGAAGATGCCCCTGGCTGAGGGCTAGAAGTGAGTAAAATGGAAGGAACTCTCTTATCTGTGCTTTTAAGAAAGTTTCCAAGTGTGTTTGGTGTGGGAGGTTCATTTGTTTAGTCACAGGCCTTTCTGACAAATCTCTTATGCTACAGTATACTTTTAATAGTCTTCAGGCCTGTTTATATACAAAATAGAGTGTTTCCCTTGTAAAGATATTGGGGTCTACTATAGCATCAGAGAATTCAAAAAAATGTTGGAAGAGATGTCTAAAACCATGAAATCCAATTGTCAACCCAGCGCTACCGCTGTAAACCCTAAAGGATCTTTTTATTGATATCATAATCCCAGCAATCTCACGAGATTGTAAGGATTGTAAAGGTTCATGTTCTTGGCTCTCTCACAGAACATTGACTGGTGATTTTGGGAGCATTACAGTTATTGCCATTTGTGCCAGGATCATGGAAAACATCCTGCAGTATGACCTACACTAGATGAGCAGTTTATACATGCTTTCTCACTTCTGCCTTTTTCTCTCCTTTCATTTTTTCTTACTTAATTAGTTCTTTTAACTTTTAAATGGATGTGCCTCTTGGGGAGTGGGTGGGAAGTTCTCAGCTAACTCACGTATGAGACAAATGCAGGTACTGGTAATTGTGTAATTTTCTGGTTTACGTTTTTTAGTATATAGAAGCTCAAAATTCTCCATTAAAGAAATAAGAGAGGTGGGAAAAAATTGTTTCTAATTATTAAATGAATAAGCCCTTGAATACATTCACTATCAACCACTGACGTTTGGCAATGTTTCCAGCAGATGAGGTGATGTTTGGTTCAGTTCCTTTAATGACAGTGAAACAATTTTAGATTCCAAATGGAGAACAGTAAAGGTTCAGTGAAACTGTAGATAAAATATGTGCCATCTTTACATATAGGAATAGCTTCAAGCTAGTTCTTACTGAATTTTATGGTAAGAGTTGTTCTGCTAATTTGAAATATGACAATTGTAACTGTCTGCGAAGAGAAGATGGTGACAGAAGATGTGTAAAACAGAGTGGAGGCCACTGGGGTGACTTGGGAGTCACAAAAATCAGCAGTTGTCAGCCTAACTCATTTAATAGAGGAGCTAGCATACTTGCTAAGTGCCTGACCTCATTATGAGATAATTACAAACTACCCCATATTAGTTTGAGGGGGACACAGCTAAAATGTGTTTTTCAGGGAGAGAAGGCAGTGTGATGAAAATGTCAGGTTTAGGCAAGAATTAAATGTCTCCTGCCAGTGTCAGGGCTCTTATCCCCAGGTACCATCCTAACCAAGAAATTGTCTGGCTGGGTGGCTGCAGAAACACACCCTGCACATTTTCTGAAGGATTGTGGAAATCCCTCAGAAATCCTTCCTCAAGGCTTTTTGGGACAGTAAAGGACCAAGCTGTGGGTGCTGTGTGGGGCAGGTGGGCAGGTGGAAGCAGAGGCGTCCCTGCAGCCAGGGATGCAGACATCACCCTGTGTGTGGGCTGAGCAGGGCTGGGCAGCTGCCAGAGGCATGGATAGCATGCCACGAGTGGAGGAGAGAGCATCATGCAGCTGCCACAGGAATGGACCTGGAGCAGGTCAAAGGCCATAATTCTGGTGAGTGTCTCCCAAAGTGAAACAGTGCAGTGCTGATACTGCCCCAAAGCAAAAGGATTTTCCCACAGATGACCAGCAGCAGGAGGAAGGAGCCTTTAGCCTCTTGACTTCCTATTTTACACCTTTGAGACCTGGGACCTTGCCTGGGTTGCTGGGGGGCTGTTGATTTCTCCTTTCTCAGCTGTATTTTCTTATCTTTTGCTTTCACCCTTGGCCCTCTTCTCCTTGATATCTAGTGTCACACACAGCTAATCGCCATTTAATCTATATGGCTGAGTGATACAACTGTAAATATGTTCCTACATTTTATCCCCTCCCACATTTTCCCATTTTTCTCTCTCTGGCATGGTTTTTAATTTAGGAAATCCTGTTTAAGGATTTCTTTTTACTGTCTCCTATTATAAAACATGTAGCCACATATTTCATTTTGAGCATGGACTTGTGTGTACTTTTCAGCCTCACTTTCTATGAAACACAACCCCAGTGATCTTCAGATGTCACAGGCCAGGCTCAAGTGCAGTTGTGAGCTTTAGTCTGGATTTCAGTATGCACAGAATCAAGCCCTTAGTTTTAGTTAGATCATAACCAGAGGACTTTGGGTATTGGAACAAACTTAATATGGGTTGTGAGAAAATAGCAATTTTACAATTTAAGTTTCAGCAGATGGAAAAACAATGAGTATTTAAAAGCAAGGGATATGAAAAAGCACCAGCAATGTTCTCATCTCTTGAACAAAGTTGCATATTTTCACTGAAATATAATGGTATTTTCAAAACTTCAGGCCAGTATTTCTACCTAGGTATTTTCTCTGGTGTTAATGCTTCCTGAAATATTTTGAAATGCGCCTTGAACCAGCAAACAAGCAAAACACAAACAAGCAAACCTCAGGAAAGACTTCTAATGTGGTTATTTGTGTGTAACCCAGCTGGATGAAGTGGCACGTATGAAATTATGATAGTGGAGATGCACTCGCCTTCTGTTTGTTTTGCATTTCCAAAAACAGTCATCATTTTGTCTTATTTTCAGTGTTCAGTCTAGTCCCTGCTCTGAGGACACAGTCTGGTTAGCAGAAATAATAACTTACCTGTACTGTTAAATGTCAGGGCTGAAAGTTAAGCAATCACAAGATTGGTATTTGGTTTTAACCCTGCAGCTGACTGTAGGTCTGTCCCTTTCCAGTGCTGTCCACTTGCTTTTTAGCAAACAGTGGACAGGCTGGCTATGTGCTGGGAGCTATCCAAGGCATGAATCCAAAATACAAAGCTGACTGCCCTTATGTCTAAGCATATGGGAACTCTTAGCTATGAGAACTGTCCTCCTGAATGTCCCTAAGTCATTGTGGCAGGCAGCAAGTAGCTTCTCCTTGCCACAAGAGTAGGGAATTGAGCAGGATGCTAACCTACTGAAATGCTCCCTCAGTTTATATGTGATGGTGGTGCACCAGCAATTAAGCTTTGACTACAAGAAGCAGGAACTTAAACAGCCAGAGGGCATTGTAAAGTCAGCAGAATGTGATTTCTGAAACTGGAATCTGTTGAGAATTCCCACAGGGATTAACCTCTTCTCTTATAGAAGTTTTCATTGATTTGTATTTGCTTGTATTAAAGATCAGATGTGGCTAAGAACACAGAATTTTTAAAAATTATTTTTATATTATTACTTGCTATACAATCTAATAAAATTTTAGAGGGCCCTGAATTCTGTTGGCCCTGTAAGTAGCAGTATTTCTTCACAGCCAGCTTTTCCCAATTCCCATTTGCTCTGTGTCTGCCCAGTGTCCGTGCCAGGAGCAGGGAGATGGTCTGTGCCAGCCCCTTGTGGCACTCCACAGCCTGGAGCATTAGGGCAGTGGTGACCAGGACACCGGGCAGAGGTGTCTGTGTGAGGACAGCCTGTGTAGCTCAGCCAGCTGGGCTGAGACTGCCATGATCTGTGGGCTTATGTTCCCCCACACTGAATGGGTTTCACAGCCATCCAATACTCAAAAAAAGCCTCTCTGAGACTGGCTTGTGTGTCTCCATGAAGTGCAGTCTGGAGATGTAGGTGCTACTTTAAACAAGAAAGCGGCAGACAAATAAATTCATGTCTGGTAGGATGTGGCACCAGGTGGAAACAGTGTTGTAGCCATATAAAACAAATTGTACTGGAATTCACAAGAGAAGAAACGAGGTTCATGAGAGGGGGAAAGCCTGAGAATAATCTTTTCTACTATCAAATTCACTCAATCTTCATTACTGAAGACTGCAATCTAAAGGGAGTGCCCAAGTACAACCTGCTTGACCCTATCCTCCTTTATGCTACAGCCACAGAGCAAGAACTCAGAATGGCTGATAAGAGCAATTTTGGAACTGCTAGTCAAAACACAGAAAAAAAGATGCTCAGGACCTAACCTGCTAGCAGGGAAGGACATGTCTAAACATCCTCTGGAATACATAATTGGTTCTGTACAGCAGCTCACTGATAGAAGCAGCATCTGGGTGTCCCAGGGAACAGAGCTGTACAGATGAAGAGTGAGTAGGTGGAGTATCTGTCATAGAGTGGGTAGAAGATTATGAAATAGTGGAGGTGTGTTCCTTTCTTCTTTACAGAAGGAATGAGACTGTCTTCTGCTACAGCCACAGAACTACCCCATGGTAGCAGGATCCATGTCCCAAGCTGGCAGCATCTTGGCTGCTGGTCAGTCTGGTGCATCAGCTTTGGGCTTCACCTTCTCTCCCTCCATAGAAGCTTTATAGTGCTTCCCTGTGCAGCCTGGTCATAATCAAAATGATACAATTTTTTTGAAATTTCAGTGGTAATAGAATCTTCCTAGAAGTAGCTTTACAGAGACATGGAGGCAAAACTTGCAGATGATTTTTTGAGAGAAAAGTTATTGCCTATTACACATTTTTATTGCCCTCTCAAAAATTCCATTCTGTGTTGTGCTTTTTGAAGAGATTTTAAAATACTGGGTATGAGAGGCTTCTGTGTTATCTTACATTGATCCAACAAAAGACATCTTGTTTGTCCTTCCAGCTTTTCCTTTCACTTGCAGTTGCAATAGGAAGTTTCTTATTAATAACTCATTATTGCGTTTACATTTTGCATAAAGCAACCTACAAAATTCATGTATTTAATCCACTAACATTTTTCTGTAGCTGTTTTGAAGTAGATGGACTGTGTTCACCAAAAAGGTTAATCACAGACTGCTTTCTAGAGTAGATTTACATAACAAGGTGGAAGGTAAATTAAAAGGTGAACAAAGAGGTTTGGGGACTGAAAATATTTCTTTTTCTTGGGGATTTCACTGGGGTCTGTCCTGTAGCTGAGATTGCAGACACTAAATTCTATTCATACTTAATAACTCAATTTGGAATTTTACTTTTTTCAGATCTCTGTTGAGGAACTTGAAAGAAATTTGATTATAAAGGTCAACAGGGATGCAGTTATGAAAATAGCTGTCTCAGGAAACCTGTTTACACTAGACAAAGGAGTGTATCAGCTGAATTTGACAGTAGGAGGCATTCCTTTCAAAACAAAGGACCTTATTCTACCGGTAAGTATAGCATGATAACTGGTGTTCCTTTGCATGCCTGAAGGGCTTGATTTCTTATTCTCTTGGGGTAATGTAGGTCCTTCCTGAGAGCTGTTCAGCCTGCCCTGAAACAGGTGGAATTATCACCTTCTAGATACAGATTTCTGTGCATTGACGATATATAGCAGGAGCCTAAGCCAGTAGCAAAGTTGAGTCTCCAGATTTTTTGATTGGTAAATTTGGGTGAGATGTATCCCACAAAATACTGCACAGCAAAACTGGAGCACATGACAAAATTCACAGTGGTGATGCTGGCTCGGAGAGCAGGAGTGGCCCAGAGGAGGGGTCAGTGGGAATGCTGCTGTTTGAGGGTGCCACTGTGCCTACTAAGTCTGGAACCAATGTCAGGGGCACTCCTTGTGTTGTGACCAGAGTTTGTTATTCACGTGTTACAAATTACAATTTGCTGCATGTGTTTGCTGTGTCAGTATAGTGAGACCCAAGGAAAAACAGGAGCTTATTTTTCTTTATTTCCTCCTAATTGAAGTAGATACAGCATATGAATAAAAGTTAAGACAGTCCTTGAGTAAGATTGGATGATTGCTGTGTTTCTCGAATAGCTGCTGCTCAGGTTTGAATGTCCACCACAAGCAGAGTTGGCACCTTGAAATCCAAATTTGCATCTCTTTATTCCTGAATGAGGTGACAAGCTTGTGGCTCTGTGACTGCACCAGCTGAGCCTCATAGCTCCTGTGCTCACAAGAAGTCATTCAAGGCCACAGCTTGTCAGAAACAGTAAGCCCAAGGTGTACTCAGAACCTAGGATTGAGAGCCAGAAACTCCTCAGGTTTTTATCCTGGCTCAGACACTTAATTCTCTCTCTCCTTTACTTAACTGGGGGTAGTGGTGCTGATTTAGAGGCTTTGCAAGGAGCCTTCTCTTTACAAACTGACTCACATTTTAATGCTGACATTAGGTACAGGATAGCCTACCTAGAAGCTGGAAGGAATAAGGTGTGTACAGAGTGGTGTGCCAGGCTTGTGGTGCAGGCACCCCTCCTTGAGTCAGAACCCAAAAACTTACACTGTGCTCAGCTCCAATATCTGTCTTGTGTTTCATGCAGGCTGTTTGCAATGACAAAAAGGATTGGGATTTTCAGCCTTAAATTAGCCTCCAGCATTTGCAATGCTGAGTTATGGAGCTTTGGCTACAGAGCTTTAGAAATAAGTTGTATTAATGATGGGTAACACATAGAGGAGCTTACAGAATCAATACAACCAAATCAGCACCTGCACTAGCTAGTGCCCTTTTTGCCTATAGAGACAAGCTGAGCTCAGGGGAGTTTCCTGGGGAAATACTGACCACTCACTTGCTTGGGGCTGCAGGATTGGGGTTGCTGCCTATTGGTTTGCATGTACATAACATGTCAAAATTATTTCTACTCTTTTGTGTCATAATATAACTCAGTATTCCTTTGCACACAAATACTCTTCACTGAACAGTCGTTTGAGGCATAAGATACTGCTTTATCTTCCCAGATAAACCCTCGGCTGGATGGTTGCATGCGGGCATGGAACTGGCTGAATGGGGAGGACACCTCTATCCAAGAGACCATCAAGATGAATGAAAAGATGCAGTGCTTTGCTGTAGCAGGACGAGGGTCTTTCTATCCTGGCCGAGGTTTTGCTGTGTTTAATCTTACTTACAGTAAGTAGGCTGGGATTCTTTATTTCTGACCTGTTGTCCTACCATTAACCATACCTGGTTAATAAACAGTATAAAACTTAGGTGTATGCCATACTCACTGTTGATTGATGCAGAAAAGATTAAACTTCTGGTTCTTACTGAAGGAAGGACTACAAATCATAGCTTGAGCCAATGCAAATCTGCCCAGCAGGGATTAGGTTCTTTCTATGTAGCTCCAATAATACATTTCACACCCAGACTAGCTCCAGCTCATCCTCAGCCTTAGAGGCTTTACATCTCTTTGTCAGCAGCTTAGGTGTTTCCATTCCTTACCATTGTTTTCTGCTCAACAGGGAGACCTGCAAGCCATACTGTTGTATCTTATGGTTATGCTAGACAAAAAAATTAATATTGTCTATTGTCTTGGATTCACTTTTAATCATGGGGTGTCATTACTTATACTTGGGACTATGCACTAAGCCAATGAAATTGGCATACAGTAATAACAGGTTTCAAATCAAACTTGTCCATACTAATGTAGCACTCAAAAAGGCACCTTTTATTGTTCTATATCATTGTGTTTGCTCATCCGTGTAATCAAGTATCAGTATTTCTGAACTCACACAAATGCTGACCATCTATTTCAGTGTACTGTGTATAAGTCCTGCTCTGCAGGAGCCATCTGTTCAGTGTTATGTGGACTTTTCTGCTGTGCCATGGTAAATTAGGGAGTACCAGGTGTCTGTCATATTACTTAGCACAGGGATTCAAAAATTGCAAAGTAAAGACAAGGCAGCATCTAAAGTGCAGGTGAAGTGCAGATGATAGCCAAGATAAGGCTCCAGCACTTACTTACCTACTTTTTTTCTTTTTTTTTCAACAATTATTCTCTCTTTTTTTTTTTTTTTTTTTTTTTGCTTTGCGGTGGAAAGCTTTATAAAGAATGGATTATTGTATTTCAAGATGTGGTGAGCTAGCAAAGCTAATAGTCCTGTGAAGGGAGGTTGCAGGAGCAGGTCAAGATCATTCTTTGCAGCTTGCATTACCTTTTAAATTATTAGGGCACTGAAGCAGTAAGAAGATACCAGAAAGTTTAATTCAGGGTTCAAGGGGTGAAATAAAACATGCCACACTTCTGAGAGATCAGTGATCAGGAAGAGTTTGAGTAGGTAATGAGTGTAGTACACTTACACAATTTTTGAGTTTAATACAGGCTTTCATAGAAATGTTTCCTGTGTGCCAAATTTCAACTCAAATTTCTCAATGATCTTTGGACAGACTGGTAAAAAAAATTGGGTTTTGATTGACCTATCTTGCAGCAGTTCTTTGAATGTGTCACACTGGCAGCCATGGGAATTTGACTAACTCTTTGTGATAAAAAGCTTTATGTTATCCTTTGACATTCTGAAAAGCATAAGAATGCATAAGGTAACAAGAGGAAACTGATGCCATTTTCTTGTCCAATTTTCTGTTCAGGTGCTTTGAAATTATTTTTTTTTTTAATTAAAAAAATGTGGCAGTCCTTCCAGATGCTCATCTGCATATGTTCTTCTCTAGGGAAAAATTGAACAGTTTACCCATTTGACACATTGTCCAATGAATTTCTCTTTCTTCAGTGCAATCTTCTTCTGGAAATGAAACCAAGACAAATTGGGAAATTGAAGTAAATGCTGTAATTCAACCAGCAACAGATACTGGTGTGCTGTTTGCCCTAGTTACAGAAGAAGCATCTGTCCCTTTATCACTATCTCTGATTGACTATCACTCCACAAAGAAAGTGAAGCAACAGGTACAAACAAGTATTTTTGTAGAGAAGTTTCCTTCCTGTTTCCTGGTAACTGGAAGTCAATTTCAGAAAGAAGCTGTTAGGTTTGCTGCTTGCCTCAGTATTTGTCCCACCTGTTCAGAACATGGTCTGAAACAAGAGTGCTTGCCTGAAGTTCTTCCTCTTACAGGTGTGTGTCAGATGCTAATAGGGAGCTCTTTGCAAATGTGGTCTAGATAAAAGATAAAACTGCTCTCTTGAATGCAGGCATATTTTATTTTCTGGCACAGAAACTGTTTAGTGCCATAAATGAGGGATTTCCATTTTTGCTTATCAGTAGCTGTCCCAAAGGAGCAAAGAGACAGGCTTTAGGTGTGGGAAAGGTACTGGGAGAAGCCAGTTATGGTGGAGTGTTGAAGCTACTATTTAATGGCATTCATAACAAAAGGCTAAATTCTGGCATTCCCCAAGGGTAAACCATTTCACTAAATGTCATGAGCCAATTTTCATTTATAGTACAGCAGCTCCAGTCAGTTTGTCCCCAGTGCAATATAATGGCTTCTGCAAGACTCACTAAGAACTCTCCCTGAGAAGCCACAGTTTCAAGAATTAATCCCACTGGTTCATTGGTTTTTCATCTATGCAAATGAGCTCAGAACACAATCAGCAATAGTAATAAGCCTAATTCTCTGGTGGCTCTGCAAAATATTTTTAATAAAGGGCATATTGGGCTCATCCTGGCTCTGGCTAAGTGTAGCTAGGTATTTTTCTGCTCATTGCCTGTTTTTCTTTTTTTCTTTCCCCTGCTGTTCAGTTTATCATCGTGGCCTTGGAGAACACAGTTGTGTCCAGACTGGCAATAAATCTCTGTGATAAAAAGGAACACTCTGTAGATGTCCTCCTCAAAAAAGATCACTTATCCCTGAGGGTAGATGGGAAATCAGGAGAGAGTGAACTAAGCATCTCTGAGTTGGAGGACAGTCTGTCCATCTTGGAGAGCTCTTTGCAGTCAACGAAGACATACGTGGGAGGATTGCCAGGTGAGCCTTCAGTTTTGTACCATGGACCACAGACTTCCAACTTGCTTTGCTGAGCTGGGAGTCAGGAAAATTGTTTCTGTTCAAGCTGTGAGAGTCCTTCTCTGTTTGTGCTTGAGCAGGCTTTGTCTGCAATGCAGAACAAAATGGGTCTGGGGTTGCACTTTCCTTGAATGACTGTGTCCTTCTGAGGGCAGCTGGAGGCAAAAATAGAAAGAGGATGTTTTACTTGTTCAACAATAGGAATTATTTAATCTGAAGGATTGCTGTATGCTGGATTATTATCTTTAACCTGGTAAAATCCATAGGAGCTGGACTGCAGGTTCCTGCAGTGCTTCGTTAATGTAATGAACTTGTGGGAGCATTCCTTGAGGGAAGTCCTAGGGCCTCAAGGTGTTTTGCCTGAAACTGGAGAAGCCCAGTGTGGTGATCCTCCCTGGCTGATGCTCTCTTTGAACTGATCACAGCACGACACAGTTAACTGACTGTATCCCAGCAGAGCTCGTGTAGGGCACAACCAAGGGGTTAACATCATGTGTAGTGTCCCTGGCTTTTCAGCAACAACGGGGTTTCTTCTGGGAGGTCAGTTTGCTCCTCTCTTCCGAACATGTAAGATCAAGCTTTCATCTGAATCGTGAATTTTGGCCAAGTTTGAGAGTTTGCTTCTTGCTCTGCCTGAACAAGTTTATCAGTCCCTTCTGCTGAGGAATGCTATTAAAGGAGCACTTATGTCTCTGATGCCAGCAGCTAAGCAAAATCTTGCCCTTACTTGCCCAAGCATGGGAGAGGTGCAAATGTTGGCCTCTTGTTAGGTGCTGAAGCAGTCAGGATGGAACAGGGTGGCTGAGGTGCCACATGGTGCTGAGGACACATGGTGTGACTGTCCCCACCATGAGCAAGAGTTTACAGAGGATTTATGCTGATGATGCAAATGGCTCCCAGTCACACCTGAAACGGGGAGGCCACATACTCTGGAATATTCACATTGTGGCAGGAACGAGGCTGAAATCCCAAATGTGGCATTTTCTATTCTCACATTGAATTATCTAAGTTGGCCATTGCACAGGCAGGAGAGGTTGCCTGCTTTCCTTTAAGCTGCTCTCAGATGCACAGTGGAGACTTCCACAGCTCAGAAAATCATCCCATTCTGTCACTGTCCCAGGTTCTCTGTGGTTTGCTTAGAGTCCCTGTGCTGGGTGCAGCACTGGTTTTAATTTGCCAGAGCTAAGGGTGAGATACCATGGCTGAGGCAGCTCAGACTCAGCTGGCTGCTGTAGGTTTAGCTACTATCCTCCTTTGATCTGTTGTGCTTAGCAATGGGAATTTCTGCCAGCACTCTGCTTTTGCCATTGAGAGGAACCCAGTGCTTGCACGAGAAACCCTGTCATTTGCCAAATAAATAAACATTTCAGCACTTCAGTTGGATTAATCACTCTGGGTTAAGTAACAATACCAAATGGTCAGATCTAAGTGAGTTTGGCTCATTCAGATTTTGAAAACATTACGTAGTTTTTAGTTTTTCCATGCTTCCATACCCTGTGGAAAAAACAGTATAGTGGTCAAACTTCACATCTTTATTCCATTTGCCACAAATAAAGAAAGACTTCTGGATCCAAATATGTGTTAAGTCTGATCCTAAGCACAGCTAATGTTGCAGATGTGGAATAAATACTACTTAGAGTTTCAACAGATAAGAGGGAACCTGTAGACATTAATTACATTTTCTATAGGCTTTTTGGTTCTGGTAAATCCTAAATTATGTAATTTATGTGACGCATAGGTGATTTTTCAGAGATTATGCATTCCACCAGGTGAAGGAACCTTTAAACTAGGCTTCCAAATCTTAACATGACCACATTCTGGACAGATGCAGAAAATGAAATATTTCACATAATTTACAACTAAAACACTATGAAAAAAAAATTAATTTCTTTTTAATCTCTTACAAATCCATCTGAAAGCCCACACTGTCTTTCAGTCAGCTCTGTGGCACATAGGACAGAAATCTGCTTGACTCCTTAGATGAGTCTTCAAGTTGTTAAGTCACAACGTCAACTCCCTCTGAATTTAGTTTACATTCATGTAAGGTATTACAACAGAGATGCTGCATTCCTTTAGCAGACTTTGCAGATGAACTTTAGTAAATGGGGAGGAATGGGAAATAGATAACATCACTAAATAAAGCAACTACCAAGCAATGGTAGCTCTCCCCCAGGAAGCTGAAGAGATTTATAGTATTTCTTTGTGAATTACAGATCTCCCACAAGTGTTCTCTCTCCCCCTCAATCCTAGATTCTGTCTGAGCCATGTCTGATCACATCAGCCCTGCATATCTCCAGGCAGAACACTTTAAATTTCATATAATCTTGGGTCAACAGGACAACCTATTGTTCAAGTTGTCCTTGCTTCGATGTAAAGATAAGTGATTTATTTAGCTACCTGAATCACTGTGAAGTTAAATATTCTTTGAGACGTTCATTATTTTCCATTGCACAACCAGTTTGATTGGGTCAGCTTTGGGTTGTAAATAAGCCAAAGACCTTTGGGGAAAGGTAGAGGACAGAGCTCATGTAGATTTTCTTGTCATTATGTTACTGTGTTGGGTTTTGTTTGTTTATGGTCAGTGTGTATTACTGAAGTTAGTAGTAAGATTGACTAACTTCCTCTAATCTATTGGATTGTACTTAGTGTTTTCTTCCTTGCAATCTGTTTTCTGCCTCTGGTAAACTGATTAAATTAACATCACCAGAGGGTCTCCACAGTAAAAATTAGTTTCATTAGTCTGAACAATTCAATTGATGCATTCCAACATCTTGCTGATGAAGGCCAGAAACGTTTCTCTGCTCACACACAGCAAAATCATGGTAAAGATGAGTCCAGCAAGTGGTAGAGGCAGCATATGGGAAGTCTTTTTCTGTCATAAAGGTCTTCCTATAATCTTTTGGAAGTCATTTTGAAGAGAAGGAGCATTAAAGGAAGGTCTAACATCTCCACCAATAAAAAACAGGGTTTGGAGATGGAGTGGGGGAAACACAGGGCTGTGTGAACACATTGTGCCACTGCAGTGAAGCCTTGCTGCTGTGCAGCACAAGGTTCCATGGTTTCACCCAGTCTGGAGGCCTTGCAGAGACACAGACCAGCTGAGGAAGGGTTCAGCCTGGGAGAAGAGCTTTTGTGCACCAGAACAGATGGTGTTTTCCTCATGTCTGGGATTGTGCTCTTGCCTTCTGGCAAGGGGGCAGGGGGAGGTAGAAACGCCCTCATGGAGGGAGGTGAGCTTGAATTCATTGAAGCCACAGACATCTGAGCCTAGGCAGGGCAGGTATTTATTTAAAGGCAGCTGTCAGAGATATTTATCTCCCCTTTCCAACAGATGTTCCTGTCACTTCCACTCCGGTCACCGCGTCCTACCACGGCTGCATGACCCTCAAACTGAGCAACATGGCACTGGACTTAGATGAGGCTCTGTACAAGCACAGTGACATCACCTCACATTCCTGTCCTCCAGTCCAGGAGGGTCAGTAGGTACCACTGCAATGCGAAAGTTTTATACTCAGAAACTTTCAGTGCTTTTCTTTTTTTAAAAGATATAAATTATTCAGTTCTACCGCACTGCGTGTATAGTTTCTCTTAAACACTGAAGTTATGTAGAAGCTACTGATCCTTTTGTCAGATTGATTATTGAAATACTCTTTGCTTTGAGGTTTAAAGGTTGTAATATATTTGTAAATAGTTCAGAAGACTAATATTAAATACGTCAAAAGTACAGAATGTACTGAAAGTGAATGCTATCTTTAGACTGTAAGAGACAGTTTCATCTGTAATGTGGGAAACCTGGTAACATATGAGTGTGGACTGGAAGAAAAATAATAATTCTGTATTATTTTTTATTACCAAACACTGCTTTCTGATTTGCAAAATATGAGAGAATAAAATATTTACATACAAGTTTTTAATTTACCTGTACTAAGGTTATTCTGTATTCTGGTATTTGGAGACAGTGACTCAGACTGTGCCTGATGTGGAGGTTACACTGGGAGAGGGTGGGGGAGAGTGGAAGGGCTGGTTTTTGGGCTTTTTTTGGAGGTTGAGGGTTGGGGGTTTATATGCTTTCATCAGTATTTCATATCTTCTTAGCTGAAGAGCAAATGGTGGCTGCTATTCTAACTGCTAGAGCTTCTCTTTCTGGGTACCACAAAAAAAAGACCCAGTTGTGACCTTCAGAAAAACTCTTGGTCAACAGAAAATGGAAAATGAAGTTGGGTCAGCAGGAAACATTTAAAAGAAAAGATTCAATAAGTTCAAAGCCGTACAGTTTTTTTGTCAATAGCTGCTGGAGTAAATGATGAGGTGTTGAGAATTGGGGAATATTATCTGGTGATGACATATTTTTGCTGCTGCATTTTTATGTTGGCTCATTCACTGTGAGCCTAGTGGCAGCAAAGAGGCTTGAGCTGTGAGAGTTAGCCAGGCTGAACAGCATGAGGTGAGAATATCTGTGGGGTTTATGCAAGAAAAGTTTTAGAGCCATAAAGTGTGTTCAACTTTTCAGCTATCCTTCTTTGCCTAGCTTGTCTTGAGTCACTTAAATTTTGTTTTATTTGGTCTTTGCCTTGCATCAAATTAATAAACTGAGTAATATTGGTATATGCTGTGGTGCAAAATCCAGATACTGAGTGGGTAAGGTTACAGGATTAGCATGAAAAAGGTCTAATTCTACAAGGTCTTTTATAAATTATTCTTGGTCAGTCATGTTATGTTTTCCCTAAGCAGATAAGGAGATGACGCATTAGTCTAATAATCCTCATGTGTGGCAACATCTGTGACCAAACTGTGAATATAAACTGTCCCAGAGGAAAAGAGTAAAGAAGGGGAAGACTATTTCAAGCCTATTTTCTGGCAAAGATCTCTGTTTAGCAGAGAAGAGGAAGGTACTCAGCCATTAGACAAGGCATCATAGCATCTTATCATGAGCGAATCAATCAGCAGCAATACAGGAGGGCAGAAAAGAACAGAACTTTATCACTTTCAACCAACCTACTCATTTATACTTTGAGAAGGACCTACTGTCAGGTCTGAGCAGAGAGAAGTCTGAAAGGAAATTCCCACTAGACAGTAATAACTTACTGGCAGACTGTGCATGGATAGGAAAACCCAGGAGTTCTATGGTTTTGCTTTTTTTTAGTTGAGCATTGGAAACCACCTTGTTCCTGAAATTACTTTATGTTACTACTGATGACTGAATCAATTTGTGATCCAGTATGGAGCTGTAGTCTGGGTTTGTGCTGGAAACAATGCTGGTAATTCCAGGATGTTTTAGCCATTGCTGAACAGTGTCAAGACCTTTTCTGTTTCTCACCCCACCAGTGAGGGGGCTGGGGGTGCACAAGGAGTTGGGAGGGGACAGAGCCAAACAGCTGATCCCAAGTGACCAGAGGTATATCCCACGCCATATGGCCTCGTGATGAGCACTTAAAGCTGGGGGACAAAAGGGGAAGGGGAGGGACACTTAGAGTGATGGTCTTTGTCTTCCCAAGTCACTGTTTCACATGATGATGCCAGATTTCCTGGAGATGTCTGAACACCCGCCTGCTCATGGGAAGTGGTGGATGAATTCCTTGTTCTGCTTTGCTGGTGTGTGTGGCTTTTGCTTTACCTAGTAAACTGTCTCTATCTCAGGCCACGAGTTTTCTCAGTTTTACCCCTCTGATTGTCTCCCCAATCCCAGCAAGGGAGAATGAGTGAGTGGCTGCCTGGGGCTGTGCTGCTAGCTGGGGTTCAACCACAAAAATCTCCAATCTTTTAAACTCAGAGTAACTCCACTGAAAAAATACAGACTCAGAAGACACCTATTTTTAAACCAAGAAGATGAAACAAGACCTACTTTATTTTGTTCTTTTCAAATGAAACAATCTAGCAAAATAGCTTCATGTCTGGTATTTTGATAAAATCTCTGTGGTAGTCCCCAAAAAACTACCATGTGGCATAAATGAATCACAAACATGTCTGACATTTGTGTTAATGTAAGTGACACTATTTATGAGGCCAGAATTATTTTAGGTCCTGGAAATGTGAATCCTGTGGTACATTATGGTACTCTGCAGTTCCATACTAAATGTTACATGTACAAGAGCATTTAATTTTCTAATTCAGAGCAGAAATTGCTCCTGAACTTTGCATATGTCTGCATGCATATGAAGATATTTTGCGTAGATCACAATGGACCCTGACTCAAAAAGTGGTTTAGATGAGAAACTCAGAATTTGTCAGTCTGGAGAATGACAGAAGAGGTGGGGGGAGGTGGGGGGCAGGGTGTAAAGGTGAATTTTTTTAATACCATGGAGAAAGATTTGGAGGAAGAGGTAGCTGCAATAAGCATTCCTTCATTCCTTCTCAGTCACTTTCTTCAGCCCGAGAGAGACATTGCTTTCATCCTTGTTCAGGTAGTCTAGGTGTTCAGCCCAAAGGGATGAAGTCTGTTCTAGACCTTGAGTCCTCAAATTGAACCCAGGTGGTTCCCCTGGTAGTATTCATAGTAAGTAAAAAGAAGCAAATGTATTGCTTCATTTATTTCATAATCAGAGTGACTATGCTTTTCACAGCACGTATTTGCAGAAGAACTAAGCATTTTGGATGCATTAAATTAATGTTTAAAAAACCCAAATGGTCTCTTCTGACTTCTGTTTTTCTCAGCCATGTTCATATAACTTACCCTGTCAACAATACACATAAGGCACCTGATCACTGGCCTAAAAGTTTGCATCTCAAAAAAACCTTAACTAAACAAAAGGTGGCTTTTATGGTCCATATAAATTAATCTCTCTTCTTATGTGTATCAGTACTGAATCTGCTTTTTATACATAGAGGTAAAACACATGAATTAATGAATATTTCTTGGAAGTTGCAAAGTATTATGCAAAAGGATGAGAATTCTTTTTTTTTCCATTTTAAGCAGGTCTGATGGTGTCACTTCCTTTCAAAGGAAACTGTCATGTAAGCTAGTTTTATTTAGTTTTTTTCAATATCTTCATAATACAGAGCAGCTGCTTAAAATGCTAATGAGAAATACCTTCCATTCCTGGGTCTACTCTTTGGCATTTCAGGAAATTTCTAGAGCTTCATTACTGTCTAGACTGTAAGATCTATGGAGCAAGCAGCACCAACACCCTTCCTGCAGGAGCAAAATGCAGTGAAGAGATGCATTTGAGATGGGTTTTCATGCTGGTTGTAAGTAACCCTGTCCCAAAATATGGCAGGCGTGTGCCAAAAGGAATCCCACTGTGGTGCACAGTGAGGAGGCAGGGTGGCACTGCCAACGGTATTGTTGCTTAGCTTTTGGAGAAAATAAATAAATTTTAAAATTAATTAGGCCCCTTCATTCACTCTGTTTCAGTCATTGTGAAATACCTGCATTAGGTCTTGGATTGACTTAAAAATAAATAACAGGCATCTAACCTAAAATGGTTTTGGTTGTTGTGGTCTTTTGACTAGAAAGAAATTAATTTGAACACTAAAGTGTAGCCTAAAATACACATCTGGAAATGGTATTTTTAGTGCATTAACTTGACATTTTACTATTCAGACTAGACTGGCACAAAGTTCAGCTAAAACAGCCCAAACAGTCCCTTTCCATCTGAAACCTGAAAGGGGAAACTATTTGGTAGGGTACTTCTTCCTCTTCTTGTGTTTTCCTTTCTTTCCAAATACACACAGACTTAGGTATAGCATAAATACACACAGTGAACTTTATTGTAAAATAATTGCCACACTTTATTGGTACAACACTTTCACCAGAAGAGTTATTAAACACTACAAGCAAACAAACTCTTGCTACCCAAAATTATTGATTCTGGGAGCTCCCAGCTACCCACTCAGACAACACAGGTTAAAACTCCTGAATATTGGTTCATGAAAGCAGAATACATATCTGGAGTGTTTTCTTCATTTTTCCTCTTCAAGAAAATCTATTCTGCAGTGGACTAAGAGGGAAACATCTCATGCTTACCATAGCCAGAAAGTTCTGCTCCATCTGACTGCAGGCACACTGAGTGGTGGCGTGCCTGCCCTTACAGCTCCAGAGCTCTGCCCTGCTCACAGAGAGATGTGGGTAAAAGCAGAGTGGCAGTAACACATTCTGTGCTGGGCTCCTTTGGGAAGTCTAGTGCCTGCACAGCACAGTTTTCAGAGGTTTCTTTAAAACAAAATAAAAGCCTACTAGCTACTAAAATAAATTCTTTGTTCTATGGTGCATATGGTGGAGGCTTTTCTCCAGGCAAGCAGTAAGTTGGTGTATAGAGGGCTGGAGCATTTGGGGGAAGACCATAGCTGGAGCTGGACTGAGATGGAGGCTGAGTTTCTTCTGATAAAGAAATGTCAGTAGATGATGTTCCTGGAAAATTGCTGGCAGGCTGTATCAGACAAAGAAAAATAACTTATTCGGTAAAGGATTACGACCCCATTGCATCTTTGTGTTGTTTGCCATGTGCTACATAATGAGCCCCATGATTAAATTTCTCATGCATGGCAGCACAACGTTAACTTTAGTTCTAAAGCACCTTCGTAAATGTAGCAATGATGGTGTCTAGTGAAACAAGAGATTCAATCTGTAACCCAAGTCATTTTTAATAGATATTGTGCAGACAGCTAGGTAATACAGCAGAACAAGAATTTCTGCAGGAAAAGATGCTTGGCTTCCTGGGTGAGGCACAGCACCTAACTTACTGATTAGATTACATGTAGCTGCTCCTTTCCTGGCCTCACTGTGAAATTTAAATTACCTCAGATGTAATTAATCTCAGTTATAATACTTGCATAAATATTTACCTCTTAAGAGAAAATTTTATAGGTAGGCACATGTCTCAGGTATAATGGGGCTTTGCCTGAAAAAGGCACAATAAACAAATAGAGCTTGGGAAGTAGCCCCTCTTCAGGAGGGTTCATTAAAACAACAGAATGCATGTAGGGAATAATATTCAGGATAAAATCCTACTACTGCTTTAAACAAAATTTTGTCACTGATTTCAAGAGGATGAGGATTTTTCTCCTCCTCTCATATGCCAGCACGTGCCAGTCTATGGGCTTCAGCTGAAGACTTGGGCTCAGCTCCCCTCAGGTTGAGACTTTAAAGTGAACTTAAAGTGCCTGGAATTTAAAAACAAGATAAAGTAATCATGGATCTTTCTCAAGGGAAATTAAAAATTTGAGCAAGTGATGTTCTTCAATGCTAAAAAAATGAATAGCCACAATCTAGAAGGCCAGGGCCAGGGCTGGCCCTTGGACAATGGCATCTCAGAGCTGTCCAGGACTGGCAGACCCCATGCCAAGGTGTTTGCTCCTCATGGGGCTCC
The DNA here is from genome assembly GCA_003676055.1 of Chloebia gouldiae. Classification (NCBI taxonomy): domain Eukaryota; kingdom Metazoa; phylum Chordata; class Aves; order Passeriformes; family Passeridae; genus Chloebia; species Chloebia gouldiae. Next base: position 23,221,651 of record QUSF01000007.1, on the reverse strand, counting down.
ATGTGAGCAGGGGCTGCTGCTGGGTCAAACCCTCCTGGCAAGGAGGATGTTGTCCATTCTCACTTATTGAGTAAGAATGGGGACATCCCAACAGGAAGGCTTGTTTATGCCCTTTAACCCTCTGAAGCAGTGCAGGTGCACTGACAGACCTGCTAGATACATCACCTCCAACATAGGTGTTGTGGTTTTGACTTGGCTTGGGGTTTTATTTATTTCAGAGTTGTTGCTTCCCTGCCCTCTCAGTCTGCAGCCACTGCTTCCATGTTTGCCTGGAATTGTTTCTGCAGTGAGTTCTCTGGCAGGAATAACTGGAAAAACCCATAACTGCTGTCATCACCAGCAGTCCCTGCCTAGCTAATCAGGACTATTACCTGCCCAGTTGGCTGGCCTGTCACCAAGACTAGTTGTGGCTGAACTGTACCAGTAAGTGAGGTATTATTTTGTTGGCACGTGTCACAGTAAACAAAAGAAATGCTGGTTACATCCTTTCAAAATGCATTCCTGCTATCACTATTTCTTTTTGCCATATGGCTGATTTCTTTTATAGACTTTGCCTCTCTGGCAGGCATTTATTCAGTGAGATACTGGATTCAGGACCAGGAATCAATGTCATATATCTTTAACCTGAGATAATTCACTGGTGTCTCTAAAGGGTAGACTAGTTCAGTCAGAGTCTTCTACTCTGTAGGCAGCTAGAACTTAATTCCCACATCTAAGTGTGCAGTGCTTTTGGGATGCCATGGCATATCCCAGATGTCCACACAGATGTGACCTGGGGACAATGGGACCTGAACATGGACACTCTCAGAGTAGCAGCAGGGGACAGGTGGCTACTTGATCTCATTATCAGGCAATACTAGATTTCTACATGCCAACAGCCCCTGTGTTCAGTCAGATAACCCCAGACCCAGACTGGGATTAAGGACTACAACCATCTGAGCAGGGTTTATGAAGGTCTGAATCCAGCAGCTTGAAGCACTTAGATGGAACATGAAGACCT
>QUSF01000007.1:23189665-23220641 GCA_003676055.1 Chloebia gouldiae | reverse complement strand
TAGTAACCATCCCAGTGGATCCCGGTGTTTCTTACTAACCTCCCCTGACTTGAGTACAGCTGGCAGGGTCTGCCTCTGAATGTTATGAAGGGGAATGAAGGTCAACAAACACACTTATTTGAAAAAAAGTAGAAATCTAGGGAAATAACAGTGTTTATTTTGGAGTGCAGATAAGAATTTGGGGTAAATGCAGTGTATTTCTGTTTCTCAGTGGACACAGGACTGAACAGTCACAATCATTATAGATGGATAATGAGATGACTGGCTCTCACAAAGAAGGAATGAATACTGTGTGAATATTAAGAGAAGCTTTATTGATACATAGTTATGTTATTGCAGTTTAGACATCCTCTGTTCTCCTCATAGTTCCCTTTTCCCCTTCTCTGTATTGTTGCTATCAGACAGCCTGGGTTGTCTAGGACATGTACAAAGAAGGTATGCACATGTGCCCCTTCCATGGGGCAGGTGGGAATGGAAAAGCTTCTTGCTAAGGGGGCATGGCATGGCAACACCTGGCCTCCAATCAAGTTACAAAAAAGCAATCTCCACTGATAAATGGCAAAGGAGAGCTGACTGACAGGCTTTGGGAGGGGCCAGGGTTGGGGGATGCAACCCCTAGGAGTGTAACAGACTAAGCATCCACCTTGAAGATGAACTGGCCATGTGGTAGGCAGCCATGAGGGCAGTTCCCAGCACTGCAATTTTTCCTTATTTAGTCCTTTTATTGTATTTTTGTTAAGGTTTAATGAACCTTTTAAAATTTTTAAAGTGAGCAGTCATTTCCCACACAATGGATCCTCATGGCTACTTACATTAATCTTTTCAGCTTAATTTCATGTGTTTTTCTACTCTCTCTACTCCTGGATACATTTGCCTCATCAGCAGGTAAGAGTTTAAGGGACAACCAGAGAAATCCTGGGGTCTGAGAACAGACTAGAAGACCAGGCACAGACTAAGTCATCCCACAGACTGAACCTTAAGACCTACCCTGCAGAGGTGGGTCTTAGCTGGAGCTGGGATCCAGCTAAGACCTCCCTCTGCAGAGTTTGTACTGAGTAGCAGGTGTGAGGTTTTCTGGTGGTGTGAGAAGGGTGTGGTTTGCACTGTACCTGAAGAGGCAGTGGGTAGGACGGATAGGTGGAAATTGTGGCTGCGGAAGGACAGAAGCCAGCGTAGGTCAGGATCTGCTGGGCAGGATTGTACAGGATCTGAGGAGGAGGTGCTGCACTGAAAGCGATTTGGGACAGAGGTACCTGTTGAGCACACAAGACAACAATTTATCAATACAATGTAGAGGGGGCTGGAGCAGGAGCTGCTCCTAACACAAGCAACAAGACAATTTAATAACTTTCTATTTTCCAACACAGTACCAGTAGTACAAAAAAACCGCAGACCGAATGAGAGGAGGGTGTATCCGGAATGAATTTTCTGAGTAAAAATACACAGCTATTTTAGTCTTCTTCTCTTGGAAAGGGGCTGCTGGTGCTTCCCTAGCAACAGTTACAGAAGCACTGGCAGGATTCCAGATCCGAGACACCTTGAAGTGCACAACATACAGCTTTGGCTGCCTCTTCTTATTCATCCAGCACCAAACACCAAGTCCTTCACCATTTGCTGCACACTCCTTCCAGCAGAACTATCTGATGCCCTCAAGTCTTTTTTCTCTGCTTTCCTACACAGATTTACCTAGATCTCCCTTTCCAGACCAGTTGCTTTTCTTGCTCACTCTCACTTGGGAAATGGAGTTCGCTGCTGCTCTGCAGCATCACTCTCAATGTGCTTACCTCATTCCTACTGCAGAAAATCCTTCTCTCATGGCTTTATTGGCAGGTCTTTTAATTACAATGCAAAATGAAATTTGCATGAAGAAGTAATAGCTCACATTAAACCAGCTGAAAAATTCTGGTCAGGAATAAAGATCAAAAGCTGAATGTGAAAGAGGGTTTGTGTTAAACCCTAAAACCCTGTGATGTATAACAATTTGTGAAGGACAGCAGAGCAACAGAGCCTTGTGAAATATTTTCATGAGATAAATCCAGTGATTTCTTTTATTTCCTTTGTTTTTGTTAGCAGATTCCTCCACATGAGAGCATGGAATTTTCTTGTCACTGAAATAATAAAATATGGTAGGTGCCAGACAAATGCTGAAAGCAGCAGCCAGTTGTTTGGTTTTTTTTTTCCCACTTCCTTTCAAATTTATCAATGGGAGAGATAAACCACTGCACCCTCTGGAGACAGTGTGAGATCTCTCTGTGACTGAGAAAGAGATCAATTAATTGTTTGTACATGGAAAACATAATCTAGGTCACTGATGTACCACATGGTTACTGAAAAATCTAGGCCTTAGTTTCCTGGGGAAATCTGGCAGCTCAGGAGCTGGCATGGAGAAAGGCTGGGATCAAAGGCAGAGAGCTTATTTCACAGGAGAAGGCAAGTCTCTCATCTTCAAGGCACCCTCCTCAAAACACTCTCATCTGCAAGGTACCCATCTTTCTACCTGCTCTGCTGGGTGGCTATGCTGGGAAAAAGACACTGCCTCAGGAGTAGGGAGGAGTAGTTTACCTGTTTGCTTCAGACCCAAAGGTCTGGGGTCAGTGCACAGCCCCAGAGTGTGCCCTTCCTCCCTCAGAGGAGGGATAAAATCAAATCCCTCTGACATAAGTGAGTAAAGAAACTTTACCCACAGATGTGAAATATAGATGCCTGTTCTGCATCTGTCACCAACTTTCTGGTGTGGATCTCTTTGGCTTCTTCTCTTAGGAACCTCTCAGTCCTCTCACATTCCGTCCACCCACAGAGCAATGCTCTCTAATTGCTAAGGATGAACATCTCAACAGTCTAGGAGTCAAATTTGGGGTGTCATCCATGCCACATCTACTAACTCAAAGCACTTTATTATTGTGCTATCTGATCTCAGCCCAGGGCTAGCAACAATTTGTGATTAGTGAAGCTGGTTGGGTGCTTTTATCAAGTATTCCAGTAATTACTCTGTGTTAAATTACTCACCTGAAATACAAGGGTAGGTTGAGACATTCTAAACTGCACCAACACCCAAGTCAAAGAGATAAGGAGCTATGAACTAGCCAGGGAGTGCTAACAGTGCCAGCTCACTGGCCTCACATAGAACTGCCAGAGCATTTATGTCTGACCCCCAGCTTCTTTTCACATCAGACTGCACCTGTAGTTGCATGAGTGCTGAGACATAAACCCATGGCAAGTAGCTCAGTCATTAGGGGTTCGTTTTGCTTTCCTTTTTAGAGCAGGGTGACGGAAGAGGAGAGAGGATAAAGCATTGCTATTTAATCTGTTGAGATTCCTTTAATGACTGCAAGAAGGAGACTAATTAAAACAAATTTTAAAAGGTATCCCTTTCCCAGCCCCCCCATCCTCCCCTCAGGAAGATCAGTAGACTAATGCAGCCCTAAACTCAGGGCAGGCAGATTCCTTGGCAAGGTGTGTCAGAAAAACATCCAGAAGTCATCAAATGAACACTGGGACAGGGAAGAGAGTTTCTAGATTAACTCATTATCAGCAAGTGAAATTTTCCATGTAATTTTTTACCTGCAGCTTCTGTAAGAAATAATCACAGTGTGTTATCATTTTGGGTACTTTGGCTACATCTATTGATGTAATTTCTTGATCTGCTTTTTTGTGACTTTAAGGTAACTACCTCCATGTTCAAGCATGCTGTAGATCTTAAAAGGAGGTCAGGGGAACATGCCAGGGTTTGCAGGGAATTTGTCACAGGAAAGAAAAGCTGAAATAACCAAAACAACACTTTTTTTTTCTGTTCAGGAAGTATGATGGGTTTAAAGGAAAGGGCACTGTTTTGCAAACTCTCCCCTTTGTAACACGGTTTGGTTGCCAGCATTCCCAGAGATAAACATAATGTTTTCTGTTTGACTAGTCAGCCTGGCCTTGTGTTTTCTGGAAGTCAATCCCAATGCAGCGCTGTGAGGCATTTCAGGAGGCTTTGCAGTTCTCCCTGCAAAGTGCCAGTGAGCATTTATGTGAGAAGGTGACATCTTAAAGCAAAGTAAATAGTTCTCTCACATATATTAAAGTCTTTTTTTTTCTTTTTTTATTTCAGTCCCATGCCCCTTTCTTTTCCTCTTTTACTTGATGTTTTCTTGGCCCCTGTCTTCCCCCAAGAGTTACTCCTTTTGTGAGGAAAGGGAGCAGCAGATTAGCAAATTATTTCTGGCACTAACTCAAAAGAACCCTGAGAAAGCCCAGGCAGGAGCAAGGAGTGGTCATTGCATTTTGGTTTGCTGCTTTAGTAAGACTTTCACAAGTATAGCTGAGGTGACTGACACAACTCATCTTTCTCTTGAACTATGACATCCTTTTCCTGCTCAGACTCATTGGAGACATTGAACAGCTTATTCAGATGAGGTTTTTAGTTGGAGCCCTGACAGACTCACTCCAGCCATGCTTGGGGTCAAGATGCACTCCACTGCTGCTGTGATTTCCCTCCATGGTTTTATGCCACCCAGTCAGAGGACCCAGACCATGACCCAGGCTCTGCCTCCCAGCAAGGGAATGTGCCAGATCATGGAGACTGCAGTTCACCCAGGAACATCTCCTTGGCCTGATGTTCCTCACGAGCAGTGCAGTGATGGCCCTGCAAAGCACAGATCTGTATCCAAGCATCAGCCCAAATCTCATGTAAGCTTAGGTTTGAGCAAGGCAGGTTAGGTGGACTCAGGCTGGCTCTCTGCTCTTGCTGCTCTCAGCAGGAAAACTGCTTCTAGTCCCTTTGGGCAGCTGCAACTCTTCAGTGGCTGGTTGCAATCTCTTACCAGTTCCCTGCAGGAGTCCCCTGCATGAAGGAGATCTTGGCTGCACATTTCCTACATGCAATAGCTCAGGGCACTTGTTTGGCTTAAGCTGGACAGAGGAGTATTTCCAGGAAATGCTGCAACTCTTAGAAAGGTGAATTTCAAACAATTCATATGGCCCTGCTCAATTTTAAACATTGTTTTAAGCACCCAACACACGTTGTAGATACCCTGGGCATGCTTCCTAAGGAATGCTGGGTGGTCAGAGCTGTCAGGCCTGATGGCTTTGAGTCTGACTGGGTCTTTGGCTCTGACTGGGTGCCAGTTCTGAGCAGCCCCTTCCTGCTAGTCTGTTTCCCCTCTTGTCCTGAGGTACATCTCAGCTGTCTCTCTTGCCTTCTCTTCCCTGCTCTCTCTCTTTTTTTCATTTTATCCATCTTTCTATTCAGTTTTGTCCTCTTCAAGAGTGCCCAGACACATCATGGATCTAGATGACCCGTGCTGCTATCACACATCCCTTTGGTTCCTGCATTTCACCTCCATCTCCCTGCTTCTGGCCCATTTAGTTCTACTACTCTCCTAAGACCCTAGTAAACCAAGACCCTATTGCTCGGTCTTTAGGCACTGCTTCAGCAAACAGGGCCACTGACAGTGATAATCCCAGGAACAGCAACTTCACCCTTTAGCATGTGTAAATCCAGGCAAATGAGAGACATTACTGGAGAATCCCTCTCACCACACGGTCTCTTCTGAATGCTGTGGTGCACATCAGCACAGCAGCTGGTGTGGCACAGGGAGTAGTTAGAAAGTGACATTCCTTAGTGACACAAAAGAGAATGTTGAAGTGTCCCAAGCACACAACTGTTTAAATAAAAATTTAACTGGTACTTCAGAATTCATCTCCATTCTTAGGGAAAAGACCTACACAAGGCTGAGCAGTCACATGTAGGACTTGACTTTTACATGTTAGCTACAAACTAGCATCCTCAGACTCTGTGCTGGCCCAGGCATTCAGTGATGAATTAGAAGGAAAAATAATATGCCAGTAAGTGAATTGCCAGCATTTGTTCACACTGTTGGTTTTTTTTTTTTTTCTTCCATTCAGGTATTTGACTGGGCTTGACCCACTTAGCTCTGAACAGCTGGCAACAGCTTTGCCTAAAGTTATAAATCCATGAGAGAGGCTGAATTGTTAAGGGACAATGACTCAAAATATCCTCCCTTTTGTTGAGACCCCAAGGTGCTCAGCTGAGCTGGAGGAGGTGAACTTTTGGGTATGGCTAAACCTCTGATCTGATAAGGCACAGGGTGAATAAAGCTGTGAGTGAGATAGGAGCTGGATCCTATGGAGATGGATTATTCCCATTGTCGTGCTAATTTGTGCTCTCCTGGATAAACCACTGGTTGCTGACCTTTCGTCCTTCCCCGGGGAAGTACCAGGGAATTCAGGATATTTGCCTGTGGCCTCAGCGTCTTTATCTCTGTTGATGGGACATAACTGACTCAACTGCTGCTAGGATGGGCAGCTGTGTTGTCTTAGAAGGTGTCAAGGATTTCCAAAGCATCCCATAATTAACATTATTAGGTCAAGTTCCCTGCCTAGTGGGAGGTGCCTGAGCATTCCCACCTGAACCAGAGTGAATATAGACCCACTAGATGTTGTGTTCTGGGGATTTCTCTCCACCACCAGACAGATGTGGTCAGCAACCACCACTTTAACCAAGACCACGCAGCAACCAAGTCTTGTCTCTTGTGACTGGTGAGATCCTCACACTCCTTTCTTTCTCTCTTTCTTTCTTTCCCCTTGTGTGTGTCCTTGGGTGATGTTGTTGCACTTTCACATTGCAATGCTTTCATGTTGTATTACTATAGATAATAACCACCAAAACAGCTTCATAGCTGCTTTCCTTTGCTACCAAATTGTTCTATAATAAACCCTACATTGTTTATTTAAAAGCAGTGACATTCAGTGTCATTTCATTCTAATCTGCTCCAAGGGAGCTTTAACAAGAACCTGGGTTACACTCTTGGTACCTTCTGTGGTATCTCGTAACATTCCAGACTCCCACAACACTCAGGAAACACATTTAAGGCATCTCCTTTGTACATTTATACTTCCTTGGTTTTAACTAATTTGATAATGCCAACAAGCAGAAAGCCCTCACATAAGGCAAAAGACTGTGAGCCTCACCATGTCTTTAAATGCCCCAAGAATGGCTGCGGTGATAATCCCCAGGAACAAGCCGATGATGTTGAGGACTGTGGAGGACCACAACAATCTGTACAGGTGGAGCACATCCTGACAGCTGCTCACGCCAAGAAATTCATAGTAGCTGGAGGACTGGTCTGAACTGAAAGAGAATGCAGACAATGCCACTGCAGTGGGAATGGTTTCGCACACAATACAGAGCACTACAGGATCTGACTCCTTCCTGCTTATTTTTCTCTTCAGCAAAGTACTACACCCATGCTCCCACCAAAAATGGGTCAGAATAACCAGAGAAAGCCCTGCTGAAAAACTGGCTCTGCTAAGGCCAGCATCAAATGTAATCCAACCCTAGTTTGGCTGATTGGTGGTGGTTACCAGCACAGATCCTTCTTTATTTTTTGTTCAGTGTCTCTAAACAGAGACATAATCTTGGTATATGGAGGCTGCCCTTTCCATTTAGCTACCAGATAAAGCTTGCTTAGCTTTGCTTTTTTCCCAGCTAACCTAGAAATCTGCTGGCATCTCAAAAATTGGGGAAGTCAAGTTGCTTAAGCATTAATTCAGCTACAGGAAGGGAGATATTGCCAGCTAGCTACATTTGTTTATGGGTCTGTGGTTCCACATTAATGCAACACACTACAGTATAAAAATGCCTTTACATTCAGGTTTGTGCGATCCAGAAATCTTTGTTCATATTTCTACACCACATTGGTTATTGTAAATCAGGCATGTGGTGAAGTTACACCTCACTGTCTTGCCAAAAGCCAGAAATATCCTACTTCAAAATTTGAAACCACAGGTTCCTGCAGATCTTTCCAGTACCTGCCCTAATTTGAGCCCACTAATGAGCTCCTAGGGCAGCTATTTGAATTGGAAAGATTTTTTAAATGCCAAGCCTGTTTTTCCACTGTTAGGAAATTGCCAAATTGCCATCAGATTATGGTGGGAACCAGAAGTGAGCAGTTTGTGTTCATTCTGCTCCCCCATCCCCAGTGCATGGGCCAGCATGTGCATGTATGGTTAGGGAAAGCTCAGAGCAGCCCACAACATTTCTGGGAAGAACCAAGCTAGGCACAGTAACTTCTGGAACTATCCAATCAATGGCTTCAGGTCATGGTTCTGGCACTGAAGAACCACTACTGTTGAGTTCACCTGGGCCCTGCCATGAGTCCATCTTCAACTACAACTTCAGCTGCCATTAGGCTGTCACACCAGTCTATTCTATGGCTGACAACAAATCACTTTGTGGGCCTGTGCCTCCTCCTAGTTCTCTCTAGCCGTCCTGTGAACTGGAATTGCCAAGTCTCCAGAGCAGTGTGACTGCTTATTTACCCTGGCATTGTCCATGCCAGTGCCATAAGATCTTGCTGACAATAGCAGAACACACACATTTAATTATAGCATTGAATAATGTCACCAGCAGTGAGCAGTCCCAAGTGTTTCAAACTCCATGTCTCAGAAAAATGGCACTGAGGATCTCCATCTGAAAGGGAAATATGCCTGATCTCTCCTTGTGGTTACTTTAGGCAACAGTTTCAGTCACTTTTTTTGACAGCTCTGAATACTTTCACCCCTTTAACAGCCCTGCTCTTTTCTGTGTTGAGTTGGGCTGTTTGGTTCAGTGTTAACATGCAGGCATTAACTGTGTACCATGGAAGGAAGCATTCTCACTATATACATACTGCATTGCAAATATGATAAAAGGTTCCAAAGTCGAGCATTCTCTACCTTTCCCACTTGTTTTGTGCACTCCATCATGTCCAGATTTAACATTTCTTACATAAGCAAAAGACTCTACATAGGATTTTAATCCATTTCATAGACTTTCATTCAGTTTGCATCTCCCATCTGCATAAATCAGTTCCCTCTAGTCCGAAATGTTTTCTTACTTCTCTAGTTGAGATATCATTTGACTAAGAGCTACTTTTTCATGCAGAAGCCTTGTATAGAAGCTTGATTGTTCCCATCTTGTTTCTCTACACCTAAAATGTTTATGTCTGGCATCACACTAGCCAAATCCTACAGAGGACTGAGGTCATTCAGGGCTGCTAGCATGTGAAGAAGAGGCAAAACCAAAATAAAATAGATGTAGGAAGGAAGAAAGATGAGAAATACACAGGGGGAAAGAAGGAAAAGTGACAGTGACTGAACTGTAGAGGGTTGCATGAGAGTGCATGATAAGATGATATACAAGGGCAGGGATAAGGCAAGGGAGAACAGTTTTAAACAAAAACAGTGAAGATTTAGATACTAGGAAGAAATTCCTCACTGTGAGGGTGGTGAGATACTGGAACAGACAGCCCAGGGAAGTTGTGTATGCCCCATTAGTGGAAGTGTTCAAGGCCAGATTGTATGAGGCTCTGAGCAGCCTGGTTCAGTGGAAGGTGTCCCAGCACATGGCAGGAGAGTTGGAACCAGATGGTCTTGAAGGTCCCTTCCAACCCAAACCATTCTGTGATTCTATGACAGTGAGGTGTGCAAAGGGTGAGCCAAGCAGAAGACTCAGTAAATCTAATGGGGAAAATGCATTGACAGACCAACAGTGTATTTAAACTGAGTGATCAGTTTTGATATTCAAAGCAAAAGAAAATTAAATAATACCAACACTAATGAACAACTCCTGACCTACTTTGTGCTGGCATCAGGATTTCAGCTGCAGAGGAACTGGGTTTCTCAGCATACAATCTCCCTGCGTTACTTCTTCAGGCCCTACCATTTACAAGTAAGGCCAACCAACCAAGAATTTCTCAGAGAATTTCAGAATGCACACAGGTACTTACTTCTCACAGTTGTACAGATCACAGCAATAGCATGTGTTACTCTTCACTTTCAGCTGGCACTTGCTGTTTAAGGTATGGCATGTAACCTGCCAAAAAAGCAAAAACTTACTTTTATGCTCAATGTTTCAGTGTTGTGTGAATCATCCTCCTGTACTGACCACAAAAAAACAAAACAAAACAACAAAAAAACCAGCTTCTACAGCATTGTCAAGTTGTATTACCTGCTATACAGAAAGATCCTGAGATTCCAAAATTCATGACTGGAAGGCAGGAGGCCATCCCTGAGCTCACAGGAGTATTAATCACAATGACAGCCCCTGACTGAGGGCATTTGCACCATGGAGCCCAGAGCTCCCAGGACTAGCCTGCAGCCAGGGCTGCCAGAGTTTTCAAGCACTTTGCTGCACTGCCTGGGCTATTCTGCTGAGACTCAGAGTGTGCAGCCAGGAGACTCAGATCTCTGTGACAAACTGACCATAGGTCTGGAAAGACACACTACAGCAAAACACTGAAGTGGATAAGAGAACCAGTCTGTTATATTGGGGAAATGGCAAGGGAGACAATTTATTTGAACAGTTTCCAATAAATGGGAACTTTCCCCTTTCAGTGAAACCCTCCTAAGAAGGAAGCAATTATGAACAACAGCAAGAATAATTTTCAAACCCACAAACAGAATAATTCAGAAAAGATCCAAGCACTCCAGAAAATAAGTACCATTGGTTGCAGTCTCTCGAGTACAAAACGGAAAAGGTTTATTTATGTGAGGAGGAATTGCAGGGATGGACAGATGTTAGAAAAATAAAGGCAGCACACGTAAGACAGTCTTCATCCAGACACAAAATCTTTTAATGACTCCTTAAGTATGGTAAGCATTAATCACTTCTATTTGGCACTACAGACCAATTGGAATACTTTATATGTAGCACTCTTTTTTTTTCCTCTGAGAGCTTTAGCTTATTGACTTTGAAATCCTGAAGAGCTGTCAGGTTTTAAAAGCTAGCAGTCAGAAAATACATTATTTCTATAGCTTTTATTTGATAGGGAAAAATATCTCTGTAACCACTGAGAATTATTTTGTTCACAAAATGCAATTAAAATATATTATTGAATAGAAAACTCCTCATAATGAAAAAGTAGAAGGAGCATGCTTAGGAATACATGCCTGCTTTGGACAAGTTTATCAGACAGCTCTGGCTTAGCCATGAATATGTTACTCTATGGAATAGTGTCCACAAGAGATGTTAAACTAGATGTTTCTCACTTCCTACATCCTGGATCTGTGTATCCCTTTAGTATGAAAACTGTCACTGTTGATAAGTGTGAACTCCTCATGTGCTTTGTTTTCCCAGCAAAAAGAAAAGCCTTAAAGACGCACACTCAGCAACAGAGCAAGTTCATCTCACAACTGGTCTCCAACTTGGCACACTTGTCCTTAGCAGGATTTGATCAAACAGTGGAAGATGGGTGACAAAACTAATGTTAGAAGGAGATTAAAGTGATCCCTTGGGTTTGCTTTGCTGCTCAGGACAAGGCTGTACCTGTGGTTAGTATCTCATACAAATCAGCTCTTCTATCCCAAAATGGTAGGTTATAAAAAGACAGTCTCAGTCTAGGTTGCATTCTGGATATGGAGCTCACAGTTTGATACAGTCACATCCACTTGTCAAAAGGACATCTCATCCTGAGATAGGACCTTGTTTCTTCACCATTGCTCTACTGTGTCTGGACTTACTGGAGTGTAACCTAAGGGCTTTGTTGGCCTGAAGTCACATCCAGCTGCAGCTGTCAGCCTGAGCTGCAGTTTACTATAGAAGATGAGCATTTACTGTCACTGAGTGCATCAGCTTAATCAAGGCAGTGACTGAACCATCCCACACGGCTACTTCTCAAAGCAGGTTGAAAACCAGTCCTGGAGCACAGTGTGCTACCTCAGCCATTTTGTGGGTTGCCCTATACTTTTGCATTCAGTGGATCTTCAAAGTTTAGTTTTGACCTCCTGTATGCAGTGAAAATGGCCCGGGACATGCAGAGTAAAAATACCCTTTGTTACACATGCATGATTGGGATAGGAGGGCTTTATAAGATGGAATGGACTGCTAAAATGTGGTTTGTTCTGATGCATGGTTTGGGGATCACTTCTGATAGGAAATAAAAGTAGTTTTTCTCTCTCCAAGCAATAATAAAGCCAATCTGCCTGTTTTAATGGAGAAAGCTAGAAGTACAAAATGGGGAGATCAGCATGATCTTAAACATGTTTTTGGCGGCTTCTACACTACGAGACACATATTATTGGCCAAGGAAATTACTGTAGTTATCTATTTTTATCACTGCATTTTTAAAACATGCATAGAACAAGACACTCCTTTTTAGGAGAACAGTGACTAAACCAAAATAAACAAATTAGTGTGTGGTGTGAGCAAGGGTGGTGGAAACAGGCCGTTTGTGGGTGTTCTGCATGTCAAGACCTATTATTTCATTTCAGTGACCAGACACACAGCTTTTTCATGTCCTGGACATTTGTGATTTATTATCTCCTCAGCACCAATTGAAGATATGTTCTTCTCTCTTGGTAATTACCAGTGAATCAAATTCTTTTTGCTTTGAGCAAAGGGAACTGAAACAGGCAGACCAAATGAGTATTGTAAATGCAGGCGAACCCAATGGGAAGAAATGACGATGTCTGACTCAATTCAGAAGACTGAATTATTTCTTTATTATAACTATGCTAAAATACATTAATATACTATATAAAAGGAGGATACTAAAACTACATACATTCTCTAACTCCCTCACAATTTGTGACCCTCTCGCGAGAGTCCACACACAGGTGGATTAGATTGGCCATCAGGCTCAAACAATCCTCACCAGAATCCAATCAAGCACTCACTCCAGGTAAACAATTCTCCAAACACATTCCACATAGGCAAAACAAGGAGCAGAAATAGAAATTGTTTTCTCTTTCATTTCTCTCTGTGCACCTCTATGAAAAATCCTGAGAGTGAGAGAAATGTGCTTGCCACAAAATGAGCTAGACATCACTTACAGGCGAGAGATGTCAATCAAAAGGAAACTGGCAGTCAGTAAACAATCTGCTTTCCTAGTTAAGTGTTTGCCTGGCATGCAGAGCATACCCCCTGCTCACTACCTGGCAACCTTTGGAAAAGCAGAAGCCAACTATAAATGCTATGAATTCTTAGCTCTGAATTAGCATACACTGACTCTAAATCAGTGATCAACCAGACAGTAATGTTATTAGAAACTACCTACACTTCTAAAAGATACAGGGTTTGTTTTTTTTTTTCCAGAATAGAGGAAGGAGCTCTGGGTGGCCCAAGTTTAGACATTCCCAGAATCAGCAGAGCTGTGGAAAACCATCTGGCCACCAGCCTGAGGCTGGGATCACCTGCAAGGAGTTGTGGTCAGTGGGTTGCCAACCACATTCTCATTACAGGAATCAGAAGTATGTCTCAGGCCATATCTGAGTGTGCATGCACACTTTAGAAGAGGAAGGAGTAAATCTTACAGGAAAGGGTGTTGTCACACTTAAGTTTGTCTGGGTCGGTCTTCTACATGAGATCTGTGAAATACTTTTGCCACACAGTTCCTGGAATCAACAGCAGGATGCCCTAGCAGCAAGATTTAAGGAGCTGCTTAACCTGGTAATATACTTTGCTAAGCTTTCTAGAAATATTAGTGGTGACATTCCCCATACACATTTCCCTAGCCATGGCAGGAATTGTGATGAAAAACTGGCTTCTTGAAAATTATACCACTGTTTAGCTGTTCTGCATTTCACTTTTCTATTCACTCCCACCAATTTACCACAATAATAATATAGGGAAAGAAACTAAATCTGGACTTCTCAGGAAGTTAGCTATTTGGATATGGGCACTTTCCCGACCATGTTAATGTCATTGAGATAATAAAAATGCTGCATTCAAACTACTGATGTTCTTGGGCTGTGCTGGATAAATACAGAGATTTGAAGTGTTCTGGATGATACAAATGGATTAATTTAGATATTTTCTATTCCACTTTGAGTCTACAAAAGTCTTCTTAGAGGAAGATGCCAATGTGACAAACACATTCCAGACAGTTATTCTACAGCATGGATGGACTAGGAATCATTCCAACCCCAGAGTAAAGTACTGGATACAAACACTCATGATGACTCAAAACCTCACTGACTAGTGATTTTAAGTCATCAGAAGCTTGGACAAACAGGGAGTCACTTGTGGGAGAAAAATAGTGGCATTTTTATCTACCCATGACCACATGCACAGACATGCCCTCCCTCGCTCCTCCCCAGCACAGCAGAAATGAACATATGATGGGGTGAGTTTGTTTACCTCAGTCTGATAGGCATCATATAGGAATCCTATTCCACTTGAATAGAACTGGCATCTTTTGTTATACAGAGGTCTGGGTTCCTGTAAAGAGAAAAACAGCCAAAAAAGTGATTGGTTTGGAGGAAGTGGAAGGCACTATGTCCATGTCCCCATGCAGATGCTTACAGCTCTGTGGAAGCAATGCAGTCACTTGCACTGTGAAGTGCAACCCCCTGTGCTGGCTTTCTTTCTGGAATGGCTCTCCTCAGGCTTACATTTCCCATCCTCACTCCACCACTAAGGTATGTGATTATCGCCTATTTTTTTTCTAAAAGGCATCACCTCTGACATTTAACCACTTGACATCATTTAACCACACTCGACGTCAAATAGTACTGCTCTGAGAATGGTTCAGTCATTCTTTTTTCTGGTGCAGTTTCTTGCCTAAGAACCAGGATTTTTCAGGTTATTTTCAAGATATGAGACTTTCTTTTTCAAGAATTTCAACAATGTCCATGGTGAAACAAAGTAAAATAGATAATAGTTTGAGTTTTCCACTTATAACATACATTTCAAACCCCAGAAGTAAAACAAAGAATAATTAAGAAATTAAGGCATAAAGAGAAAGCAATTTACATTGTTTGGTTTTACCTTATTTTCTATTTATGCTATTGCAAAAGATGCATTCACTGCTCATATTTCATATTTTGCTTGTAACAGCTCCCACAAACTGATATAAAGGAAGAACACAATGAAATATCCTTGGCCAGATGGAAAATGTGTGCTTCTGACCTTAGCAAATAGCTACTTTGAAGCCTGGAGGGTGCATACCTCAGTCAGTTTCAGGACTATACCATATTTGTTTTTGGAGGATTTGACAGCTTGAGTCCTCTGTGATCCAATGTTAATCCCAAAGCAGTGTTGGATTACTTATGTTTGAAAAAAAAAAAAACAAAAAAAAAACTTTTTCAACTTTCCATCACTTTTCTAGTCCTGATCTGTGCCTTCAAAAGCATGAAGAGCTGGGATTCTGTGTCGATCTGTTGGAAGGTAGGAGGGCTCTGCAGAGAGACCTGGAATGGTTGGATGGATGGGCAGAGTCAAATAAGATGAAGTTTAATAAGTCCAAGTACCAAGTCCTGCATTTTGGCCACACTGACCCCCTTTAGCATTATTGGCTGGGGACGGTGTGGCTGAACAGTGCTGAGGTGGAAAAGGAGCTGGGGGTACCGGTGTACAGCCGGCTGAACATGAGCCAGCCGTGTGCCCTGGTGGCCAAGAAGGCCAAGGGCATCCTGGCCTGTGTCAGGAATGGTGTGGCCAGCAGGAGCAGGGAGGTCATTCTTCCCCTGTGCTCGGCACTGGTGAAGCCTCACCTTGAGTGCTGTGTCCAGTTCTGGCCCCTCAGTTTGGGAAGGACCCTGAGACACTTGAGAGCCTCCAGAGGAGGCACCGAGGCTGGTGAGGGGCTTGGAACACAAACCCTGTGAGGAACAACTGAGGGAGCTGGGGGTGTTTAACCTGGAGAAAAGGAGACTCAGGGGTGACCTTATCACTCTCTACAACTCCCTGAAAGGTGGCTGTAGTCAGGTGAGGGTTGGTCCCTTTCTTGGCAGCAAATGACAGAACCAGAGGACAGGCTTAAGCTGCACCAAGGGAAATACAGGTTAGATAATAGGAAAAATTTTTTTATGGAAAGAGTGATAAAGTTCTGGAACTGTCAGCCCAGACATGATGGAGTCACCATCCCTGGATGCGTTTAAAGAAAGACTGGATTCAGTGGCATTCAGTGCCACGATTTAGTTGAGGTGTTAGGGCACGGGTTGGACTCGATGATATTTAAGGTCTCTTCCAACCTAGTGGATTCTGTGATTATGTGGAAGCACTCAAGTGCTCATCACTCCTCATAAAGTCAGTCAGACTAGATCGGAGACAGAAGATGCAAATTCACTATCTGCCATACCGTTTTTCCATGCCAAGTTATAAGCAAAGTACTATTTAAGTTGTTAGCAGAAATCTTCGCTGATTAACTTACACTGCATTTTAAAGATTTAAAATTCTTCCAGGAATAACCCAGATTTTGTATAAAGATCTGCACTACTTCAGCTCATAGGCAGAGTATTCTCTGCTTGTTGGATAATGAAGTGCGAACTGTATAAATCTGCTGATCCAAAATACATAATTAGTTAAAATGCAGAGCTAGGCAGGAATGCAGAGAGATCAATGAATAAAGCTCCTCCATCAGCTTGTTTGCCTTTCTGATTACTCCAGCAAACTTAAGCAAGTTTGGACAGCAACTTCCCAGGGTTAGAGAAAGGTTAGCTTCCTGCATCCAAAAATATTTATTTATCCTACACAAGTATAAGGAAAAAAAGCTTCAGTAACTCTTCTTCTCTAGAGGAAAAGCAAATACCACATGAACAGCATGCCATGTCTTGAACTAGGTCAACATTCCTCCACAGTCCTGGGAAAGCATTAGCCTTTAGCCATGACTTCCAGGGACAGATCTGGTTGGGAGGTCTAAGAGGATTGCAGTTCCTCTGCCAGAACAAGGAGCTGACAAAGAGAGGAGCTCTGCTGAATTTCATAGTTACAAACAAGGAAAGATTGCTCAGGGATGTGAAGGTCAAGGGCAGCCTTGCCCCTAATGTTATGGTGAGGCTCAGAATCTGGAAAGGATGGAGCAGGATTCCAGCTCTGGACTTGAAGAAAGGAGACTTTGGCTTATTCAGTGATATGTTTGCAAGAATCATATGGGATACAGTCCTGTAAAGCAATGAGGCCCAGGAAATGGGTTAATATTCAAAGTTCATCTCCTCCAAACTGAGAAACAGTTCATCCCATCTAGCAGGAAGTCAAGCAAAGGCAGCATGAGGCCTGTGTGGATAAACAAGGAGTTCCAGATATAACTTGGGCATGAAAAGGAAGTCTACAAGAAGTACAATAAAGGGGAAATCACCAGGGAGGAAAATAGAAAAATGATATGAGCATGCGCGGATGGGGTTAGGAAAGCCAAAGATCTCTTGGAATTCAATCCAGTAAGGGTTGCAAAGGGCAGGAAGAAGGGCTTCTATTTGGTGTATTAGCAGCAAAGGGGAAATCGGGAAAATACGTGCACATTACTGAATAAGGCAGGCAACATAGTACAAAGACATGGTGAAGATCAAAGTATTCAGTGCCTTCTTTGCCTTGGTCTACAGCAGAGACCAGTGGGGAAAACTGGCATAAGAGAAAATTACCCATGCTAAAGGGGGATCAGTTTAGAGCACATTTAAGCAGACTGGAGGTACATCCTGTCTTTAAGGATGACAAGAAAGACAGTCAGGGGAATTACACACTGATGGGAAGGGATGGAGCAAATAATCTTGGAAACAATTTCCAAACATCTCAAGGACATGAAGGTGATTTAGAGTAGTCAACATGGATTTACAAAGGGAGAGTCATGTCTGACCCACCTGTTGACCTTCTACAAGGATGAGACTGGCTTGGTGGATGAGTGGAACTTCTTGCTCACCGGCTTCCAGATCTTTATCATCACTAATCCCTCTGGCAGTCTCTCATTCTCACAGACAAGCTGATGAAATAAGGGCTAAATAACTGGAGAGTGAAGTGGCATGCTGAGGTGACTGAAAGCTGGCAGAACTGCTGAGGTCAGTGCTGGGAGCAGTGACATGAAGTCCCACTGGAGGTGACTTAATAGTTGTCTACCCCAGGGGTCAATGCTAGGACAATATTGCATGAGCATCTCAAGTACTGAACTGGGTGATGGGTAGAGTGCAGCCTCTGCTAGCTGGCAGATGATACAAAACTGGGATGAGTGGCTGAAACATCACAGGACAGTGTCATTATTCAGAGAGACCTGGGCTGGAGAAATGGCCCACAGGAACCTCAACAAGTTCAGTACAGGAAAATGTCAAATCCTGCACCCAGGGAAAAATAATCCCATGCACCAGGAAAGAGTGGGGTCTGACTGGAGAGCAGCTTTACAGAGGGTCCTGGTGGCTAGCAAAATAAACATGAACCAGCAATGTGTCCTTGTGGCAAGAAAAGCCAGCAGTATTAATGGCTGCATTACAAAGAGCACCGCCGGCAGGCCCAGGAAGGTGATCCTTCTTCTTAACCCTGGAGAGACACATCTGGAATACTGGGTAAAGTGCTGGGCTCCCCAGTATGATAGAGACCACAGACATGGTCTGTGAATTAACAGACTGGAATATCTGTCACAAGAGAAGCAGAGTTGGGACTGTTCAGCCTAGACAAGAGAAGGTTCCCATGTACCTTATCAATATGGATCAATACTTGATGGAGAAGTGAAGAAGATAAAGCCACAGCTCTCTCAGTAATGTCCAGAAAAATGACAAGATGCAGTGAGCACAAACTAAAATATGGGTAATTCCATTTAAACATAAGAAGTAATCTTTTTTATTCTATGGGTGATTAAACACTGTAACAGGTTTCCCAGAGTGGTTGTGGAGTCTCCATCCTTGGAGATACTCAAACTGGACACTCAAACTCGACACAGTTGTGAGCTACCTGTGCTAGCTGACACTGCTGTAAGCACAGGTGGTTGGATAAGAAATCTCCAGAGGTTCTGCCCAGTCTCAGCAACTCTGATTCTGTGAAGAAGGTCAGAGTTTTTGTCAAGCTATGAGCAGACTAACAAGTTCTCTCAAAGTATCATAGGTTATGAGTTTAGCACCTGGAGACAGATGCTCCCTGGCCTTACCTTTGGGGCATTCACATCTTACTACAGGCTGCTGATGAGTGACACCACCACATCACACTGTGAGGCTGAGTCTGACCCTGAATGCTAAGATACTCCCCTCAGACACCTCTGTATATTCTTAAAGGCAACTGCCTTTGCATTTGCATCCACAATCACGGCAAACGAGTACCTTCTTTCGTGCACCTAATTTTGAACAGCAAGGCTGCTGCACTAGTACAGCCAGTCTTCTGCATTCAGTCTGTTCTCTAAATGCATGCCTATGTGCAATCAAATAAAAAAGTGATGATCAAGTGTACAAAAATAACAAAGATTATTGGCCTTGTCCAGACACCTACAGAATTTAACACCTAAAGAACACAGCTTTTAACTAAAGGAACACTGGGGATGCCAAAAGGTTGCATTGGTAAAAGCTTCCATTTTCATGCCACAGAGGTGCTGTGGTCTGTCTGTCTACTAAGGTGTTTATATGAATAAGGCACCACATAGCTATTGAAAAGTTCTTAAAAGCTATCCAGCAGTATGTCACACCACATAAGCACCCTCTGGACTTTATAGGAGTGTCTATTACCAAAGGCAAATGAGACATACTTTAAAGCTATAAAAGTATTCCTGACAGACTGGTCTTAAAATACTTCACATTGCTCACAACAGATTGTGTATGAATATAGTATACACCTACCAGTCCCTGATTCTTCTTGATTCTACTGCTCATAGGAATAGTGGTTGAGACAGAGCTACTTTTAAATACTATATATGTGTGTGAATGTATATATATACATTTCATTTATTAAGAGTAACTCTAAAGTATATAGCAACAATATTCTTTTTAACTAATTCAGTATCCTTTGATACCAAGAACTTCCTCAGCCACTATTACTGAGACAGAGCTATGCAATACCTCTCACTAATGTGTAATATTAATATATAAGAAATTATGCATTCTCTTTCTCTCCTTTGAGTAAGTTCCTTTAATTGGAAATGGGCAGGTGGGGAAGTTCTGTTGGTTAAAGCTCTGCTGATGCACACAGAGGACAAAATACGTAGGCTGCTAAAGAGAGGAAGAATTCTCTATAAAAATGTAGTTGTATTCTTGAGTTTGTTTATTTATGGATGTAAAAGAAAAATGGACAGGTTTTATTTGACCCTTCTGAGCACTGGAAAATATGATTTCTTAGCTACCTACTTTTGAGTATGTTTGTGTATACTGAGCAGGTGCAGTCAGAATGCCATCAAGCTAAGTTTAGAAAATTTTCAGATGTGTCAAAAAACCCCCCAAAACCAAGCACACCCAGTACCTCCCTTTAATTTCAGACAAATCAGAATTGTTCAGCCTTGAACCCTAAAAAGCTAAATTTAGCTTTCCCTCATCTTGAATTTTTTATTTCAATAGTTTTCTAGTATGTGTATTAAAACCTGAGAGTGGCAGACGGACAAGAGGGAAGGCTTTATGCCAAGGAAGAGAGAGGGTTTTGGTTTGGCTGATTGCTTTCTTTTAAGAGCATACAATAGAAACCTCACATTCTGTTTGATGGTGGGAGCATTGCAGTACAATTTTCCATAAGAAAAGTATTATTTTAACAGTATCTTTGGTGGATTTGATAAAATGACTCTGGGGAGGTTGAAGGGCTCTAGGCTGAGGTATGGAAAGAAGTTTTTCTCTGCCAGTTTTTGTTTCCTTGGAGAGCAGATATATTTTGGATAACATAGAGGAAATTCCATCTCCCTTATGTGTAAGCTCACTTTCAGAAAATGGAGATATAGCTTAAACTGTATTGACTGAAATGTATGCCATACTTTACAAAACATGGCTAATAATTTATTGAAATAATTATACAGTGAGGGCTATTTTTTCCAATTACAGTATTTATTTAGTCTTAGCTTCCATAGCTGCATCAAGAGAGGTGTTGATTGATCAGTGCCATGGAATGTTCCCAGGGCTGAAACTCGAGCATCACGCCCATTAAATTGAATTAGAACTGTACTGGTGATGGCTTTGGCCTGGACAAACTATCACTCTTCCAAAATATTTTCTGGGCATGGTTTGTAAATTAGAATGGGCCAAGAACCATTCCCAGTAAGTAATTTGGACATTGCCATTTACATTCCAAGAGACTTTGAGAGTGAGGACGTGGGCTTCACCATGCCAGTTGGCCTGGGGAGCAAGTAACCATCCTGGTTACATGTAAAAGATGAATATAGATACAATTGAGGGGTCCAAAACCAGAATAATGTTTTCAGTGTCTCATTAGCATCAAGTTTTAATTTTCTGGTTTTGGTTGTTTTCATCTACAGCAAAGCTAGCAATGAATAGGAGAGGGATAGCTGCCAAGATCTTTCTGCCAAGTTTAATCCTAAAAACAAACTGAAACATCACCATTCAGTGCCAGCTCAGCCTTGTGCCAACAGCTGGGTGTTCTGGAGATTATCATTCCCTTCAAGATCACACTCTCTCAAAATAAACATGCAAATATGAACAATAACAAATATGAAGTTATTAGTAATCAGCTTTTATGTTCCTCTGGAGGGCTAGATGGAGCACAGGTATGTGGATCTGCTCCACACTGGCTGACAGCACATGGCACATGGGAGCATACAAACCTGAGCTTTCAGACCAAAGATAAAGAAGCTCCTAAAAGAGGGGGACAACATATTAGGAGCCTTGGAAAGCAGGCAGACTGGATCACTGTTGGTTGGATCCTACCCTGTACAAACAATCAGAGGAAATGCTACAGGTCTTTTGTAATTCCTGTCTCTCTCTGACCAAGGGCTATTTCTCCATCTTTTTCAACACCATTCCCAATGAGAAGGGTTTCTCCAGAGGAAGACTGCTAGAAAAACCCAGGATTCACAGGAGTGAATAATACAAAAATTCCTTTCAATCACAAACAAATGAAATATGTAAATTAAAAACAAAAAATTATGAATAGTTTCCATATTGGCTCCGGCCACTTTGATATTAGGAACTTCTGAGTCCAAGGCCAGTATCATCAACACTGTAGTGAAGGGGCATCAGCTTTGAAGAACAAAACATTTTATAGCTCAGTTTGCTCCTCAGCCTTGCGACTCCCACATAGAGCACATAACCATACCCCTCTAGAACCAGAAATAAGGGTGGGTTTTTTTGAAAAGTGTTTTGGGCTTTTATTCTCTGGCAGATAAACCTGCAATTCAGTTTTCAGTTTATAATTTCTGAAGTAGAAAACAATTTATCATGCATAATTTCACTGTTATATGGAAAAAGAAGAAACAATAGCCCCTGAAATCTCCAAGTCTGTATTTCCATGTATTGAACCAACATCAAATGTCAGAAAACTAACTAATTAAAATAATTTAAAAGCTGCTAGTTTCCTAAAGACCTGTATCTTCTATTATGTAGTAAAAGAATCTTTAACTACCTGGTAGTCCAACAAAATGCCTTACTCATAATTCATGAGATATAAAATTTTTGTATACATATAGTTACATACAGTTTGTTTTGTAAACTATTTGTTTACATATAGTTATTAACACAGTCATCCGCATATGCCTTGTTAAAATTTATTTCTGTAACTAATACCATTATTTTCAAACCTGTCTATTTCATACAGCAGCTGGACAGAGAGGAAGAGAGGAGCCACTGCTCACTGTGTGCCAGGAGCCTCTGGGCAGGACAGACCATGTGCTCCCACAGGAAATATTGACTCCTTGGACAAGCCAGTGTCCTGGGCTGCCACCCCCACCATGGGGCTCAGTGGGCTTCTCTGCCCTCCCTTCAATATCTGGGACAGCTCTTATGGGAGTGCCAGGCATCAGCTCCTGCCCTTTGCCAGGATGTGCTCTTTCAGTCAGTGCCAGGGATTCTAAAGGGGCTGCCATTGCATCTCCACCTCTCTTATTCACAAAGAAATTCAACCCACATAATAAATTGGCTGTAAGCATTTGGCTGGCAGCTATCTGGAATGCTGTGGTTGCTATAAAACCTCAGGTTTAAAAATCACTGTGACCCTGAAAGGAGGTCCAGGTGCTAGAAAATAAAGTTATGGACATCATGGAGAGATCATTGAAATACAGAAACTGCAAAACAAAAACAAACAAAGGTGGTTTTTTTTGGTTTTTTTTTGTTTTTTTTAATTAAGGAAGCTGGGAAAGTACAGTTATGGTCAGAAAATTAAATGTACTACTGGATTTGGCAGTGTTAAGTTTACATTGAACTTGATCACCTTTAAGATCTTTTCCAACCTAAATAATTCTACCATTCTACAATAATACCTTCCTATTTCACCTTTTGACCATGCACTAAGACAGTTTTTTCTGGAATTATTAACATAGCCACTAAGGTCATAATCACCTTTTGAATCCAAATGTGTCAGTTCAGTTTCACTTCATCAAGTGGGTCTCCAGACCTTTCCATTTCTTAATTTTAGCTGTTTTCCTCCTCTGTGATACTAGTGATTGTTTCCTACTTTTTCTGATGTTTTTCTCACTTTGTACCATCACATTGACTATAGACATGGAAGTCCTAGGCTGTCAGGGTGTGCACAGTGCATGCTGGGTGGGATTTGGAAGGGAGAATGCTAAAAAACCTGAGCCATTTCTGGACTCCCACAGTCCTGCATGAGTGCAGCAGCCCAGCTCTAAGGTCATGCTACTGCCAAGGGCTGCAAAGGACTGGACTGGCAGGAATAGAATGTCTTCAATGTTTTTTTTTTTCAAAATTTATCCAATAATTAGGAAAGCCTATTAAGAAACTTGAAACCCTAGAACTGGGTTTTCAAGTGTTCTTTTTACCTAAGCTGCAGACATAGCTAGCATGTGTTAATTCAGTTTCTACACATATTGTCCATGCCTTAGGAGTCAAGGGCTCCCAAATGTACAGTTGATCAAACGCTTCAAAGTGATGCAGAGTGAGATACAGACATGCTTCTGTCCATGCCATACTGCTACTGAAACTACAGCACATCAGTGATCCCCTGCTGCAAATAACACATCCCCAGTGTTGTTTAGGCACTTCAGACACAGCCACCATGGTATCTGGTTACATTCTTTGGGTGAGGTCATGCCATGAGAGCAATTCCACTGCAGACTGCAGACAGCACTTACCCTTTCTTGTGTTTCTACATCTGCCTTGCATGAATTTAAGAGCTAATCTTCTTCCAGAAATGCTGCATTCCAGCCTAGAGACCCTGACTATTTTGTCTGCTATGCTGAAACAACCCAACTTCAGTGCTGAAAATAGGAAAAGCAGCTGGTGGGGCTTAAAATTTTACTCTCACAAACCAGATTTACTTCACATTTCCAGGGGTTCTTTTTAGAATTTCAATTTAATCTGAAAGACTGGATCCTACCAAATCCTCTTCTCTTAAAATTTGGTAGCAGCACATATTAATTTCAGGTCTTTCAAACCAGTAAATATTCAGAATACCTGTAAACTGTCATGGCTGAAAAACACATACATGTTTCTATCTCACTTTATATTTCCTCACTGATTTTTATTTTATGTAAATACTTTGCAGTGTTATCCTTAGTCTTATTCTTCTCTATTTTGGTGAGGTTTGTGCTCTTGTAGTACTGCTCCAGTCAAATGAAAAGCCTACAGATGCTGGAGCTGCCCCATTGTTGGACAATGGGCACAGAGAGAATACTTCCTGATATAGACTGACAGGTCTGTTCTCAGATGGATACAGATCTACTAGGAGAGGTTAAGGCCTCTTCAAACAGGTGATTTTCTCTCAGTGATTTTTGGCCACACTCTCCGTGGCACGAAGGTGGGAGGAAAGGCCCATCAGCCTTCACAAGCAGATGGAGTGCAGTGGAAAAGGCAAAAGAAATGGGAGCTGACTCCCCTGCACATTCTCAAGGAGGTTCAGTGGCTGCAGTGCCTTTAGCTGAGCAGGCTTAGGTGGTGTTAGGAAGGAAAGATGTGTGTGCAGAGCTGCTGAGGGACATGGTGTCTGTCTGCTTGGGAGCTGCTGCTCTGGGGATAAGGCCACCCAAGGCTCCAGCGAGGAAGCCTACTCCTGCCTTAATACAGCAAAAAGCCTGCCTCAGGAATAGGTCTGCTTTTCTTTAGTCAAGTCTTGCTAACCAGTGTCTCTCAGCATGAGGCTATAGACATTCCCATAACACCTGCAATAGCTATGTTGTGTAGTTACAAACTTAGGCTTACTACTGGCTTTTACACAAGTTTCTAATGATGCAATTAGCTGATACTATTCAAGGCTATAATTTTAGTTATTGCTTGATGCAGTTAGGTATTTAATTGCTTATTATAGTTGATTACTTACATTGATTACATTACTTTGATTATAGGGTTTGTTATATGAACTGATTGCTCTGTCTTGATTGTAATGATGTTGTGCCATGTCAGTAATTAACGTTTCCACAAGAATGCAAGAACTGTTTATTCTGTTTCTGGTAATGTGACTCAAATACATTAAAAACTGCTCCATCTCCTTCCTATAGCCTTAATGCTATCAGAATATGTAAGAAATCACTGAACCACAGAATATTCTGAGTTGGAAGGGACCCACAAGGATCCCACACAGGGATCAAACCTGCAACCTTGGCATTATGAGCACCATGCTTTAACCAACTGCACTAATCTCATATAAATCTCTAAGTATACTACTGCAAGAAGTGTTATTTTGAAAGACATTAGCCTTTAAACAGCCAAAATACTGAATATCCTGCTGACTGAGATGTACAGAGGTTTAATTTATAATGCTCTTTTGGATTTCTTTTATAGCAAAGGGAAGGAAAAAAGGCTGCACTAAATACATCTAACTGAGCAATATATAAATATATTGAATATCTACATCTACATATAAAATGCTGGAGGCTTGATAAACATTGCAGTGTTGGTTTTAATTTTCAGGGCATGGCACGACATATCCCTATTATAATTTAATTAATGTAATAACAACTTTATGCATGACATTTTTATGTGAGATATTGAGCAGAAAACAGCCACAAACCAGGTGTTTATGCCCAGCAATTTGCCACGAAAGCTCCCTATAATTCCTGTAACAGAGAGATCCCCACTGCCACATGTCAGCCAGGCTGACAGGTCTCATCCAAATGGGAGGAACTGCAGGACTGGGACCCAAAATGTAACAGCGAAAAAAAATGAGAGAAACCTCTCCATGCAACCTTCTCCATGAAAGAAACCTCAAGAGGAATGAAAAGACACAAATTTTAAAAGTAAAATAGTCTAAGCAATTAGTGCAACAGTTCATGAATGCCTGAACTGCTCAGGTACAATTAGCTTTTTCCCATCTCCACTGGCTTGTTATTTTGAAGCTCACATGAATTTCAGAAGATCAGAAACTTTGAAATACATAGCACTCAGTGCTGTAGAGGTAAAGAAGTCATTGGATATACTGTTGGCTGGGAATGTGGACAGAACTGCACTGAGCCATACAAGAACATTCTAGGCAGATTAGGTAAAAAAAAAATTCATACTAATGTTACCTTCTTGGAATTTATCATAAAGACTAAATAAATACATTACAAGTGTGAAGTTCCATAATCTAGCAGAGGTGAGGCAATACATTTTAATAAGCTCTTAACAGAGCCATAAATAATCATCAATCAAAACTATGTTGAATACCTGGGAACACACTTCCCATAGACATTATATGCAACTGAATAATCATCCACCCACAGAGAGAGAAATTCCTGCTCCATGATAAGATTATTCATACTAATTGTGGTTTCTTCTTAAAGGTGGAGCAAATAAAACCTTTTGCTAGGGCAAATTGCAGCATACTGAAACATCCTTCATTAAACCCTTAATTTTTACTCTAGTAGAATTTGAGGACTTCAGATGCATGTGAATAAACAGTACCTTTACTTTTTTTTTTTTTTAACTCCACTGGTTTCTGCACTGGGCAACTGAAAACAATGTTTTTCCTTTGAGAAATTATGAAAAAACTATGAAGCATTTTTGCTGCAATCTGAAGTCTGCATGTGGTTATTTTCGCTCCCTCTATATGTCTGTGTACAAGCTTTGAATTTTTTCCATAGAAAAGAAACATTTCTGAGAATAGGAAACATAAAGAAAATCATCTTCTGCTGGCAGCACATCAGAGTGAGGTATATTATGCTTTTCAGAACAGACTGCAAGCCCTTTGCCCCAGTCACCCACCTTTCTGGGGATTAAAGTGTAATTAACTTGCTTTGTGAACTTTGCATAAATTCCATCATGGCCCGTGCTTTGCAAAGTAATGAAGTAAAGATAAAGTAGACAATAAATCTCCCCTGACCCAAGCTGCTATTCTGCATTGATGAACAAGTTCTGCTGTCTCTGCCACTCACCTGATTTTTGGATGTATAGAAGCCACACAGATGCAGAAGTCAATATCTATGTACAAATGCAGAAGACTATAATCTGTGGGAACTAAAATATCAGTGTAATTTTAAATTTGGATCAAATCCTTTTCACTTTTTCACATCTCATATTATTTCTTGCATTAATAATATGATTATTAATATTAGTAAAATGTGTAGAATTTCCCTATCCTACTTCCTTTTTTCTGGAGTTCTGGAGATTTACGATATACTCAATGGAATTCATGCCTATCTAATATACTAGAAGCAAAGCTAAAAGAAAATAATTTAATTTTCTGAGCCAAAGAAATTGGAAATGCCAGACTTGCTACAACCCCAATGCACTAAAAATTCTGCCCAGTAGTACACTGACATTGTGGTCTCTGTGCAACAGGATCATGCAATTAAATGGCAGTGGCATTTAGCCATTAGCTTTCAAATATTCAAATGTGTGGGTCATTCCCTTAACACTTTCCCACAGTACAAACTCCCAATTTAAAATAAAAGAGTAGTCTTTCTTCCTTGTAGTAAGATAGTCTTACTGCATCTTCACAGAACTCTTCCCCCAAAGCTGCCTTGCTGCAGTTTGAATGACCAAAGCAATGACATTAATGAGAGATCTCAGTTTGGGCTGTTACTCTCAAAGAGGGAAGCCAATGGACCAGTGTTTATATCAGGGGCCTAGGGAATCCTGGACTAATCCTTGGATTTGTCAGCAGTGGAGGCATTTGTCCTACACAGTGGGGCAGATGGGAAAGGAACTCAAACCTCTCTTTTCCCTTCTCACCAACAAGTGAATTCCTCTTTGGTTTCCAAACACGCTGTGTGTGCTGCCTAATGGTTTAGACATTTCTTTTTGGTTGGCACAATACCAGCCCTTTTCCCTCAGGAGAACAAGTCACAGCAGGAAAGAAAAAATAGGATTTTAAAGAATTTGCAGTTTGGCTAAACCTGAAAGGAATTTCAGGGATTAAAAAAAAAAAAAAAACAAACCAAAAAAAACAACGAAACAAAATTGTATAAACTGGGGGCTTTGTCCCTGCCAGTGTGAGAGTCTCTGCAAACTCAAGAGGAATCATAAAAGGTTCTCAAAAAAAAAAAAAAGGTTGCCATTATTTTTCTTACTGCAAAATATTTAGCAACCAAACTAATGCATACTACCAGCTCCTCTGTAATGTCAATATATTCAGGGTGTATGCATAATATTTACCTGTCTGGAAACAGAGGAATATCATATTGCATATTTGTGGGTACAAAAACCCTGCATCTGTGTTCTAGACCAGAAAACATAAGCAAGATGGCAGTTTGGTTGACAAATCCCTGGATACATCCAATATATTCAACATATATTAATGTATTGAATGCATTCATCATTGGGTTGTCTTGTATGTTATCCACTGTGTGAGGAATAGTGGTTTTAGTAGAGTTAATTTTTAAGTTATGTTCATGTTAAAGATTGCATTTCCTCTGTTGATTTGAAGACCAGCAAACCTAGATCAGAAATCTTAATAAATGGTTTTCAAGTGTTTTTAATCTATCAAATCCTAAACATTTTCCAGCAGAGAACAGGTCCTGGCACCACACAGACAGGAAGTAATAGAATTTCTACCTGACTGTAAAAATAGTTCAAAGGAGCCTTCCTTGAAGACCCTTCTCTAGAATGCTGAGCTGAATAACAAAGCCTAAATAATTTCATCCCAAGACATATGCTTAAAGTTCATAACCTCTGGATATGCTTCATAAGATTCCACAAAAAGAAGCTTGAGATTCAGGTATGTCAGCGATGGAGAATTATCCATAACCTTGAAAAAGCTGCTTCCATAATTCATTATTGTCAAAACCATGTCTGCTCCATGGTTTCAATCTCTTTAGCATTGATTTCAACTCACTGTATTTCTTTGTTTTTCTGTGAGAGACTAAAAGCCCTCTGCTGTCAGATAACCTTTGACTACACAGATACCTTAGAAAGGCCATGGTCAATTACCTGTCAACATTTTCTGTGTTAAATAAAACAAATCAAACTTCTGAATACTTTTTCTAAATGCTGCCACTTCAGATTTCAGATTTTTCTTCTCCAAACTCTTTCCAAGTCAATCAGATCTTTGACAAAGCACCAAGAAATACCAGAGTTGGAATCAGTAATCTAGCACTGGTCCCACAGGCTATTCCTATACCCACAGGCTATTCCTATAAAATAAAAGCCAGAGATCAAACTCCACACAGTCTCACCACTTTGCTCACACCAACACAGCGTAGCATTATATGTCTAGTTCAGATCTGGTTTCAAAATAGCTTGTGGGGGTGGTCTGAAACTCTTCTGTAATGTCTGTACCTTCTACTATATGTCCTTCTGGCTTCTGTTATGAGGCTTTTGGCTTATGTACCTCTGACTAATTTACCTTTCACAGGATTGGGCACTCCCAAGTTGTAATGTGCTTCACAGGGAAAATATATCTGTGCAACAGGAACAAAAATGATAGTACAATAGGCTCCAAGCTCTTCAGGCCCTCCAGGAAAATTATTTTTCAAAGTATTTGCCCTTTGATTTAAAGTACAGTCAAGTGCATTTGGATGTATGAATGGAGTTGTCTTGCAGCACAAAAGAAAACTCTTGGCAGATGGGCTTAAGCTGGTTGCAAGAATCCTCCTTTTCTCCAACCCTTGATCTAAGGTCATAAAAAATAATTAATCCCACCCTGTAAATGGCTGGTACTCTAGGAATGCAATCTGTGCTTCACTGTCAGATGCAAGGTCTAATACTAGAATTAATACCGTGGGATAGTTGACCATTGGCATCAAAATATACTGGTTGCAAACTTAAGCACTCTGTATTTAGGAAGTTCACCAATGAAACAATTTTACCTCAGTGGACTATCAACATAAAAATCACTACTGAACTAGTGCTAGTTTGCAGTTAAAAATGTTTAGTCTGCTAAAAAAAAAATAGAACTGCAAAGCCTTTCAGAGAATCAGAGAATAGTTTGTATTGGAAGAGACCTTTAAAGCCCATCTAATAGCAATGAACATCTTCAGCTAGACCAGGCTGCTCAGAGTCCTGTCCAACCTGACCTTGAATGTTTCCAGGGATGGGGCACCTACCACTTCTCTGTGCAATCTGTTTCAGTGTTTTATCACCCTCATTGTAAATAACTTCTTCCTTATATCTAACCTAAATTGACCCTCTTTTAGTTTAAAACTTTGTCCTATCACAACAGGCCCTGCTAAAAATTTTGTCCCTATCTTTCTTATAGGCCCCTTTAGGTACTGGATGGCCCCAGTCTGGTTTCCATGAAGCCTTCTCCTCTCCAGGCTAAACAACCCCAGCTATCTCAGCCTGTCTTCATAGGAATGGTGCTCCATTTCTCTGGTCATCTTTGTGTCCTTCTCTGGACTTACTCCAAGGGATCCATGTCCTTTCTCTCCTGATGAGGACTCTACAGCTGGATGCAGCACTCCAGGTGGGGCCTCACCTGAGCAGAGCAGAGGGGCAGATCACCTCCCCTGACCTGCTGGACATGCTGCTTTTGATGCTTTTTATGGTATGAGCTATGCCATGCTATTATATTAATGAGTCATACAGGATGGAAATGGAATTAAAAGTAATTAGGTGTAATTTTGTCTCATGTGGCAATATGGAGAACACAAAATGCATTTAGTGTTGTTCTCCAGAGAATCTACCTAATTTAATTCCAGTGAGAAATTATTCCTTGAGTTGTGTTAGACATGGAATGAAACTATTTCTTTTTTTCTTCAATGGAAAAGCCAACAGGCTTGCTCAGAACATTTTCAAATGGCTTTTTAGAGGATCTGACCTGTAGTGTGCAAGACTGTGGATTGTGTTACAT
>QUSF01000007.1:23157321-23189655 GCA_003676055.1 Chloebia gouldiae | reverse complement strand
CACTGCTGGGAGCCCACAGACCACTGCTGGGCAGGGGTCTCTGCGTCTCTGCTCTTAACACAGAAATCAGCAGATCTTCGTCTCACAGAACGTGTTTATAATGTAGCTGTCTGTTCATTAGGTCAGGGCTGCCAACTTTACATTACTTAATACAGCAGCTTTGGAATTCTACCAACCAGAGCTCAATTTGCATGAGCATCCCCTATATCAAAGACTCCATTTTCCCATTGCCTTGTCTCTGTGCCTTACAGAAAGTAAGTTTACAAAATGCCTGTCTTATCAAACAGTATTTTGAGTTAACATATATAAAGAGAAAGCAAATATTTTAAGTTCAATTTCTAAACTCCTAGATCAGTAGGTAATTACCCAGCTGACATACTTCAGCAGTCCTCTAGCTGCACTTAAACCATATGGGTGAAGATCCAAATCTAGGAGCGTTTCAGTATCCTCTGGTTCAGCTAAGTTCATTCTCAGGTTCATTTCAGGGCTTAACACCTGATGATATATTCTATTTTAATTAACTCCTTAAGCCATCACTATCAAGAGGAAGAAATGAGGTCAGCTGAAAATTAAATCAACATTACACAGCAGAAAAGGAGGCTTTGCAGAAGAGGAGGGGAACAACTTAACACTGCTTGCTTTGGTGTGCATTTTAGATGTCACAATGGACAAGCAACTGTACCTTCAACAGCACCCAGCTTTTCCTTCACAAAATCATAGAATAAACTTGGTTGGAAAAGGCAATTTCCTCACTTCACACCTGGACTTCTTGCTTTTGGCTATTTTAGGTTCTTCATGGAGCACAACTGCAAAGCTAAAGATCATGTGGCAATGGTCCAGGCTTGTAACCATGAATCGGAGGTCATAGCTACTGCAGAGAATGTGAACCTGTGGTGGAATGGGTCATATCCCTGTGTGGTGGAAGGACATTGTTGAATGATCTCCAACAGAAAAACTGGACTATTCTCATCTGCTAAATAACAAAACGTCTCAAGTAAACACAAATGCACATCAATTCCTTTAACCACCATATTTTTCTGAAATAACATCACTGCACTTTAATTTCAACTTTGATTTATTTTACTTGATTCTAGTTTGATTGGTTTTTTTCTTTTTAAGGTGAATTATATCTGCATTATTTCTTAGATAAGCTACTGCTCTTTTAAATCAAGCTACATTTCCTTCAGTGTTTTTAATTTTATAAATGGTGTGATCCAGAGCTTTCTATAAAGCAAAGTGAGTCTTAAATAATGTAAGCACCTCTTTTCTGAAATACATCTATTTCCTGGAAGAATTTTTGCCAATTTCATGATCTCTTGGGAAGGAAATAAAACAGAGAAACCTATTTTATTATTCTATTCACAGTTTTATAAAAGCAGGAGAAAATGTGCAACAGTAATAGTCATCATTCCACTGCAGGCACATAGTAAGAAAAATCTGTAATTATGTAATTTGTCCTCTTCACATCCTGCCCAGCTCAAATGAAGCTAAAAAGAAAGCAAAAAGTGGAGGACACATTTCTTATTCCAAATTGATGTGAAAGATGCTGTATTTGTAGTTAGTCTGATGATTGCTTGGTTTCAGCTACCATTTCTCACAAAAAGTTGATGGCTTTAGCATAGACACCTACTCTGACATGGCAGAAATTTGTTCTTTCCCTGACTGGAGGACAGTTTACTCCAACTCTTCAGCAGTTATGCCCTAAAGGCAGTGGACAAAATGGCAACAGCACAAGTGAGATCTGAAAAAGGCTGGAACTGCCTGTAGGGAGTGGACTGAATGTGGTTTTGCTGCTCTTCCTGAAGGAAATGAGTTGAGATGCAAAGAGGATATAACACCATGGCAGCGACACCGTAGTCTGCATGGCACATGTTCTTTTGATAAGGCCCCACCATTACTGTAAATTAAATTGGGAGCACACCTACACTATGATCCTTACAGACTTTCCCTGGTGTGTTAGAGAAACTTGGTGATGTACACTTTTATTTCACCTGATCCTATCAAGTTCCATATTAGACAGAGGAGAATGAGTTGAAATGAGTGTGATTATGCTGAGATGCAAATTAGTTTTCCAACAAATGGTGTTACTTAGTATTTCTTTGCTCTGTCGTAAATGAAGGAGACAGCAAGATACAGATGTGACAAACAGAACTAAGCCCAAATGTAAACAATTGGTCATGTATTTCCATGAAGCCATGATTTCCAGTCACGATGTGACTGAAGCAGGATCATGTTACTGGGTTGTACATCTCCAGCACTCCTGGGAATGGATGACCAGCCCCTTCCAGCCTCCAGCTCTGCACAGGGGATGCAGTCATATCCAGTCACTGACTTCACTAGATACAGAACTGCACCCCCCAGACTGTAAGATGCTTTGTTCTTGGGTTGGTGCAATGACTTTGTGCCTTGGTGTTCTCCTACTGAAAACGCTAGAAAGGTGCGAGGAGCGACGCCTGTGTCTGTGCTTGAGACTGAGCACACACTGTGCCTGACACAGTACCTTGTCTCAGAGAAGCTGTGTCTACCCTCAGCAGTGGGGGCTGTGGCTGCACAGCTGCACTGCAGTTACAACGTGCAAGACTGTACAAGTGCCATCTGAACACTTCCTAATGATCACGTTAAAGCAGAACAGAAATAAGCCAGGTTCCTGGAGAATTACAGAATCACAGAATCATAAAAGTTGGAAGAGACCTGCAGGACCATACAGTCCAACCATCAACCCTAAATCACCTTTACACCATATCCCTAAGTGACACATCCAGATGCCTCTTGAACACTTCCAGAAATGGTAACACTGCCATCTTCCTGGGCAACTTTCTCCAATGCTTAACTACTCTCTCAATATCCAATCTGAACCTCCCCTGGCACAACCTAAGGCCAGTTCTTCCCAAACTTTCAAGTGGGGCATAGCAGAAGAGACTGACCTTCACCTCACTATAACCGCCTTTCAGATAAATAACCTCTGCTTCTCCAGACTAAACAACCCCAGTTGCCTCAGCCTCTCCAGGTCCAGGTCAAAAATTTCAGTAAGTGTCAGTGGTTTTCCAGGGCACAACCACTGAATGTTCTGGAGCAGGGAATCCAAGTAGGAATTTGCTCCCCTCCTCTTTTAAGCAGCTCCCATGGGACAGCTCCCTCGGCCTATGCTAATCAGATACAGTTAAACCAGGTGTCATCCAGACCAGCCGCAGGGTAAATCCAAGAAAAAGCAGTCCACTTTGGCATCATGCAGGATCTGTATTCTACAAAACATGACTACAATTCAGAGCATTTATCCATGCTCACATTGCACACCTCAGTTGTTTACACCAATAGATGTCTTTTGTCTTGTGCAATGCATACGAAGCTCTGAAATCCACATTTGGTTTCTCCTCAGTACCCACACTGTTAGTCCTCAGCAACAGTGAAATATAAATCAGTTTGCAACTTTATGCTCCAGGTGATCTAAAGCCTAATTATTCTGAGGTATTTGCTAACGGAAATTCAACAGGGTCTCACTGATGCTAGTGGAGTTATGCTGCCCCTCAATGAACATAAACAGAAAGATGAGCAGGCTCATGGTATTTCATAGCACATGGAGGCTCATATACCATCATGCTGTATTATTTAGCATACTACATCTGACCTCTAATGTCTGTTAACACATATGACTACTTATTTCCTGATGATTTTGCAAATCAAAGCTCAATTAAAGCTTAGATTTTTAAGTTATTCTATCACAAAAGATAGAACAGCAAACAACACATTTCTAACATATAAACTACCATATTCAAATCCTATCAGGTGCATTCCAAATGCATTGGGTGCATTCCAAATCCTTACTGTGCCCACAAAGCAACAGGAAACAAATGCTTGTAGTGGTTGAAATGTCTTCCTTTTCTAAGCAGGTACACCTTTTAGCATGCCTTTCATGACAACATTTTATATCACCTTTCTATTTGGAATCTCCACCAGGAACTATCAAAAACACTAATATACTGCTAACCATAAACCAAAAGAAAATACTTTCTTGCTAGAAATGACATAAATAATCGAAATTGAAAGATGACAAAATCACTGTACTTACTATGTGTCGTGCTGCAAACACTCCATCAACTATTGCACAACAGAAGGCTGCCACGGCACCAAAGCTGATAAACACGATAGAGGCAACCAACTGAGAAGAGAAAAACAGATTTAGCAATCTTTTCAGTATAACTCTTTAAGTAAAACAATTACACTAGTTTTTCTAGTATTCTGAAATGATGGTTCCCACTACTGTAATCCACTTTAGATCAGTGTGTCAGGATGACAGCCATACACTGTTAAAAAGGCAGAAATTCTTGATGCTGAGTTGACAGACCAACAAGCCTACTAGAAAAATTTAAATTTTTCAAGAGAAAATTAGGTCAGCTGCAAAAATCAAATTCAATGGTGATTTCTTCCAAATCAACTTAATTAAACAGCAGTGCTTCCACAGGGATATGGTAAAAAGTCATCTTCCTCTTGACTTACATAAATCTTTGGAGCTTTACTACATGATAGTATTTCACATCAATAGATAAAGGCAGTTGTAGTAAGTTAATAGCTAGCCTGTCATTAACTGTGAATGATCAGAAATCTTTTATCATCCCAAATAGCTTATGCCATGACAAAATCAGAGATTTAGAGGACCTGTGGAAGGGCTGGGGTGTGCTGCCTTGGCCCCATCCTTGTTGGGGTTTCTAGCCTGGACAGAGCAGAGCACAGCAGAGCTCAGTGAGTGTCCCAGCTGAAGCAC
Organism: Chloebia gouldiae; assembly: GCA_003676055.1. Taxonomy (NCBI): domain Eukaryota; kingdom Metazoa; phylum Chordata; class Aves; order Passeriformes; family Passeridae; genus Chloebia; species Chloebia gouldiae. The sequence goes on along the minus strand of QUSF01000007.1, from coordinate 23,184,896 downwards.
AGACAGCACAATGTCTTCATCAACCTACTAGGCATAGCTTCAGACCTCATTCTACCTCCCACAGTGCTTCATTCATTAAGCACTATTAATTCTCTCTCAGCAGGACTGCACATGGTGCACTGCAGGAGCACAGCTCTGGCACAAGCAGTGGTGGTTTGGAGGGCTTGGGGGAAAAGGCTGTGCAGGTTGGACATGTTGAGCCCCCTGCCCTCTGTGCTTCAGCTCTGACAGCAACTGCAGGGCTAGAACAACCCCACACACCACGAGCTTCCTGCCCAATTCACTCTGGAGAGAGCAACAGGACTTGGAAAGAATGTGGAGTGCATATCCACTAGGGACCAGTCTGTGCTGTTGGCACACACTTCTGAGATGACACTGGCTTCTTCTGAGGCCACATCTGAAGGGTGCAGTGCTGTGAGCCAGGTGAGATGAAGCCCTGTAAAACCAACTGTACACTTGGCAAGGTGCTCCCCTGGGTTGCTACCCTCAATGCCATCAGATGAGGGAGAGATGCTGACAGTCTCTAATCTCTCCCAGATTAGAAGATTTTCTGATGTTGAGGACTCTGCACCCTGAGTTTGAAAGAGTGGACTCCTGCAGGGTATAAGGTGAACCTAAAATGCACAATCTGGCTATGCTTTTTAATGTAATGTAATGTAAACTTCACATGTCTCTGGCATTTCTCAGGGAAAGTCACAAGAGGAACCCTTTGAAACATCCTATATGTTGATTTTAATTTACAACAGTATTAAGTTATAGTTAATAACAACAACAGATTAAAAACATTTCTTGAAAACTGATAGAACAGCATTCTTTTATTGACAGAGCACATGGAAAATGGATCTGGTTAAGAATGTGGAACCTTTTTGTTATTAACTAGTCATTAAATGCTCCTTTACAACATGTATTCCTGAAATGCCTGGGTACAGATGACCAGAATTATATCCATACAGTTAATATATCCTTTTGCCTATACAAAATCTGGATTACCTAGATGCCATTTTCACAAATTTGTAAGGCATCACTAACTCACTTGATAAACAGACTCTTTAGATTGTGTTGGGTTAAGAACAGTACAATGGGAATAGTGCTTCCAGGGGATGCAGCACTGGTGATTTTCTCAAAAATATTGATATTGGGCAAGTAGGAAACTACAAACATATAAGCCCACAGCTGTGATGCACAGGTCAAAGCAATATCACCCACTTGGAAGTAAGAGCTCTTAGAGAATTGGCAAAAAGTAGAAGAATCACAATGCTTTCTGACATACTCCTTTAATCTCCCCTTAACTCATGTCTCATGCAATCAGAGATGAGCCAGCACTGCCATAGGGTTTGCTGTGGAATTGGAATCCTCAGCATGGGGAGAAAAGGAGCACACAAATGTGACTGAGGTTGATGGTACTGGCTGATTTTAGGAACCTGCTGCATTCCCCCTGCAACCAGCTCCATCTTGCTGAAACCCTAGGAAAAACAGTCGGCTTCACCACCCTTCAACCTCACTTGGCTCTCCAGTGTGGAAGATCATGTCTCATTAATCTGGTTGTCTAAAGATCTTGGCATGCAATTCATCAGCTCGAGAAGGCTGTGGACTTCTATCACTGCAGAGTTGTGGGCTGTGCTGCCCTGTGGCAGCTGCATTTGCTATAGATCCTGATCTCTTTATTTGAAAAAGCAGCAGTGTTTAAAAGTTCTGATTAAGCCATTATTGTCTGATACCTCTATCTTGTTTTTCAAGTTATAGCAGTCAATCAAATAATTAGTGGGCTAAGCCAGGTGTTTCCAAATTGCCTGAACTCAAGATGAATTTACTGGAAGCTGACCTCGAGGTGGCTTTTCATTTCACACATGAACAATTTATTGATGATCTAAAATCTCCAAACCAACATTTTCCACTCACTGAGATAGCTTAAATCACCTAATGAGTGTGCTGGCCTTTCAGTTTCACCATATAGCCTTAAGAGACCACATATAAAGGTGCAGTAAATCACAGTATAGAAAGGAGCTACAGAGCTGCCTTCGCATTCGTCAGTCATGTTAGAGATCATCTACACTTCAAGGAATTGTGTGCAAGTCAAAGGTTTACAGCCAGAGCCTGCTGTTCTTCTCCATTACTAGCAACTACTTCAGTGAGCAGTCCCTTTAGAATCAATATCATTCCTTGACTGAAGTAATATTTATCGTGATGCCAAAGTGGCAGAACATGACACCGAGAGCTTTTTATGATTGAAATTCCCTTATATATATATATTTGAATGAGCAAAGAAGTGAAAGTACAAGAACACCACTAAAAAAATTCCTTAAAATAAAATTAGAGATTCATATTCTCTCTCAAATCTCTCATTGCTTATTAAGAATGTGAGAAACATAAAAAACCAAGTACAAAATGAATGATTTCTAAAAATTTCCAGGACAACGAAATGAAGAGCTGTTGTAAATTCAAAAGCTAATTTTCCCGAGTCGGTCATTGCTGGAGCAGTGAGTTCACAAGCCTAGGACTGCCTAAAAAGAGAAGCAATGCAGTTCATTTAAAGATAGAGAATGTTTGCTGACAGGTAAAAGAAATAACACTTAAAATAAATATTGATCCATCACATCAGCTTATCTCCATTTTCAACATCATTATGTTCTGTCAGGACAGCTATTCATTATTTATAGCAATATATTTGAACAGTTATTCAAGAAACAATTTTGCTCTTGCTCTTCCATTGGTGTGCAACCAGGCTTCTCTACAGCTGTTGCCATCAGAACATGTTTACTCCCGGTTCTTGAAGAGAATACAATAATTTTATTATTTACAAGGGAGCCATAAAACCAGTTACTAAACACTGAAAACTGTACTGTGTGGACCTAACAATCAAACTCAAAGTTGTTTAACAGAGGAATTTTAGCAAAATGAGAACAAAACAGCACATGGAATGAGGGACTTTTGTACACAGTATTAACAGAAGAGCTGTAATCTATCTCCAGCTGTGAAAACAGAACTATGAAAACACTCTAAAAAGTAAACTTAGCGAAAGAGTGGACTGCTAAATTCTTGCATACTGCCTTCTTTCAGAAAAGACATGCATTTTTTTCTCAGAATTCACCTGCCTTGGACAACCTCCTGTCCTTCAGCAGGCATACAACACCACTGCCTGCACTGTCACCCTCCTGTGCAAGAGAGACCAGGGATGCTGGTCACAGACTCTTGTTCAGCTGCCAGAAATACACCTGGCCCTGGGAGTTGGCAGCTAAGTCTCCCACCAGGCTCCCCATTTCTGGAGTTAAGAGCTGGCCAGACACCCGACCCAAGAGGCAGTTTGATGAGGCCAGCCACACTCTCATCACACACTGCACACCAGCACTGCCCCGCAGGTGCCCAGGCGCGCTCGGTGCTGAAGGACGCGCCGGTGGTGCCGTGTCCCTGCTGCGTGACACGCACAGACCTGCAGCCATCGTGGGCCAGCAGACCCTCAGAAAACCACGCTGCTCCTCAGCATAAGCACATGCTGGCTACAGGCTGTTTCCAACATCCCTGTGGAATACTTCTGGGAGCTAGCTAGACTCTCAATTCTGGTACATCCCTGGTTTCTTCATGATTCTAATTTAACCTCTACCTATCCTCAACCAAAAAGCACAACCTCTCAGATAACGACAGTCATTTCTAGCACTGGATGCTGTGTGAGATGCTTCATTCTCTCAATTTAGAACAAGTAGATCTGAGACTGAAAAATGCATGGATTTTTCAAGATCATCTCATTACTGGATGCAAGTTGCATTACATCTAACAGACTCAATTCACTCATGCTAAATGGCTACTTCTACATTGCACAGCCTCCAATGTCTCCAAGCATTGTGCTCTTCATCAAACCTCTCTGGGATTCTTTTCCAGGCAGAGAAGCAATCAGAATTACCCTGATTGATGTAAATTAAGAACCCATGTCATTCTGGAGCAATATTTTTTGCTCTAGAAAGTTAAGTCTTTGCAAAGGGATGTGTAAGTGTTATGTCACAGGTTTGTAAAGCCCTTTTTTTATTCCCACACAGGTTCAAGTATTTTAAAAAGAAATGCATGGGACAGTTTGTTGTAGGCTGCCCCTAACATTACATTCCCCAAATTACAGTTTAATTTTGTGGGCCTTTTTACTGGTTTGATTTCCCCATGTCCCCAAGATCAGAATTGTAGGCTTAAATAAATCTGCTGCACTTTTTCAATGGGAATGATGATGTAAGAATAGAAGTTTACAAAAACTCCTAACACAAATCCAAAACAGAGAATGGTTTTTCACCCTGGTGCAACCAGGGAACTGGAACAACCAATCTCAGCCAGGAGCTGCATCTGTTACCATGGTACCTCAGTGGGCATATAGATTAATAGCCCACAAAATTAAGATAATTAAATTAATTGCATTGCATTGTCTTTAAGATGCTGCTGTCAACTACACACTGCCTGTCTTGTGAAATGGGCCTGTATATAAGTAATTGTGAATTAATCTTCTATAATTTGGAATGCCCTCTCCTGTGTGGCTCCTTCTCACACAACAGCCAATTCTTTTTCCTGCCCTTGGGACAGATGTTTTGCTGCTGTGATGAAAATGAAGCACAGGCAAGACTCCTACAGTTTCCACAAATGAGCTAATTAGGAGGTTTCTCACTATACCAGGTAATACGCTCCACAATGTATGGCCTGACAACATATTCTTTCCATAGGCTGGTTCTTAAATAATGGCATGGCTGTACTTGAGGCTCTGCTGGAGGGTTGTCACACCACAGGAGATGGGATTACATCATGTTCATTATTCATTAATGCCAACTCCATCATAGCTGTGCACTGGTTACAATGACAAGAATTCATAATGGTGAAAGACTTTCATGACTGCCCAAACTATGCATTCCAGTTCCTAAAGGAACCCTACAAAAACAGCTGGAGAAGGATTTTTTTATAAGGGGCATGTAGTGAGAGAACAAGGGGGTATGGCTTCAAACTAAAAAAGGGAAATTTTTGATTAGGCATTAGGAAGAATTTCCTTCCCGTGAAGGTGGTGAGGCACTGGAATAGGTTGCCCAGAAAACCTGTGGATGTTGCATCCTGGAACTGCCCAGAGCCAGGCTGGATGGGGTTTGATCAGCTTGGCCTAGCAGAAGGTATGCTTCTGCATGGAAGGGGCTTGGAACTAGGTGATCTTCTTTTTAAGGTCCTTCCCAACCTAACCCATCCTGTGATTCTGTGATTGTGTTGTCACATGTTTAGATTAAGCCTCATCCTTAGATCAAGTGGCCAGGTTAGAAAGCTATGGCCTTTTCACAGTATAATCACTGTTGAATTTAGAAAGTCCAGTCATATGTTGTTCAATATTATCAGCAAAACCAAAGATCTTTGCTTCAGAGTTCCTTCCCTCTCTGTTGTTAATAGCACCTCAGGGCACAGACGTGAACTTGTGTGATTGCTGGCTCACTGCCAACTTAAAGGGCATCTTCTTCTCCAGTCCTTTGGTTCCCTGCTGTCCAGCCCTTTCCCCTGCTCTCTGTCCCAAAGGGCTGCATCCCTCATCCCAGCTCCTGTGCCTACCCAAGCACACAGTAAGCCAGTGAAATTCACTCCATAGGCAGAAACTACTTATTCCCTCAAATGAGTTAAATCAGAAGACTGCAGAGAGAGATGAGCACTAGAATCAGTGCAAATGAGAAGGTGACACCGTGTAGCCATGACAGAGGGGAAGGAGGCAGAAATGCTGACAGGAACTAATAGATTGTTTCACCTGTTCTATGTAATTTACAGTCCTAGGGATTATCAAAGTAAACACTAGGTTTTAGCTGAAATGAATAAATCATAAAGACTGGGGTTATTTTGTTGTTTGTGGTCAAGAAGAAAAAGCCTGCTGTTTCCCAGTATCGTGTCAGGGATAATTAGGAAAAATAGCAACATGAAAAGGCCAGTTGGTGTAACACAGCAGGAGGAAAGTCCCATGAGACATTTAAGCAACCTCACATGCATAAAAAGGTCGAATTAATTAGATAAACAAAGGCAAAAGAATACAGAAACCACATGACAGGTATAAATTATTATGCTAAAGAGAAAAAAGAAACATCAAACTCCACTTTCAAAATCAAAGTAGCATTTTCATTTGGAAAATTTATCTTTTTTTTCCTTGCCCCTGAAGGGCATCCTGAAGGGCAAAATTCTGAAAGGCAGAATTTGCAACATCTTTTGTTACCCCTTAGGTACTCACCGTTCATTTTTATCATAGGTAGGCATCAGTAAAAAAATAGGCACATTGCTCTCTTTCTCTTCTAGTGGTACTGCTGCTCAACTTTTGTAGATAATTCATCATTTAGGCTACACACAACGGGAATGGACTGCAGAAGTATCCAAGGATGGGAAATGTGCAGTAGGGTGACTTAGCAGTCCTGACTCTCAAGAAGGTTTATGCAACACAGTTGAGTAAGAAAAGAAAGGGACCACAGGTCCTGAGCCTGCTTACTCCAGATCCTAAAGGTACACACACACATATCTTCCTTGATGATCAGATGAACAGACTGCTGGAGTTGCTGGGAACTTGCCTTGTGCCATTTGCTGTGGAAGTTTGTTATGGAGATGGGATAATTGAGCATCTGAGCACACTGACACAGACCTGGGGTTGTGTGATGGCTGTGCTGGGCCTCACGACAGGAGGGCTCACCCATGACAGGAGGGCTCACTCTGCCAGCTTTGGTATTTCCCTTTAGGGCATGAAAGCCCATAGTTCAAAACTGTCCCTAGAAATGCAGCATGGAAACATTTTGTGTCAACATTGTACTGTCCAAATAAAACCGTGTATGCTAGCTCTAACAGTTCCCTGATTTAGGTCTCTCTGCTGTTTTCACCCTCTAGAACTGTTGTCTTGACTTATGCCAATGCATTTGCTTTACTCTTTCTGTAATTCATCTTGTCTTTTTTTCCCTAACTTGATAAAACACATGAAGATACAGTTTCTGTGAAAAAATGTTATATGGAATAAAGACAAATTTTCCTATATTTTTATCTTCAAACAATGCAAGATTGGTGGGAATTAAATCAATAGCCATTATGAAACATGAAACAAAATTACTGGGAAATGTCACCTGATGAATACATTCTTTCTGCTCTCATAATCTAATATCAGCTACAAAACCAGACTTAGAATAGCTAGGAAATTATTTCAAATTGTTTTAGAAAGTAAATCTTTACTAGAATGACCAATCTACAGTATAAAAAACCTATATCAAGCAGTTTCTGTGCACTTAAGAATTTGAAACTGGAGTCACCATTACATTGCAATCAGAGAATGAATATGATTTATGTGTAAATGAACACATATTAAATTCAAGATAATTCATTCACTGATGAGTAAAATGCTTGTCTTGATTCAGTTAAAAATGCCACCACTGATGATGCACTATCAAGTCTCCTGGGATTTTGGTAGAATCTGAGACTTCACTGTAGTCCAACAGATATTATTAAAACTTTTTTTTTTTTTTTAATGAGATGGAATTGTACTTGCTTTGCATTTTCTAAGACAAGAAACAGAAGGAAACCAAAGAAAGGAATTTTTTTTTCCTGGTGCAGAGTTAGCTTTATTATCTATAGTGCTCTTGTAAGCCTTCACAACATCTAAGAAGCCCAGATTGTCCCGGTAACCATTACTGCAGTTCCTCATTTCCTTCTAGCAGCAGCACATCTCAGCTTTACTCAGCTCATTCAAACAGTGCTGCTGGATTTTGTCTCAAGTCTGAATTCATCCACCCCCTACTGGCTGACCTTCTCTACTTCAAGGAGGTGCAGTGCATATGCTCTGCTCCACCTGTGGTTTTGCTCCTTTTAGAGATATTTTTTTAAAAATAGCTGCTCTGCTTTTCTTCCATCCCATTAAATTAGGTGCTGAGTGTGTGATCAGCCCCCTTTCCTCTGTTTCAGACTCGTACTGTTACATAGGGCAGCACTGGGGCTTCTCAGGGCAGCTCAGTCTAGTGTGCTTTTCCAGATAGTGCCACTCTCCGGCCGCCCTTACACAGAAAAGAGAAAAAAAATAATCTGGATTTCACAGCTGGAAAAATGCTAGTGATTTTGGAGCCAGCTTAATCAAGTTTTAGTCCAGTAGGCACTTCAAATTGGTAAGAATTCCTCTTTGCAAACTTCAACAAAAGCACTTAGATAAGAACAGTTAAAAATGATTACACATTTAAGGACATCAAATTCAGTCTAAAAGAAAAAGCTAAACACAGCATTAAAGGAAAGGGAACAGAAGTGAAACAAATTTAGATTCACTGATCAACAGTGCTGACATTACATCATATATTTCCTTTTATGGATGCTCTTTTATTGCTTAAGCTGGAACAAGGTCATTTCATCACTTAAACAGCTGTTCTGAGTGGTATGAGAACAATAAACCAAAAATACATAGCACACCATGTGCCATAAAAGTTTATGCTTTCTGATAAAAAAATGGTAGAATTTACATAGATCAGAGCTGACTGAGCAGCAAGAACTGTTTTTACACTAAAGTCTCCATTTTCACAAATCCTCTTTCCCTATACAGTGATTGCATTGGTTTCTCAAGACACAGACACACTCTCTTTATGGAAATGCATGAATTACAAGTTTTCATGTAGTGAAATTCTATCTGCAGAGTCTGGAAGATTGTATCTGTCCATCAGGGATATTCAGCTATTTATTTTGACCTAATTTGTCAACAAGAGGTTCAGAAACTGCCTGTCCTTTTCACGGGCACACCCCATCTCACCTTCTTCATCATGCACACACCAGATTCCTTACTGAGACTTTCTATCCTGTGCTCCTGCTTGCTAGGAAGAGTAATTGACATCTTTATTGTTCCACAAACACATTTCATGGGTCATAAGGTTTACTTTTGTTTTCAGCTGCATGACAGAAAAACTTTCATTACATAAACAGCACAGGAAAATAAACTGGCAGCTAAAAAGTGCCCTATTATGCACTTAACTCCATGTGCTGCTTCCAAGCAAGATCTGAAAGGAACCACATCCCAAAAGATTGCCACTTAATAAGACAGAGAACTTAAACTGACTCTGTGGCTCGAGTCTCTGACTCAAAAGAATGGTGACCGCCTTTAAAGACTTCAGTATTGGGAATAAGCTCTGGTGGTGGAAAGACATATTTTTATTCATACAGGTATGCATCTTCTTTCTGTTTCTATTGAATTTAAGCCTCCAGAAGCAAATGAAAGTAATTCTGGTTGCCAAGGAAGCTCTCCAAATAGAAACCAAAGAATGTCTTTCAAAATTTCTCCCCTTTGTAACCAATATTCCATTTCTGTCTTCCAATTAGGTGAGAAATCCGAGGTGGGTAAGACCTGAGACTGGTACAACCAGTGGACCAGCATAGGGCTGTGTGGGAGGGAAGGAACAACAGTGCTAGGCTGCAGGTGGAGGTGCTTGGTGGCATCTCTCTAGCTATGTCAGACAGACACAGCCCTGATGATGGAGCATAAAGATTGCTACAGATCTGACTGTGCTACCCATTACAGCTTTGCCAGCTGAAGCTACCCGGCACACACATCTATGAAGAGTGTAAGAAGCATTTTGCACAAGGCATAATGTAAGTAGCACACTGGCATATACTTCTTTGTAATTATTATGGGTATTTGCCAGGACATGTCAGCTGTAAATACATACATGTACATATGTGAGCTTATATTACAGGTTATGTATTACATGGGTATAATTTCTATATTAAAATATTTACATATAAATAAATATTTACGTGCCTAGCTGATGAATCTGTGCTGGTAAAATCTGAAAGCATACACCTGTAGACATGTAATATGAAAGGCCAATCCATAAGAAACTAGATCAGGGAAGATCTGAAACACCTCCCATATTTCCATTAGTAATTTACACAGTGAAAGCATCTATTTTTGTCTTTGAGTCCTTGAACTTCAAAATTCTCAAACTCCCTTGGGAAATTTATGCTATCTATCTTCAGGCTTTTAACTCACTGACAACACTTAGTTGATGGTTTCATGCCTCAGTGAGTTGATATAACAGATCCTGGCAAAAGGGACAAGTCTTGTTCCCTCCTTCCACAGATTCCTCTCTACCCTTACCCATGCAGCCCCACCAGTTAAATTTTGCTATGTCTGATACTCACTTGGCTGTGAAACCTTTTACTCACTCAACTAGTGGAGAGTATTTTTCTCCAGGGCAGGGAAGAGGAGCAGAAGGAGTCAGCAAGACAGAGGAAGGAGCAAAGGAGGTAAAAGAAAAGAGCTCTTTGTGTCAGTGGGCATTTACATTTATTTTAAATTGGAAATACTCACATTAAATGCACTAGGCCAAAGAATTGCATAAAGAAATCCAAAGTATTGTACTTAGTCTTTATTCGTGGAATATATAACACTAATGATAGCAAAATGTCTCTCATAATATTATGCTGTTAGAAACAACTTTCCCACTTACTTACATTTACTTGCCCATAGAACTTTCTTCTTTTAATTTCATTTGTCTTCTGCATTTTGGATGGTGCATTCATACCCACCAATATATCACCTATCCTCCTCCTCTGCAGCTAAAATAACTTAGCCTTCAAAACACCTCCAGTTATTCATCTCACTTCTACTCCTATTTTTGTGCAATATTCTGCATTACAGGGAATAACACAGATTTCCCAGACCTACCGTGGATAGGCCACATTCCAAATCCCTTCCAAAAAGGGTTAAAAGGGGTCTCAAAGCTGATTTCTGCAAAATAAGGCAGTGGATACCCAAGACCACACCGTGCTTATGGGCCATCTATACACAGGCTGCTCTTCTCTCAACTAGAAATGAGACAGAATTGTAGTATGATATCTTCTGTAATCTCCTCAATATTGTAGAAGAGAAATATAAATGTCACTTAACACAGAATTATTTTTATCACACTTTAGCTAACTAAAACTCCAGAATCTAGTGTAAACCACCCTTCAAGGTCTCTTCCAGAACCTAAGGAGAGAACAAGATGCCTCTGAAGAGCACCTCATTAATGTCTTGAAGAGCTAGCCATGAGAGCAGGAAGATATTCTCAAAGAATAAGCTGCTTGAACTTAACAGCTAATAAGATGCTGTTATATTTTGAAAAAATGCAGATTCATAAAGATGAGCCACTCGAGCTCATTCAAGTGTCAGTGTCAACCTATTCTGATTATATAAATCTTGTCTCTTTCTGAAATATGCAGCTAGGTCACACCACAAAACCCAGCACACATTTATGCCTGAAAAGGTATTAGTACGTCTTTTCCATTTCAATCATTTTAAAGGTGCTAAAGAAGAGAAGGATGATTACTAATTTCTTCCATTCTTAACGTTTTTACCTCAGCAATAATTGTTTTTCTCTGAAATATGTGTGAAATATGAGCATACAGAAAATTAACACTGAAAGAAAGAAGTGCTGTTCACTTTTTGGAAACTTGAGTTTAGGAAAGAAATAATACCTTGGTAATTACAAAGATTGCCTTTACATTTTCTGCATTTCCCCTGCAACAGTAAAGGCTTCTTCCATTTATTTGCACAGAAACATCAAAGATAGTCTCAGGGGATCTGCAGAATTTCAGTGGTCTTTCTTTATTAAAACAAGCTGCTTTAATTCGCCTAATATGTGATATGAAATCAATCAGTAATTAGTATCTTTGATCAAAATCTTCACTAAAGCTAATTTTGTCAGAATGTTTGATTTGCAAACAGCAAATGAAACAGAATATGTTTGAACTGAGCTAATTAGGTGTATATATAGCAGTATTTTTTTGGGGGGTGTATATATTTATAACCATCACCTTTACATAAAATGCCCAGTGGGCATTTTCTGATGGGCATAATTTACAAGATATATTGGTTTTGAAATAAGTGAAAAAGGTTTGCCTCTTCTGAAAGCTGGCTCAAACATGTACCTGCTTCAAAAAATCCTCTATTCTGAAACAGATGTAAAGTCCGATGTTAAGGAAATAATCAGAGATGGTATTAAAATCCTACCTCACACAATGTCAGTGCAGGACAGGGATGCTTGCACTGTAAGGGAAGTCTATCAGCTGAAAACAGAAGAGAAAAATATTGCTTTGTTTCTCCAACTTCAGCTGTAGTGTCTTTTCAACACTTCATTTGAAATCTAACTCTTGTTGACAGAGGCTGAGAAGCAAGCATATTAAGGGACCTAAACTTAGCACCCCTTGAGAAGTCTGAATAAATAGCTTTTCCTTTTCTGTCTGTTTAGAGCTCCATGTTTGTACCTTCCTCATGTTTTCAAATTCTGCTTTGTTGGAAGCTTTGCCTCCATCTCTCTGAACAAGTCAAGGACCAGGCTGAGCACTAGGTTTATATCTGAGTATATCCTAGACATGTCAGTGAGAAAAGGAAATGTTTGTTAGCACGACAAAAACATGAGGAAGACTCAGCAGTGGATGACTTTGGATGTTAGACCTGCTACACACAGCTTCTTCCATCCTAAGTACCAAGGTTTGTGCTTACCCACCATCTCAGGAGGGGTCACTCCTGCCCCAATGAACTCTCCCCATCTTCCCCGTGTCCTTTTTTCTCCTGTATCTCCTCTCACACCCTTCCTGCCTGCTCTCTGCCACAGCTGTGCTGCTCTCATTGTAGCTCCCATAGCCCTAGTGAGGGCAGCACTGTGATACAGCAAACATTCAAAACCCTGGCAGCTGTGATGCTGCCCTTGAATCTCCCCATCACTCCTGTAGGCAGCACAGCTTCAGGGTGCTCATTTTCAGCCTTGCAAACAGTATGGCTGGGTGAGGCTGGCACTGGAGAGACAGACGTGTGAGTGGAAGCTGTGAGCCATTGCTCGGTTTATGCATTGGGTTAGCTAAAACTGCATGCGTGCTGTCACACTGACGTTGCACATTTAGGGAGTGATTCATTTCTGGGTGCAAGCTGGTGCCACCTCCACATATTTTCTGAGGAGAAACCTCTTACAGCACTTCCTCGGCACTACTCACTGCTCTCAGCTCAACTCTGCTGCCAGGAGTCCCCACTCCTTTATGTAATTTCAGCATCTCACTTCCTAACTGGAAATACTTTGTACTGTAATGTGAGGAGATGGCAAGCAAGAAAACAAGTGAGAACACTTCAAGTCTTACAATCAAATCCATTTTATTTGGGCAGTATCATGTTTTTCACCCATCCAGCTAGACTAAATGTGCCTTTGGAATGAAACAACATCCAGCTATACACTGTCCTTCAAATCTGCTTTGCAGAGTGCAAGAGAAGCAAAAAGGGACAGCGACACATTATGCTTGAAATGCCTTCTGTTTGCCAGTTAGAAACATCCCAAATCAGTGCAAATCTTTAGTCAAAGGGAAGTTTTGTTCTGCTAGTGCCAAGCTTTGCATATCAGAGCCAAGCACAAATGCTAAGAGCTGAAGTGAAATCATGCTAGTCAATGAGGCAGAGCCTGCTTCTTCAAGCAACAGTTCCTTTGAATTAAGGGTTATACCTTGGTCAGCACATTGAACTCTCGCTGCGGGCTCTGGGATGCCAAGAAGGAGGTCAAAGAAGTGCAACATTAATAATGTCATGTTTTAAGAACAAACCATTGTCCACTCTGCCTAACTGCGCTTTTGTTCCTTCTCAAACTCCATGCTCATCAGTTACTGAGTGCTGGGGTTTTGCTGTACTGGCTCTGCTAATCATTATATATTTTACGTTGCATTTAGCATTTCATCAACCATGAAAGAACCTGGACTTAAAATGGACAGGTCACAGTGAAATAGAACTTCAAGACAAAAAGAGAAATAGATTTAAGTAGAATGGTCAATTTGAAATAGACTTTTTTTCCCTAGTGCAATTGAATTTGTGTTCATTTTCAATTTAAATAAGAAATAAAAAATGAAGTATTGAGTCATTACAGGGGCCAGATAACTGTCAGAGCTACACTGGGTTAAATTCAAATTATGCTACAGTAGCTGCTCAAAGGTAGTCTGGTTTAAATAGAAGCAACTGAGTAGGCAATTTCCTTTCCTTTCCACTCCCTTTTATCCTGCTGCAACACATATAGTTTTTAGCTACAGGAATATACCATTTATTCTACATTTCTCTGCTTACTTTCAATCTTTACAATCTTACTGATGGTTGCAAATTTGTTAAAGCTGCCCTAAATCCTTCCAATATACTCAGTTATGTCCCAGGGAATAACTACTGCCTTCCATTATAAACCCTTTCAATCTCACTTCCACAGCTTTTAAAACCATCAGCTCAGCCTCGGCAAAGACAGTGTTAAAAGACCCACTGTGGATGGTTCTCAAGGCAAGATGCACAATTAAACTTTCTAGGTATTCTCTTAGTCTGTTCCCCAGAAACCCAATCTTCCAACAGCCAGATCATCTGTAAGTGTTATAAGCAGAAAGCAGTTTTCCTTGTTCCATGCTGGGAAAAGCAAGCAGGCACTAATCCCAAGAATACTGGACACTTATGTCTTCACAGTCCTTGTGTAAATGACACAACATGTCAAGGAATACTTACTTTAACTGCTGCTTACCCACCTTATGGCTTTTTCAGACATTTTACTTTTGCTAAGGACAGAAGCATAGAAAACCACGAGGCAGATTAGAAAAAAAGTGAAAAATCAAACAACCCTAAAATCTTATGCATGTTAGTAAGGTAGCATGAATGCTGTGCAAGATAAAGCTATTTTCATCTGCCCAGCACTGAACCTGCAGCTTGGAACCTGCTGTTTATCCTGGTCTCTGATGTAGAAATCAGGAACAAGAGTGCTTAATTAAGCTGTTTTGTTAGTAGCAAAATTAATGACACCTGATCTACTGCATATTTTTGTCTCACAGGTCATGTCCCATCTGGGTTCTCTACTTCTAAATAGTGGTGAGCTGACATTGCAGCCTTTACCACTATGAAGGAACTAAGTTGTAATTCTCTCCTCTACCCACCTGTGAATTTTCATATGGAATTTCACACCTTTCAAGTCTCTACCTCCCTCCTGAATTTGCCAAAAATTGGTTAACATATTCCAAAAATGGAATAGAGAACAGAAAAAGACAGAGAGAAATATCACAACTTTATAAATCTTATATCTTTGTGAAACCCAGCTAGAAACAAAAGTTAAAAGCAAGGGAATTATTGCAAATACACTACTGACACTTACAGGTAATGCAAAAAAAGAGTGATACTATGAAGGAGTGATATTATGACCACTTGTAAGTAAAGTAGTTACTTACTAGTAAAATGCAGGCTAAATCCATCAGTTCCTTCTCTGAACTTAACACCACTCTTGATTTATACCAGTGAAAGCTCTGCATTGTGAAATTAATCATATTTCATGATGCTTGGTTATAATCAGTCTACTGTGAGGTGCCCATTGGAAATTCAACCAAGATTGTTACTTTTTCCAAAGAAAGGAAGGAAATTGTTAAGAATTTCTACAAATTTCTTCCTCCTTCTTACACCTTCCTTTACCCAGATGCCCCAAAGACTTTCTGTGACTTCCTCACATAAATAAAAGCAAACTATTTGGGAAGCCAAGCTAAATCTACAAACAAATCATATAGTAGCTCAGATCCTGTCTGACATAGCCAGGCAATCTTAAAAGCAAGAGCTCTAGATTTTTTTTCTTTATTTAACAAATATAGTTTCAGGAAAGTGTTCCTGATGAACTTCTTGCGCAGGATGAGATCATCTGCTAGGGTGGAGCTGATCATGTAGCTTGTTGCTGCTCAAACTGCTATTTTGGTCTCTTCCCATCCTTTTCCCAGATACATGGCCCTGGCCAAGCTCTGGCACTTATGTGATTCTACCCTCAGTCAATTCAACTCACTAAACCAGCAGGAAAGTAAATTCAGTAAAATAAAGTAAGCTGTTTTTGTTTTGCCTTGTACAAAGGAGCTTACTGGCCCGTTCATGCTTCTCTAAAGCTTCTCAGAAGTGGTGAAACAAATGACTAACATTTTGAGGCAGATGAAGCAGTTTTAAGTCAGCTGGAAATCCCTTCTTTTAGTATTTAATACAGTCTGATACAAAAAGAAAGAAAACAAAATTTTAATTTAATTTAATTTTAATTTAATTAAACATTAAAATTAATGTTACTTACTATTTGTCTTCTGTTTTCTACCAGGTAGATGCCAACAATCCCTAGGAAAGATCCAAAGCCAAGCTAAGGCAAAGAACAAAACCAACAGAAATACATGAGGTCAGCTTCTCTGGACAGCATACCAACACATACAGTGATATCTGAGCTAATGAACCACACTGAGGGGCTAAATGGGGTGGGTCAAGGGAAAAGGTGGAAGTTATTGTTGGACATAAATCATATAATGTAACAGGAAATGGCAAGGACTGCAGCTCTTTCATAGTTCAGTGCAAAATCTGTCATGCACTAAACAGAAGTCCGTATAGACACACATCGATAACCTGACTACTGTTACCACTATCATAGTTTTATACCACTGTATAGTTTTACACAAGCAAAAACTATGTAGGAGAAAAAAACACATTTAGTCCACACATTATAATTTTTGAAAATTGCAAAGCTTTAGGCAATTGCAGACAGTTTTCCTCAAAAAACAAGTTTGAACCCTTACAGTTATACTTGTTTGGTTTTAATAAGTAGACACTATCACACAACCCAGAAAAACTCCTTGCTAAAATACTAAAAGGACCAGTACAGTCATCTGCATCACCAACAGCCACAGGAGAGAGAGGGGAGGAAGGGACACTGAAGTAGGCTGGCCTTAATGTTGTGAAGTGTTGCTTCAACATCGGGATGGTAGGAAAAGCCTCCTCCTTGTGATGGGCCCATGAAGGTTTGGAGCAGTAGAATCTCCTTGGATTCACAGTTCCAGCCCCTCTCTGCTCTGAACCGAGCTCAGAGCCTCTCCTCCAAGCACAAATTAAGTTTTTAAGGACTACATGTCCCAGCCAAGGGCTTAGGCAATGCCCGTAAATTCCTTGCTGTTACGCACAGCTGCTCGCGGCAGAAAGCAAATCCCCCGCAAGCACTTCACCCGCTCAGTATCACAGGAGGAATCCGTCACTCGCTTTCAAGAGAGGGACTGTAGGAAAAGGAGATTTGCTCTTGAGTGCTTTGGGAAAATTTATGTGAAAGGGAAGCACAAGGACTAAAAGCAGAGACTTTGAAAGAGTGGGCAAGCACACCCATGCTGACAGCTAAATAGTAGAGATACTTGGAACTGTGAGCAAGGACACTCTGTTCAGGGGACAGCAACTTTGCAAATTAGGATAACTACATCAAAATGACATCTGGTTCCAAGCCCCATTTTTCATTCCAACAGGAGCAATCCATAAAACCTCATTTATGTCTGATGCAGGGAACACAAAATGAATAATACCCATTTGAATAAAAAGAATGACCAAATACAGAGCAATAACAATTTAATCAGAAGGATCAGAATCATAGAGATCATTATGAAAGTCACAGCATTACTGAGATTGTTTCAGGAACATATGAGCTAGTTTTTTGTCTTTTTAGACAACAGGGAGTTTAGGAGTTCTGGGAATCCAGGTCAGTATGGTGCTGGGGAACCATGTTGAAAGAGCATAGAAATAGCAAACAAAAATAATATAGGAAGTAGTCACAGAGAAGTGACATTAAAAATTTAAGTATAAACAATATTTATAAAGAAATTAGGCTGAAGCAGTTCCAGCTCTGTCTTTGCAGACCATTCCAAAAATGCAGTCCCAACAGATGCTCTAATCTACTAAATGCAGACACCTTCCAAAGTGTAATATTATATTAACTCATCTACATACAGAAATATTTTATGTTCAATTACTTTGGATGCATAAGTTCAGGTAATACATAGCACTATAAAGATGTATTTAGAAAAACTATTTTTTCAAAAGAAATTATGAGTGACCACATATGCAGGGAAATTAAGGCACTTAACTCTTCTTGAAGCAAGTGGGAACTTGGCAGAAGCCAAAGTGTATTATGGATCTAACCCTGAAGACCTGTTCTGTAAATACTTCTAGAAACAAGTAAACCTCTGCCAGTGGATAATGTTACTCATCTTTGTTGGTGTCTTCAAGGCAGGGTTAATTCCACGTGTTTTTTAAGACAAAAATTGCTTACCTAAGGTCAGGGGAAGTTTCACCTCATCTACCAGCTGTGAAATTAATATTTTACTACTGAAGGCTATGAGAATTAGACCTTATTTTAAATTTAAATTAACACTGTCTGTCCACATATTCTTGCTTTTCTCTGAGCCCAGCAGCTAAATACAGTGACAAATTCATTCCCCCCGTTTAGGTATCTAAGAGTCTGGGATCAGTGCTATGCTGGTTTTCTAAGCTCCCTCTACTGTCAGCAGAGAAGAGAAGCACCTTTTGAGTGCTGTTCAGTACATGCTGAAAGAGGTGATGGTGAGAGGGGATTCTGTTCCTCTGCTCTGGTGGGATCCCAGCTGGAGTGCTGCCTTCGGTGGGGCTCCCAGCATAGCAAGGACATGGACGTGCTATGTCCATAGCAGGAGGATAGAACATATCCGTGAGGATAGAGCAGGAGCACAGAGATGATCAGAGGGCTGGAGCACCTCTTCTATGAGGGCAGGACGAGATAGTTTGGGTTATCCAGCCTGGAGAAGTGAAGGCTCTGAGGAGACCCTATTACTGCCTTCCAATTCCTAGAGGTGCCTTTCAAGAAAATATGAAGACATAGGACAAGAGGTAATGCCTTCAAACTGAAAGGAGGTGGGTTTAGATTGGATATTAGGAAGAAATTCCTTACTGTGAAGGTGGTGGAACTGGAAAAGGTTGCCCACAGAAGCTGTGAGTGCCCCATCCCTGGAAGTGTATCAGACCAGGTTGGTTAGGGCTTTGAGAACCTGGTCTAGTGGAAGATGTCCCTGTCCATGGCAGAGGAGTTGAGATAACCTTTAAAGCCCCTGCCATCCCAAACCATTCTACAATTCTACGACAGTCAGTCTGCCAATGCTGCACTGGAGTCAGTCACTTCTGGCAGTGAGGCAGAAACAGAACAGTCACATATCTCTGATCAGGCTTTTGGCAAGATACCATGTAAGATTTAAATAGCACTTTTAATTCTTACTAAATGTTTGTGATATTTAATATCTTGATGACATTTACATTAGCAATTACAAAGGAAAAATATTCATAAAAGGTTTTGTTTTCAAAATAATCTAATAAATTCTTTCTTTTCTATCTGTTTATTAATGAAAACAATATTTACAAAAATTTTTCAGCAGGTGATATTTTTCAGATGAGTGAGTAGACATTGTGTTATTCCTACAAGAAACTAAATGCTGAAATAACTTGTTTTGTATACATGGGTTTATTACTTATTACACTTGTTAAAAACAGCAGTTTAAAAATGAAACTTCTTTCTAGGGATGAAGGCAGATAATGTGGTCTTACAAAGGTTTTTATGCCAAATTTTGGAAGAAGAGACTTTTATCAGTATTAATCTATTTTAGGTTAATGAAAGGGAAAATAATTCTGTTAAGGTCTTATTCCTGGAACTACTTTTTGTTCTAATTTTAAAACACTACTCCTTATAGATCATTATCCTAAAATTATCTTTCTGAAAGTCCTGTTCTCAATATAACGCTAAGATGTAAGAGGAATTGTTTAGGAGGAACAGTTCTAACTCACAAATTATTAATGGTGCTTGCACAGTATTAGAAGATCCATATCCCTCTTCTCTGGGCATTTCATTCCATAGAGGGCAAGAAATTATGGTACCTAACAACATACTTTGGCAGTATTGGAGCCACACACCTAAGTAGTGTCTAACTGTAAACATGTGAATTTATTTCTTCTTCCCCTTGCAGCCTCTACCTCCCCTTGGTTGACTCAGCCCTTCTCTATATGCTACGCATACTCCTCATATATATATATTTTTTTTTTACTACAGGTGTTTACACACTTTGAGATATCACTGATCCCTTCTCTTGAGATCAGAAAGGTCCTGGGGGTTGAACCAGCAAGGGGCTGGCAGGGTTACTCCTCCCCAGAAGCCACAGAGGCACCACAGGGCAAAGCAGGCGGAGCTCGAACCTTGTGCCCACTGCAGAAGGGCTTTTAAGCAGTCTGTTCCCAGGGCAAAAACAAGACCAAGGATTTTGGAAACAGGATCTTGTATGAGAGAACTGGCAGCAACCCTGCAACAAAGGACATTAGGGAGAAGTCTCCACATGTCCTTCAGCAGGGCTTTTTTCTGCCATGGACACAGCTGAATTCCTGGCACACAGACAAAAGAGTGGAGTGGCTCTTCCTTCCATCAAAGCAGTAAACTTCTAAAAGGTTGTTCAAATCTATCCCATACCTACTGTCCAGTCACACAGACTCCCACCTCTAATGGAGACCAGTGGGTGTCTAGCACAGATTTTCACACAGTTCCCTGAGCCCAGCACAGTGCAGTGCAGCCTTGACCTCCTTCTACCCCCTAACAGCCTCTCCTTTGGGGCACTTCAGAAATATAGTGTACCCCCCTGCCTTACAACACAGTAGAACTAGATCAAAACAAAGCAGTATCTCTCTTCCATGAAATTACACAGGACTAATGTCTTTTTTATTTTCTTTTTTTTTTTTCAATCAATCAGAGCTTCCCATTTACACCTGATAGTAACTTATTTGGATGTACCTAATATTCTAAAATGGGTTTTTTACTTACAACAATGCCTGGGTAGTAGCCTCCCACAGTAACATTTTCTGTTCTTGTGGTAGCTGCCAGACCTATGGTGAGTATGAAAACAGACACCACCAGCAGTGCAACTGTGAACCAAAGGGAAGTCTTCTTCCTTTTTGCAAACTGTCCTGTAGAGAGTGAGGGGAAAAAGAGCATTTCATTGCAATCATGGCAGAACAAATACAAAATTATGAAATATTTTTTTTGTTAATCTTTTCTTTTGTTAATCTTTTCTGTAGATAACCCTCTGTTGTTCTCCCACTAAGGAAAATTGCTGCCAGACAACAAGAAGGAATTAAAACCCTCAGTTAGCTAGAGTATAACTTAATGCACATGCATTTGGTACAGGCATGAGATGAGTTTTTATTAAACTGAACTGTAAGTCAGTGACAATGATAATTATGCCTTGTCTTCGGTAGCATTTTTAATTGTTGTTCAAGTTGGTGAGATGCTGCAGGCCTTAAATTCTTACCTGTGTGAAGTGTCAATTTGCCTCTATTTGGCCTGAATATAAAAATGAATATTTTAAACCAGATTAGCAGGTAGTCTGCATGCTATTACAAAAATGAATGTGCTCTTCATGTTTACTGGGGTAAGAAATCTGTATCCTTGAAGTAAAGCTGTAATAGAATTTATCAGGTAGTGATACATGAGACTTTTCTAGCAGAGGCTGCTCAATGAAATCCTTTCAGTCTCACTGGGATTTGGACCCAGATACCCCAAAGTGAAAACCAGCATTCTCACCTCCAGCTTGCAGGCTGCTCCAAGGCATTAACCTGGTCATCCAGTGGAAGATCTGAGCTGCAGACAGAGGTTACTCACACCAGGGGCCCAGCCCATAGCACAGACTTACATAAGACTAAAAAAGCCATTAATACATGACTCTAACAAAAGACACCCAAGTGAATCAAACTGTGGTCTCCATTTTTGGTGCTCTCACTTTGGAGTGTGCAGGCTCACTCTGTAGCACTGGGCCACGTGATGCCATGGTACCATACACTGCACCTGGGCAGGATGGAGCTTCTGAGAAAGCACAACCTGGCCACAGCAGGGCCAGTCTCTCTCCCTCTGTGGCCTCACAAAGCTGCCTGACTGCCTGGCCTCAGGAAAAGGCAGACACTGTGATGTTGCACTGGAGCCTGGCGGCAGCAGTCCTCAGGAGGAAGAGGTAGGTGAGAGGGGATGGCAAGCTTGCATAGGCCAGGTGCTGGGGGCACTGCTGGAAGCCAAAGCAGGGGAAATGTAGGAAAGCCAAAATGAAAGCAGAAGCCATTTGAAATGAGTAACTTGAGTTTCATGGCCATTTTAAAGTCATGTAACGCAGTTAAATGTTTACAGTTAAGTTAAATGTTTATAGCCAGACTAGATCAGTGATGTTTGCAAACCAAGTCAAATAATTTCAATCAGTAAAAAAAAAGAATTTATAATAACAAGCTCTGTTTGCTGACATTTCTCCAGTAGAACAATCAGTCAAATTGATTCCAGTCTTTTAGTATGAAATACAAGCAACTTTCCTAAAGACAAATGCCATCTATTGATGGTATTAGCTTGCACAAGTCTCTCACCTGCATGTACAAAATCTTCCTGCTAAAGATAAAGAAATAATTCCTAAGACTTGCCAAACCCCTCTCCTCCAGCCTATGTCTCTGCTATCTTCCTCTAGCAATTCCCTGTTAATCCATGGAGGGTCACTGGGCACATGGAAGCAGAGAGGATTTTGTTAGCAACTAGTTTTTCACCAAGTGTGTGGAGTTGAAGACAGTTTTTTTCAGTGAAGCCAGTTCACATGGCCAAGAGGGAAAACTAAATTTCAGATGTGCAGCTCCCCAAATCCACTGTCATTCCTAGAGACTAAGATGATTCATTCAATATATCTTCCAGATTGTAAATTATACCTGATGCCCTTGCCATACCTTATTATCTTTGAAAAGTCATGGAGATTAAAGAATCCCCAAAATTGAAGAAAAGTAAATGCTCCACCCATTTTTAAAAAGGTCAAAATGAAGATTCAGGAAATTATAAAGCACTCAACCTCACTTCGGTTCCTGGGATGCTGTGACCAAAAAGGTGGACTAAGTCTTCTTTTAAGACATTTCTGGGCACAGAATGAAAAGGTGATTGGCAACAGTCAGGATGGATTTACCAGAGCCAAGTTAAGTCTGACTAGCCCGGGTGCCAGCTATGGCAAAAAGACTGGACTTGAGGAGCACTGGATGTCTTTTGCCTTAATTCTAGCAAGGTTTTAAACATGATGCCAAATCCTGAGCAAAGGAAGGAACAATGCATTGCAGTTATGTAGGTAAGGCACTGCCAGGCTGCAAAGCAGCTCTGCTGGAAAGGACCTGGGGGCATTGCTAGATGATGAGATGATCATGAACCAGCAGCGTGCCCTAGAATCCTGGGCTGTACAAACAGGAGCATCATCAGGAGATCAGAGGAGCAACTACACCCATCTATTCAGCACTTTTTAGATTACACAATATTGCACTCAGTTTTGGGCCCTCTGTATAGGGAAATACATAAATTAATTGCAATGAATTCAACAAAGGACTGCAAAGAAGGTCAGGGGCTGATTCTCTTTGTATGAGAAGAGGCTGAGGGAATGGGGCTTGCTCAGCCTGGAGATGAGATGACTTTTGGCAGAGCTAGTTGCAGTCTTCCAATTCCTTTGAGTTGTCAAGAGAACAGACGCAGGCTTTTCATAATGGTGCACAGCAGGAAGAAAAAAGACCACAGACAAACTGAAGTACAAAAGAGTGTTTCAGACTGGGTATAAGGAGAAAAAAAATTTCAACATTAGGACAGTCAAGCATTGAAATAGGTTGTCCAAATAACTTGTGCCCTCTCCAACTTTGGAGGTTTTCAAGATTCAAGCAGAAAAAGCACTAAGCAACCTGGCCTGACCTCATCTTTAACCCAGCTTTGAGCAGGAGGTTGGAATGGCAGCCAAGGTACCTTCCTACCTGAATTCTTCTATGGTTTTATGATAGTCAAGACAGCTAGACTAAGAGTGGGTTGGGTATGTGTGCTCATATCCACTGATATGAAACTGCAGCTGCAATGTAGACATACTGTAAAGGGACATAGGAACACAAACCTTCCCAAAGCCAGTGGGGCACATGATCCTCAACCAAGACTTCTTGAAACCACCAAAAAGTGCCTGAGGAGCCAAGCCACCACAACTTCCTCAGAGTAGCACCTGTACTGGCAAATGTTGAAAAGATTGGATGGAGATAAACTAAGAGTCCAACCCACCCTCCTGAGTTCTGATTATGAATAATGCAAGGCATGAATTTGATCACCCTGAGTTGCTAGAAAATCTCCTAGGAAAAGCATGCTCATATTTGTAATTGGAGTAAATCTGATGTGGATTTAGTGAGACAGAATAGAAAAATATGTCATTATTTGTAGGGACATTTTTTTGTATGATCTACATTTTGACATCAAAATTTACACATGCCAGAAGAAATTTATAAATGCAATACTCTTCAACCCTGATACTTATTGATCTTTTACCACCTGCATCTCAAAATACAGGCAAACATCCAATTGTATCTTCCCCTTTTTGATAGCCTAGGAAACTGATAAATAAACACATCTCTAGCTATAAATTCCACTCTTAGGAGAGACGACTTACATGCAGGAGGACAGAAAGGTCCTTTTGGAGAAGAGGCTGGCCCATGCAAGGACTTATTCTCAAAGACTTACACATGCTCAGAGAAGATGGGTAGAAATCAGCCTAAATTGGTTTTTATCATGGTTGTTTGGTTTTCCTTAGTCACAATAACAATCTTTGCTCTATCAAAATATGTATAATTGTATGCCTATAAGCCACCAGCATACTGGAAGGCCTATGTAATATTTGCAAAGCAGCTTAGTATCTTCAGAAGTTACTGCTCCAAAGGGTTCCCACAATTAAAAGGCTTCCTTTTGCAATTTTAGTCATGTTGGGCCCTAAGACTTTTCAAGCCTTTTTTTACTGCTGTTTGTAGCAGTTGCCATGCAGTTTATTTGGATCTTTTTTTTTTATGTACCTGCTGCCAAAATCCAATGCCAGACTCAGAAGTCCTGTCTCCAGCACAGGCAGTGTGCCTGGCCCAGCCTTCCTCCCTGACACTCTGTGGCAAGGCTTGGACTGAAGGCTGGTCATACACAAGAAAAGCAGTTAAATTAAGAGCAGAAGAAACACTGCTGTCAATATTTGTAGCCTGAATTTTCTTCCAACAACCAATGTTCCTGGAGTGTAAGAAACAGTTAATGGAGGCTATTCGCTTTCCAATTTTTTAGTACTGAAGTAATTCTCAGAATAATTTTGACATTTATTACCTTCAACTTCTTTAGCAATGATTCAGTATGAATATTATTAAGCTCCTAGTCTGGACCTTAATGCAATTTAATTATAACTTTAAATTCTTATATTTAGCATACCAAAAACCAAACTTGTAGGAAGAAACCTTCTCCTATCCTTATTAGCATTAGCTTGTGGCTGGGGTCAATAGAAGGTGTGAATATGTTATTAACATCTATTGGCAATATTCTTCAGCAGTTTTGACCAGTGAAGTATTGACTGAGCCTTGGGCACTGAGTTTTTTTAGAGTATTAATTGCAGCAATAGGCACTACAAATTAAAGAGGTAACAGAACTTCCACATGACAGGTTTGTGCTTTGCCTGGTGCAGACCTAAACTGTGCACAAAAAGGAGCAGTCACAGAAACACTCTCTGCTTTGCTCACTAAAGATCTGTCAGGGAAAGTATCTGCTTGAGCCCTGCTTCCAGATTGGAAGGTGAGAAAACACCACCAGGACAAGGAAGAGACACACCAGAGACTGCTGCCTCCTTGGGACAGAGAAAGGCCCATCGGGGGGAAACTGAGATCACCCTCCAGAGAGCAAAAAGAAAAAGTGGCTGCTGAAGACCACACTCTGCTGCACTCAGAAAAAAACTTGTGTCTGTTCATCAGCAGAAAACAAAATTGTATTACAATGCTCTGTTTGCAATGGGTGGGGTTAAATTAAATTTGTAGGAAGACTATGGAAAAATAAATGTTTTTTTGGGGAGGGTGTGTATGAGATTGCAAAATGGTGTATCTAATAATGAATGGTAGGGTCTGGATTTGAACAAAGCAAAGAGTGAGTTTAAAAGGAGAATGAATTAATTAATGATGAAACATGTCCTTGGCACAGAATGTGTCCAGGGGCTGAGTGAAAGAAAGAACAGATAAAACAGCATCTCTCCACCTTGGAAAACCTCCATACAACCGGCAACTGAACTAAAGTCTACATTTAGACCAATACTTTGCTAACTTCACTACTTCTTTTAAAATCTATCTTCAGACATCATAAAGTTAAAAAGTGTGGCATAATTTTTGGTGAGGAAAAAAGTCACAGTAGGATGTAGCAGTTAGCTGCGATTACAACCACATTTGCTGAATACTAGCACTACATAATTCCATACCTTCTTCTTTGATCTAGGCATGGTGATCAAAATGATCACTTCTTTCAAATAATGCCCCAGCCCAATGTTAATTAGCATCTTAATATGAGAAAAAGAAGGAAACTTTTGTAACAGGAAAAAAATAGTGTGGATACTACTAAAAATTGTGACACATTTCAGAGAGTGACATTAAGCACACAGGAAAAGAATTTAAGTGGAAATTCACTACAGACAAACCTTAGTACCAAAGGTATGTGCTGTTTTGCTGCTATTGAGAAAATTTTTAGGAGCTTTTTGGAGCTAGATTATAAGTTTTTAATTACTGCAATGCTCACTTCAGTGCCATCTCCCTCTCAACTACAGTTTTGTGTATTTTAAAAACTGTTTCATGCCAGTGAAATTGAATTAATCCTACATTGCCTTCCCAAATTAAATGTGACGGATTGAGATGCTTAAAAGAGATGCTCACACCTGCTGTTGGTGATTACTTTCCCTTTTCTGATTAAATGCTTGACTTGTCCAGAGTGCTGAACTAATTAAACGAGATGCAACAGCATTTATTTCAAGCCACAAGACAGCAGCTTTTATCAGGCCCATCCCTTACCTTTATTATTAATTTGTTGAGTAAGCTTCTACAAGTGCATTATATATTCAAGACCACGGGAAACAGTTTACAATTCTACTACAAAATATCCATACTGAACAAAATTAAAAAGCAATCCCAAAAGCCCTGATATGCTACGTAGTGTGGCTATAGTAAGTGATACCATGCAGTATCACTATGACCTCATTGTTTTGGCAGCAACTGTTTCACCAATAAATAATTTAATGAGCAGCTAATCACTAGTTTAAAGCTGGCATACAGATGCTTCTTTTTCCCATGACTACCTGAAAATGTTTTTTTCAGTTACAGCCACATTTTCAACATCAATATAATTCTTCTCCCAAGTTTAAAACAAAAATTAAGATCTGGTATATTTTTCACTAGCATGTTAAGATCCTTGAGTGCATAGCAAATATCTGCTTATCCTTTCAAACGTCACATGGAGTAATTCCCACCAGTTCTGTATTTTCTCAACTTTAACAAATTCCTCTGGAATAACGAAATACTTGACCTTTCTTTTGCCTTTGTATTTCAGGATGTACGCTGTAAACAGAAGCCATTCAATTAGGAGAACCAGGAGGACGGAAAGAACCCAACACCTGTCCCCAGCCCACCCCGCACCTGCGGGCACCTCCGCCTGCTCCAGCGCAGCCACCGGCCGGCACGATGGCTCCCACATTAATTTCCCGTCCGCGTCCCAAGCTCTTCTTCCGAATGTTAAACCTCCAGCACAGGGATTCTCCCAGCGCAGCTGAAAGCTCTGAAGAAGAGCCGGTATTTTTAAACACCTCGGCGAGCGAGCGGATGAGCGGCAGCGCGCACCGCGCCGGCGACCTCGGGCTGAGCCCCCGCTGCGCTGCCGCTCTGCGGGGCACAGCCGGGACACAGCCGGGACACAGCCGGG
>QUSF01000007.1:22994416-23156921 GCA_003676055.1 Chloebia gouldiae | reverse complement strand
CGGGTCTTTCCTTGTGCAGCCCTCAGCTGCTTCATTCATTGTATCTCCTACCCGCGTCTCAGCCTTGGCGTCACTTCTGGATTTCTTCTTGGCCAATTTGACACCTGGCGGAGATCAGAACTGTCCAAACTTTCCTTGCAGCTTTCTTCTTCCCTTAAAAATATATTTATGTATAAGAATCAGAAATAAAATGCAACAGCAATCAGAAATACTAAGTAAATTACTAAAGCTGGCATCTCAGAGACACAGGTTAAGGCAGGTTTCAATTTCTCAACCTCATTGTCTCAGTTTTTATTCCTTCTGCAAATTTCTGACTCTTGTCCTGCTGTTTTCCAGGAACTGCCAGCTGTTGCTTCTAGTGCTTCTTACTGCAGGGTTGTGTGACTTCTGCCTGCCACAGAGTCTAGCAACAACTGAGAAGAAATAGCCAAAGGCACTGTACTGTTTTGATGTCCACTGTTCCTTTTTTCCTTTTGCCTGACTTTCCTATAGCAGAGAACATAATTTTTATTTTTTGTGGAAAATGTTCTTGCTAGGCTGCCAAGTGCTTTGTTTATGTTGTGTTCTCCCACTTGCAAAAAGCACAACTCTACTTAACATTCTTGTTTTTCTTCTGTTCCAACCACTAAAGGTATATGTATATATGTATTTAACTTCTTCAGTCTCTGGTAGATTTTCCCAGGAAATGGTTAGATGGAAAGAGACAACTTTTTCACATACCACCTCTGTAGCATATGAAGATAAGTAAGCCAGGAGCTAAGGCCAAACACAAATTTACTCTTTTCTCTTCACATTCTTTAACCTGAAGAGGTAGAAAAAAGGAGAAAAAATGGGGTATTGTACTATTTATTACTAGGTTTTAATACAAATTAATGAAGTAATAGATTGAGAAAACAGAGATGGTGATGGTACAAGTAGAAAATTTGTTTGAAAGTGGTCAAGGATAAGAGTGATACAGATGCCCCAAAATCTGGTAAAGACTCTCAGGTTTGAGGATGGCTATGAATAGAAGTTTTCATCAACAGTAAATAACAGCAAAGTTGGGGAAGACTTCAATTCCCTAGACAGATGCAAAACAAAGACCATACACAGCATTTATTATCAGGTCTGATGGGCAATAAACCTTTTATTCACCAGTAGTCACTGTTCAGATTCAGCAGCCTAAAGGGAAGATGTTCTATAATTCTTTTCAGTAAAATATAAGGATATTATAAATCCTTTAAAAATAATTTGATTATAGAAAATAATCTTTGATGACTAGCATTATTTATTGCAAATTTCTTGAGAATCAAGGATATCCTACAGTCCTGGATATCAGAGGGAAAACATTAAGAAACTATGAAAAATGGTTGATGAGGCTGCATGGACCTAGCATTTGAGCATGGAAGAATCATGGACTTACTTTAAATCCAAAATGGAAAATCCTGTATAGCACTTACATCCCATAAAAGAGGTTGAAATATATCAAGAATAATTGTGGAGCTAGTGGATAAGTAACTACCTGAAAATGAATGGACCTATAGGAAATAGGAGAAGTACAGTTTGCTGGGTTGCAAACTGCAGGATCAAAGAAAAAAAATTGATAAAAATCTAGCTGAACCAAATGTTACAAAGAAAAGGATAACAGCTAGCAAAGAATTCTTCAACTACATCAATAGAAATTATTCAAAGAAGTGAGATATGTGCTGGCTAAATGCCAGGGATAAGATGAAGGCTGCTCCAAATATTGAATAAATACATTGTCTCAGTTTTCAATGAAAATAAGAAATTAAGATGAGAGTATTTATAGAGAGCATAAAGTAAGCACGATAATGTAAAAGATGGTATTAGCTTAAGTTAGGCTGTTTCTTGTGACAGGTCCTGGAAAATCACACCCCAAATGTTGAAAAAATTTGTATCTACCTTGTCAAGTCCTGAGCAACACTTTTGATAAATCAGTGAAGTTGGGGTTGAAGCACTGTTATTGGAGGCTGTTGGAGAACAGGAAACCTGTCTTCTAAAAAGGCAGAGGGAGGGAGAGGAACAACAATTCCATGCCCTGTTAATTTGACTGAGAAAATTCTTAGAGGTAAGTGAAAAATATGTTCAGCTACATTATAGTTCATCAAAGCTAGATCATGTCAGACTACCAAGATGTTTGATAAGGTTTTCCTCAGGCAAAAGCATTGCAGGGAAGCAAATTGGTCTGGATGTCTACACATTAATAGGGTCTTTTAGAGGAAAAGCCTTAACATGGAGAGGACAGCTGCAAGTATGGGTCAACATTAGGTAGGGGTATGTGTGTTTGTGGCATATTTGTCAAGATAATGTTTGCAATCTCACCCAAAAAGTGCCTGGTCAGCACTAAGCCTGAAGGTCTCATCATGTCCTTGATTTCTTCTCCTGTTTTACTGTGGCACACTAAAGGCTTGAAAAATTTTTGCCTTTTTTCCTACAGGTCATCACTATGGTAGCACATTCTTTGGAAATGAGATTGGTCACTTGTGAGATTTTGATTCTGAGTGTTCCTGAAATATTTTCTTCTTTATTTTGAACATGATCAATTTGTTTGGTCTTTCTATTCAGGTCATGTTTTCTAGGCTAACAGACATTACATTTGCTTCTCTCTAGCCTCTGTGTCATCACACTCTTCCTGGGCAACATCTTTCTTTATGGGTAATGCAAAATGACTGGGCAATATTCACAGAACCACTGGTTGGAAGGGACCACAGTGGATCAACTGGTCTGACCTCCCTGCTCAAGCAGGATCGTTCTAGAACACATTGTACAGGATTCCATCAAAACAGTTCTTGACTATCTCCAGTGTGGGTTACTCCACAACCAAAACAATTATTTTTCAAAATAATTTTGAATTATAAGTCTGTCTAACAGCATAATTCCTCTAAAATACACAATAGTTTCTCCCAACTTTATATCCTCTGCAAATTTAATGTACCAAGGCCATCAGTGACCATACTGAACAATACCAGACAGCACGTCTGCACTTTCTGTCTTCCAGGACCATTGGTAGGTACAACTCTCCAGCTACTTATTTCACTCTTCTGCACTATTCTAATTTACACTGTTTCTCTGTAAAGGGTCTGGCACGGGCTCAGAAATCAGTCACAGAGACTACCAGTGGGAAGCAGATTAAATGGCCCCAATGCACTTAACTCTTCACCACACTACTTGGACTTCTACTGTATTCCTCAAAAAGTCTGTGAACTGTCTCCTCCTCTCATTATTTGAATGCCCAGCAGAAAGATAAGCCAGTCATTGCTGAGACAAAATTCAGGATGTTTAATAAGCTGGTTTGCCCAGTCACACAGGGTCATGACAAGTAAATTTCGTTGGTTCATAGTATTTAAATAGTATTTATTGGCATGGTTACTGGTACAGTCCCTTGAGAAGTACATTGCATTAGCTCAGCTGAGCAGTATAAGGGAATCATGCAGGAAGTGAAAGGAACAACAGAAGTAGCCATGAGGTTGAGATAAATGGACCCTGCTATTAAAAAACAATTTCTGGGCAATTCTCTTCAAAAATTCTGCTTCCTGGTGCCAGTCAGTATCCAGGGTATGTTTTATTAGCACAAGATTTAAAAGATTCTGCCTGACTTCTTTAAAAGGGACTTGAAAAGGTAAAGCAATTTACATCATTGTTCAGAGGCATCAGAAATAAGTGAATTACACATTCATTCATGGTATATGTTTGTCAAAAGCTGGTTTAAATTCTTTAATTGCCTTCAGTACACTTTTCACCTACTAATTTTTGCAGTCAGTTTTTGAATTCTATAAACTTTTAGCATTCACAGCATGTTGTGACAAGGAGCTCCATGTGTGCTGTGTGAAGATATGGGATACCCCAATGGGAACAAGAAGCAAACTGAAAAGAGCAAGATAAAAGTCAAGTTAAATGTCAGGTATATTTAAAGTCATAGGAGAATATACCTGAGGACAGGTACAGGGCCCTTACAAAAACACCCCAACAAAACAACAAGCAAACAATTGTTACATGATACCAAAAGACATTGTGTTGTTTATATGTTAATAAATCTTGATAATGAAAGGTGTGGATAATGTACTGGACACCATTCTTGTGCTGTAGCTCACAGCCATTTCAACACAACAAATCTCTGAAAACTGAAGTAAAGAAAAGGTTTTCAGAGAAGTACCTGTTTTTGAAATGTTATCATACTGATAGAGCCTAAGTTTGTAGAACCTACATATGTACCTCTGCAATATGATTAATAAAGGTGTGTTTGAAAGGTACCAATAATAGCCCATCAGAAGAATGACTGAAGAAAAAAACAATGTAGAAATGTCTACTCAGAGGTATTTATACAGTCCAAGCAGGAACAGATCATCAATTTTTGGAATGCGTGAGGAAACTCCTCTGGAAAATGCCTCTAAAATTTCAAAACTATGCCATCACCAAAATAATAAATCAATCTGAAATGCAGATGTAGTAATGAAATTTTTATAACAGGCATAATTTCAATTACACTTCTAGATAGTTAACATAAAATTTGATTAATTATTTTTCCTAGCTGAAAGCATCTTAAAAATTTCCTTTGATAGCACAGTGAATTATACTCTCCCTTCAAATTAAATTTTTTGAAGCCCAGAAGTGAGACACCCTGTACTTTTTCTCATGTCAGTTGGTGCCTTATTTAGTCAGGTGCCCTCCATCCATATCTGCTGTAGTGACACCGAGTCAAGGACAATGTGTAGTACAGTCTCAGTAAGGGAAAATAGTTCTTTGTGCCTCACTTCTCCCACCCAGGCAAGGTTGTTTCCTCCATATATTCGGAGCAGCTTTGCTTGGTTGAGTTTTAAGTCTTACTTATGAAGTTCTCCTTTCCCTTGGCAGGCAGTTTTACAAGTTTAATAGAAAATGAGAGTCAAGAGCCAAGTTCCACACTGACAGCCCCTCAAGAGCTGTAATGTACTGCAACATTTGTCAAACTGATCCCCTAATGGTTTTACTGATGTACTTCTTTAACTTCAAGAACTCACTGTACTCTTCATAAATGCTGGACAATGAAATATGGAATTAGAGCTATATTCTGACATGCACTGCAGTTTCCTCTGAATCAAAAATGTCTTGGTAAGGAAAACAGCAAAGTCTGTAGAACATGGTAGGGTGGCTCAGCTGGCAAGAAGAGAGAAGAGGCAGAGGGTGAGCAGCCTCTGCTTGTGGGTCAGCCTTGGAAGCTTGTTCTAGGAGAAAATCTACCAGCCATGGAGAGGTATCCCAGTAATGTCAAGTGAGGCTCTTTCTCTCTCTCAGAGGGTCCTTAGGAACCACCCACTTATTTAGAGGGGAGTAAGATGTCAGGCTCTTACTGCAGTCCAGTGTTTCAGCATTTTCACAGCACTCACATCCAGTGAAAATATTGCAGCTACAGCATTTCTTTCACATATGAGAGAAGCAGCTTGCCAATTCTTAAAATTGTGCTTGTGTTTGGGAATTAATAAAGATGTGAAGGTGTAACAGAGAAAAGACCATAAAACCTGATTTAGAGGCTGGGTCCTCCAGAAAGACATGGTGTGATGCTGGGGGGATGAGGATTCCTTGTCACTTGACAGAATAAGGCAGTGAATGAGATGAATCACTGGAATTTAGCTGGAGACAGTACAGGACATGCAAACAGCAGGTGGGTTTGGAATGTCAGATCCAAAGTTGTTCAGCTAGAACAGTGACTTACAGTGGCCACTGCTTTAGCTCAGCTGCACCTTCAACCCTGTGAGAGTCACCTCTACACCATTCCACTTGTGACTACATCCATGCTGGCTCAAAACCACCTGAGGAAGTTGGATCCTCCATTCCCTGTTGACACCTCTGTGGGAAAGAACTTCTTTCATTAAAAGTTTTCCATTATTTATGTCAGCACTCTGTCTTCTCAATGCAGAGCTTGGTTCATAATGGCAGCACAAAGGAAGGGCTATGGCCTAGTTTATTTCTTCTGCTTGATTTGAAAGTACCAGAATTAATGGTGCATATGGTGACATGGGCTGCTTGTGGAGATAAAGAGGAGATGCAGGGTTGAAATTTTAAAAGGTGATAGTATTTAAAATGCATTCTCTACTGTCAGGGCTAAGACACTTTCAGCAGCAGTTCAGAGTCTTACATGTACTTTGTTTTGTAAAATACTATGTTGTCAATAAAGAAAAAAGTGTTAAAAGTAGCTGGTGGAAAATGATTTGCTGCCAAGGAGATTTAACTGCTCAGGAGATGGACTATGACTAGTTGCCATGGATGTTTAGACATACAAGAAGATGATGAAAGATGTAGAGCCATCACAGCCCAAAGTGTTTCACAAAGGAGAAAAGCATAGCAGAAAACTTTATTTGGAGATTTTTAATAGTGTTCTCCTTCCTTGCCCCTTCCCCATCCTTTTTTTTTACAGCTCTGAGGCCCTCATATTCAGACTGGTTAAGTGGAACATGTTAGATGTCTTCCTCTATTTCCTTTTGACCTCATTGTTCAAAGTATTCTGTGACATTACCATATTTTGATGCTAATAATAGAAATAAACTCCATCGAGGAAGGCCTTATAACTTCTATGTTTCTTCTGCCCTTATTTTTTTTATTTCCTTTAGGTGTCAGTCAAAGACACTTGTGACCACAGAGCTGTCACTTAAGCAGCAGTCCCCGTGCCTTGTGTGGTCAGACCACAAAAACAGTATTTTCAACAGGACAAGACAGCACACACAAGAAACCAAGAGAAACCTCTCTAGGCTGAGAAGATCTAAGCCAAGAATAGATGTTGAGACTGGATTAAAATGACAAAGAATTAAACTGGTATTTGCAAGGCTTGCATCCTCAGCAATAAGACCCCTTTCCTGTCCATGCATCCTCACAGAGGGAGTCCTCAAGTCACCAGATGTATTTTGTGCAGAGGTGTAGAGGGTGCCCCTGAAGGAGCAGGACAAAATCGAAGCTCTTCAGTCTTGCATGGCCTCCTGTGGTATTCATATTCTCAGAACAGAGAGACATGATTCTCTCTCCCAAGATTTTTCCTGGGAAGTTGTGAGATTCAGTGAGAAAGCTCAGAGAAAGAAGAAAACAATTATTATCTCTATTTGCTGCTCCTGTTGTTTGGCACATGTGGAATGTGTTATGGAGATTGTTTACTGAAGAGTGATTTGTTAATTGGACACCAGTGATGGTTGTTTGGATTGATTGGCCAACTGGGTCAAAGCTGTGTCGTGGCTGTCTGGAGACAGTCACGGGTTTTTCTTTAGCATCTGTTTAATATGATACGTAGTATAGTATAGTATTAATACAATATAATTTAGCTTAATAAAAACAATTTATCCAGCCTTCTGCAACATAGAGTCAAAGCATGTTATTCCCCCTTCAAGGGACACTGCTTCAATAGGCATCCCTGGAGAACTTTCTGTTAACCTGGAATAAAGCTCTGCACAGGGGAGTGGGAGCGTCAGCTCAAAATGTGCCAAAATGCTGTGGTGCAGAAGGAGTTGTGGACCCTCCACATGCAGCCACTGAAGAGAGCCCTGTGTTGGTTAGCTGCTCTACTCCTCCTCAGCAAACAAACTACAGCACTGGGTAGAAAATGAGATATTCTTTGCCTATGGATGTATGAAAGCAGATACATAAGAGGAATAGAATGAGAGCAGGAATTCAGACTCCCTATCATGTTTTAAGTGTCAATGAAAAAAAATGTCACTGAAATATGGGTGGGTAAAAAGCAGAGTGAGAGGTGAAACTGGATACACTGCAACACCTGTGAATATAAATGTGCAAATGGAGCCCAGATTCATGCTTGATTTCATAGACTTCTAAATGAAAAAATAGATTGTATTGGAAATGAGGTGACTGTTTGTAGTAAACAGATACCATGATAGATAGGACATTCCTTTTGCCTCACAAATCATGTATGGTGGTTTACATCTGGTATCACATTAACTTTGTCCACTCACATGACAGTTCCTTCAAACAACTGGGGACTTAAGGTGGTAAGTAGCCATTACAGGTTTGCCTCCAGGGCCCCTTACAGGTCCTTCCCAGGTTTTTTTAACTCCCAGGCTGATTCCCTTAGACACCGCATCTGCTTGGTTCCAGCAAAAATGCAACAGCAACAGATGATTCACAGATTTCTGGCCCTTTTTCCTGAGGATCTAAAAGACCATGATTGCTCATCTGTGAATTGAGATTTTGTGTATGTTAATAAGGAAAATAAAGCTGCAATAAACGTATTTTTTTATAAGTCATCTTCAAACATATTTTCTTTTCTTCCTAGTGGATTTGTTGTGCAAATAATGCAAGGAACTTTTAGAAAAAGATGACAGCCACTTTCAGAAGAATACAACACTGTATATTTATTTATGCTAACATTCACCTTTCCCTTTCCAAGAGCTACATGGATATTATCCAGTTTTCATAAATAACTTATGCCATGACAGCAGTATGTCTTTATTATTATGTTTTGCTGTATCTTCCCATCTTCTGTGAAACTCTGAGTTGATAAAACAGAGAATATCTCTTATCATACAGTTCTGTAACACCTTGTTTTCCTATATATATTTTTCAGGTCACATTTGAAAGTGTTAATTTTTAAAATTATTTTTGTTATCAATGAAGCCATTGAATTAGATACTGAAGACTCTTGATACAACAACCTAGTAGACATCTGCTTAATGTCCGTTCCTACAGTTCATCCCTTTGAATTCCATGGACACCCCCCCACCAACTCTACGGTACTGTGAGGAAAGCAGATCCCTCAAACTAAGTGGAAAATTCTTCTGACTTCAAGTGGCCAATGGGCTTCAGTAAAGTTTATAAATGCTCACTACAGAATTGAGTCCTTTAATTTTATAAGCTTTTTATTTCCACTATCTATATGGAAAGGACTGTCTAAAGTGAAGTAATAAAGTTTTATTAGCGTGACTGGGCAAATGTCTGAGCTACTGGTCTGTAGCAAAAGCCTGGAGGCATCCAGATAGGTCATCCAGAACAGGAACCATCTCCCAGCAGTATCTAAAGGGTATGGTGTATATATAGCAGATGGTGGTAGGAAAAGGCAACTTGCAAAGGTACTTAAACTATGCTAAGGGCAGTTTTCACTGCTTACTACAGAGCTCTCTGCCTTGCTACCAAGGTACCAGAATGCAAAAGTGTCTGGAAGCTAACCAGTAAGTTTCTGACTTCTCTGACAATTATTTATAACTGCTTTTCCATGAACAGTAGTACCTTGGTGTTAGGAGCTGTGCCATCTGTCAGAAGTTCTGCTATAAAGGTGGGAATCTCCATTTCCATTTGCACAGAGCCTTCAGTCCTGGCTTTGTAGCATGTTGTGATTCCAGGGAAAGGACACTATATTGCCTTGCTGCCTGAGTCAATGGCAAGGATGGGGAAGGCTGTGAGAACAGGCAGAAAAGCATTGTGGAGATGGAGTCAGTGAAAAATCTGTATCTGAAAAAGGAACATTTGCTGAGGGATCCTGATAATGGGAGGTCTTTGCTTGTTCAGCCTGTATGGCAGCAACAGCTTGGAAGTGTCAGAAGTTTACAGTGTCCACACTAGACCATGAGGATTCTGATAAGTGGGACAGGCTGCAGAAGAGGCTTAAAATGCCTAGTGAATGAAATGTAATTTCACACAGCTAAAACTGTCACACTGCCATAAATCCCTTATATGGGCATATCTATTTCTATTTCAATATCTATACAGGCATGCTTTCATGTCCCATTAAAATGTGCTGTTGGATTCATAAAAACATGAGCCATACCACAAGTCCTTAGCTGGCCTCAGAGCAAATGCAATTTCTTTTAACTGTAAAACTTTAAATTTACTTTGACTTTTTCTTCATTAATTGATTCTAACTTCTATGCATATATTTGCTACCATAATTAATCCTAAGGATACAATTTAATATGAGAAATAACCTGATGGCTCCCAAACCCAAGGCTTCACCTGCATTGCACAAGCATAGTTGCTCCTGCCCCTGTGCCTCTGCACCTTGCCCAGGAAAATAAAAATTTGAAGACTAACTCAAATAATAATTGGACATACCCCATATGCTATTCTTTGCTCATCAATCTACATATTTATTCAGAGAATAGCCATTTCTTGAGCACCTGTGCAAACCAAAACCTCACCCACACAAAAGTTACAAACAAGTAACAGAAGATACACATTGAGCAGTAAAGAAAACCCAGACGATCTTGAAACTGGAACCTTGCAGTGATCCTGAATTAGAATCACAGAATGATTTAGTTTGGAAAAGACAACTAAGATTATTAAGTTCTGAATTGCCTCAATCTTTACAAAAATGAGCTCTGATTTTGGGTAAGGATGCAGTTTTGTGGTTCTCTGCATCTGCTGGGCTGCACAGGATAGAAGGGGGACTAAACCAAGTTTAAAATATCTGTTTTCTCCATTTGAATAGTCAGATCTCAAACATGCTGTTTGGCCTTCATTTAAAATAGTACTTACACAAAGGTCCAAATTAGTCAGTAGATATGATCATTGCTGTCAATACATACCAGTTTATTTCAAGTGCAACAGTTTCTTCCTGCTTTGTCCTTTCATAAAACTTTCAAAATGGCCTTCACTTCACTGTTAAATTTAGATTTAGGTTCTTTCAACTTAAAGGCATTCTTAGCACAACTCCTTTAGTAATAACCAAGTTTACTGATTCACTTGGCTCTTGTCCCTGGAGGGCTTCCTGATCATAGGTTGAAGATGCACATTTCCAATGTCACTTTTTAGTGACTCAAGAGCATTTATGTCCTAAACCAAGTCTGCTTTTTGTTGTATTTCCTTTACATCCAAATTCCTGCTAAGTGTAGTGGCATGCACCAAGGGAGTGGCATAAGTTCCAAGGGCTCTGTCTTCTGACAGTACACTTAGGATAATTCAAGATTTTGATTCTGGCCCTCTCTCTATACTAGAGCTTTTATACATGATGTCAGAATTTGGCACACTTCAGATTAGCAAAATGAAATGAGGCAACCCTAAAGCTTTGGAAACCGGAACTTCACACAGGTCAGAACAAAACAAGGGAGGTACTGAACACAGGTCTCCTGAATGCACTCAGAGACATCTAAGCTGAAACACCAACAGAAACATTAACTGTGATATTAATGTGAAAATTATTTAATATCAGCGCATAGGAAAACCTCTCTGCAAGCTGCAGGCAATTATTTCCTCAAATCTTATACTTACCTTCTTATGAACAGATTTCTGAGAGCAACAGGACAATGGTTTGTCCATTAACAGCAGGCACACCTTTATTCAGGTCCTCAGTAACCCTTGACTGTGGTGAGATACAGAAATACAAGAGCTTCTCTCTCCTGGATGCCTTTGGAACATGTCTCTGGAACAAACATCTCTGGGCAGAAACTCAGCCCCATTTTCATTCATTTGTAGTACAAGAGAGGAGAAATATTAGGGTGTGTCAAGAGAAGGGTGACCAAGAGTGGTGAAAGGCCTTGGGTGCCAGACTCAGGGGGAGTGGCTGAGGTCACTTGGTTTGTTCAGCTGGGAGAAGACAAGGCTGAGAGGTGACTTTATCACAGTCCAAAACTTTCTGAAGGGTATCAGCAGAGGAGGAGGTGCTGATTTCCTCTTTCTGCTGCTCAACTATAGGACACAAGGAAATGGAGTAAAGCTGTCAGGGAAGTTCAATTAGGAAAAGTTTCTTCATAGAGAGGGTGGTCAGGCCCTGGAACAAGCTCCCCAGTAGTCAGAGCATCAAGCCTGTCAAAGATCAAGTAATATCTGTTTTTGGTCATATGGCTTGGTTTTAGGTAGTCCTGCAAGGAACAAGGAGCTGCAGTTGGTGATCCTTATGGGCCCCTTCCAGTTTGAGAAGTTTCTATTTTACATCTGAAACAGTGACTGCAAAATCCAGCCTGCAAAGATAAATTCCTTCTGTTCCTTTGGTCATTTTATGTTGGTCTTGAGTACTCAGGGTGAAATGTCATAGTCTTTTAGGGTGAGGACAATCAGCTTAAGGATTGGAACTGAAACTACATTGTTGTGTAAAACCACTCTACATGGTTCCTCCTTGTGCTCAGCATTTGAAATGCCATGGAGGAAGGCCTAACTCCATATACTCTGCACAAAAGTCCCTGGACTGCCACTCTTTCAGAGGTCTGGATTAAATTTGGGCAGAATTTGAAGGATCTTCAGCTCATGGGGAAACATCCGGTTTTCTATGGTTTGAACTAGAGTTTAAATTTTATGTGTCTATCAGATTCCTGACTTGCTCATGTTGTATTTGGTATCTAAATAAACACAAGGCCTTTCCAGCTCACTGGGAAAAAAATTCATTTGAGAAATTACATTAAAGCAATATGAACTATAGGAATGAAACAAGTGATGAGACCGAGGTTCCCACTATAATGGAAACAGCTTTTGGAAGAAGTAAAAAATATAAAATATTCAAATTTATTTATGTAGTTCTTTCTGAACATAAACATTCAATGCTTTTAATTACTACAGAATACTTATAAACCTAGAGGACTTCTATACCTTTGAACAAAACTGTCTTTATCAGTCTGGAAGATTATGACTACCTGTTGACAGCAAAGCTTAATCTAACCCAGCCTTCAGAGATTTTTAATTATGAGTAAATTCTTCATGTGCATGCATTTAGGTGTTCAGCTCTGCTTTGGACATCTGTGTCTTCCTTTTTATTGCCCTTTCAACTATAGTGGACATAAATAAAAACATGAAGCATTTAACATGAAAAATTTCCTTCCTAGAATATTTTGTTACATTTTTTACTTCTTACTTAGACTTTTGGTTTCTTACTGCTTGTTGATTTATAGGACACAATTTTCTTATTCTATTAAAAATGTTCTACTACACAGCATCCTGCATTTCCCCTACCAAGCAAGGATGCCAGGTTTTTAATCTAAATATTACCCCTTCTTCTATTTATACATGACAGTTGTTTGTAGAAACTTCTTTTCACATAGAATTAGTCTGATGCTTATTTGCTATACATGCAGTACTGATTTTTTGTGTAAGTATAAAAGGACCAGAGTCTGCTTTAGAAAGCCTAAACCCAAGGAGAAACACAAATGGGAAGAAAGGGAATGGGACATAAAAATCTTAACTTGGTGCTGATTACTCAAGAGGTTTCAATTTTTATTTTTTCATCTGGAAATGTGGCTGAAGCAGTCATACTGCCTGTGAGTGCTTAATGGGAGGTATTTCACTAAAAATTTTTGAGCCCTGGCCAAAGAGAGATGTCTGGACTTCAGCTCAGAGAATATAACAGAAGTGGCTGAACACACTCTGAGATGTTTAGGGTGTACATCTATGAGGGCAGGCACAGACATGAGAGATCAAGAGTCATATGGGACAAGAGTCCAAGACATGACCTTGGCAGGGAAGGAGAATGCTAGAGAAATTATTTAGGAAGAGGCAGGTGGAAGACAGGTAATAAATGCTCTACTGTCTTAACTCCTCAAATAGCAACTATGCTTTCAGCAAGACATAAATTGACCCCACCCTTACAGTGACAAATAAAAGATAACTTTATCATTAATTGCACAGTGAATGAGGGAGAAATTATCACTTCTTTCTATAATGATGATGTGTATTTGGTAATGTTCTCCTGCTGTCTAAATAAAGGGAAGGCAGAGTGTCGTGGTGCTCTGGCAGTGCTACTGGAATTGGATTAACTCCCTTCCTCCCCTTGGCATCACGGAACAGTCACTCTTAATTGTACCTTCTATCTGATTATTAACTGCTTTTGATCATGCTCCATCTCTTTCCTAATCTGTTTTTCATCTCCTGCATTGCTTCTCTATAATTGCAACTGACCTGCCTCAAGTTCCCCAATTATTTCCTATTGTCTTTGAGTTCAACAGATTATTTGGGGGATTTTGGTGGCTCCACTCATCATAGTGCTGCTCACCTCTTCCCTGAAACTGATTTTGTTGCAATTCAGCACTGGCCAAGAGCAGAAGCAGTTCCTACAGGCACTGGCTATAGTGGATAAAGTTTCTGAAGCAGCACAACCTTCAGGTGGTGGCAGTCTTCAAATAGCTGGGCAAGCCCAATAGCAAAGTTACTGTGAGCTACAGAATGGGAATCGTTGTCCTGCCTGTCCTCAACAGGGCAAATACAAAAATGCAATGGTGGCTGCCAGCCCACAGACAGTATGTGAAGCAATGATTTTGAATCATGGTCCAGAGGCTCTGGCATAGTGTAAGCAGTGCATGCCACAGGTTATGAAATGCACTCATAAGAAATGCTTCATATATGCAGTTATTTTCTTCTAAAAACCCTCACATCAACCCTCCACGCAGCCTGAAAGGAGTCGCCTTAATGTCATTGAGGTAAATACATTTCTCTTTTAAAATCCTAGGAGACACACGGCTCTTCTTGCCAGGAAAATCATTAGGACATCACTTGGAGTCTGGAGCAGAGTAAAGGAATAAATGAAAGAGATAATAAATCCCTCTATTCATATTACAGATCATGAAAGGAGAAAAACTGGCAAGCATCTGCCATGTAAGAAACTGGTCTGGAAGTTGGAAACAAGCAAAAAAGACTGGAGTAAGACTTCTCCAGAGGAGCAAAAATACCTCAAATCCCTAAGTACTGCAAGTATGCTACACAAATAGATAGCAAATACACAGTGGAAATAAAATTAATATTGCTTATTAGATCACTAAATACCCTGTGGCAGCCAGCTTTGAGTTGCAGTGCTGAGTACAGCGATGCCAGAAATTTCAGACAGAGAAACTGAATACCAAGTCTGTATTGCTGCTATCAATTACTTTGCTTTCATTTATAAATAATGCTGGCTTGCTTAGGTTGCCAGTTAGGAGCTCTAAGACTATCTGGGGTGATATCTCGTTCCTTTAGAAAACCTTAGTTTAATACATTACATGCTCTGAAAGGCATCACTGAAGAAAGAGGCTCTAAGGCCTCAAAGCAAGAATTAGCTGCATGGAAAAAATTTGTCTTCATCCTGTACCAGAAGAGACCTGAGATCTTCTCCCCTTTTCCCTGGGTGAAAACAGATACCTACCTCCCAGAATACCCAGTCACCGAGAAGCTGAGCTCACCTGCAGAAATGCTCTGGTCTTTTGGACCCTGGTTCCAGACTCACATTGACTAACTGAGAAATCACACCCATGAATTCTAAGAGGCCTGACATCCCCCTGAGAGGAGCCCTCAGGGGTAGGACTGTTTGGTACATCAGCATCTACACAGGCACACCCACACTGTGCAGGAGTCGAGGGCTGGTGGGTTTGGGTTAGGTGAGGTAAAGTACAGGGATTTGCATGTGCAGCTACAAATGAAACTCCTCCATGAAGCTGATCTGATTGTTGAAACCTGGCAGAGATTTGGCTCCTTTGAAACAGAGGTCCCACTAAGTGATATGCCTACCATTCTTTTGCACTCCAAAATTGACATCAGAGACACCAAAGACATGTCTTTTTAAAGTCTCTATGTTATGAATAATTGTTAGGCCCTTTTCTTTTGCAGGTTATTCACTGGTATGTAGATAACATATCTGTTAATACAACATCTGAAGGTCTAGCCTAGTGTGATAACTCTGTCTTCAGTGCAGGGATGTTCTTCCATTCCTTTAAGTGGAAGGTGCCTGGGAAGCCTCTGATTTTAACCAATGAATGAATGGAGATTTCTTAAATGAGGTAATTTTTCTCCTTTTTGTTCTCTCCATGGGATTTTTATCCTTGATTCTCCTGAAGCTGGAACTTACACAGTTGTGCTGCCTAACAATCCCCTGTAATAACACTTGAACCCAGTGGCCAAATGTAATCACACTTTGCAGAGGGCTGGCAGTCTCAAGGATAACATATCTGGGGGAAAAAGCAACTGGACAATGAAGGGAGAGGGAGTAAATGCAGAAGGGTTTC
Source organism: Chloebia gouldiae (assembly GCA_003676055.1). Classification (NCBI taxonomy): domain Eukaryota; kingdom Metazoa; phylum Chordata; class Aves; order Passeriformes; family Passeridae; genus Chloebia; species Chloebia gouldiae. Next base: position 23,141,061 of record QUSF01000007.1, on the reverse strand, counting down.
AAGGAGAGGTCAGGCACACTGGGAAGCACGAGAGAAGTTACACAGGGAGAGAAACATGGGAAACAGTCACTGCTGACTCTGCTCATCGTGGAGCAGCTTGTCCAAGGAGCGTTAGCTTAAAAAACCCAGATGGACCATTCACACAGACAACATCAAGTCTGCACATAGATGAACTTCCTGTCAAGCTTTCCAATCAGTTCACAAACAGATGGGTGTCCTGGAGTAGTTCAGTCCTGCTCGGTTTTCTTTTATCTACAAAATTAGTTTTGATCTTCTGTGAACAATTTAAATAGTGTTCAGGAGGCAACCCCGGCAATGATCCCTACAAAAATCAATTGCTGAGACCCTACAACCAAGCACTTCCAGAAAAGAGATATCTAGTAAAAAGTAAGTCAGTTTCCTTCCTCTCTTGCCACAGATTGTATTTCTCAGTTTAACCCACTTTACAGAAGAGGATGGTTTTTCTTCCCTATGCACTATATGGATATAGTGTATGTTGAGGAAAAGTGGTGGCATAATGAATGGTTTCCTGCATAGAAAACAAATATGCTGATTTGTGACACAATATTTCATCAATGTCCTGAAAAAACTGTAACTCATCTAGAGAAATTATGGAGGCATAGGAAGGGAGAAGAGCAGTTTCCCATCAGAACCCAGCACAGTGACACACAGCAGCCGGTGATACCTCCCAGGCATGTTAATGCTGCTTGCAGCACTCTCCTCCTCCCAGCAGGAGAGGAGGCTTTACACTCCCTTATAATGAAAGGACATCTGATAGCCCAGATTGCTCTGCTAGGCAATGTATCATTTATTTATTGGGACTTAATGGGATTGAATATCTGTCTGCCCCTCCTGGATGCATCCTGCTTTCTGCTCTGTACATGGCCGATAGGCACCAGAAATATTGCAGTGAACAGACACATTGATTTTAGGGGCAGATGTTTCTAAAGCTGGATACTCTGTGCTTCTCCCCACATCCAGAAAGCTACAGCAGAAATGGAAAAGATGTGAAGATGCTCCTGATGCATCAGTGCATCATCAGCAAAGATAAACAAAGGTACTGAAAGGCCTCTGAATTGGAAAAAAGAAATCTCTTCTGTTTGAAGAGATGATGAGAGAGGGTGGCTTGAGGGAGATCAATAAGAGCACGAATGGCAGTAAGAAAACCAGCAGAGAACAGTTGCCAGCTGTCTCTTCTAATCCAAGCAGCACAAGGCAGCAAGTGATCTTGTCAAGCAGAAGCTTCAAAGGATAGAAAAATACCTGTGCACACAATATGCCGATAATTTATGGGCTGCCTTGTCAGAGATCTTTCGTTTATAGGCTCCGAGGTCACCTGGGCTCAGAAAGACACAGACTGGTTGAAAAGAGGGTCATCACTACTGCTTCAGATGAGGAAAATGTCTGTCCAGCTGCTTATCCCTTGGAGTCCTTTGGGTCCATATCTTATGCCCAGACTTGCTGCCTCTCACCCCCAGCCCAGCCTGTGGTGGCTGCCTGAGCACCAGGATTGAGCAACCAGCTCCAGAGCTTCCAACCCCATGGCACATAGTGGGGCTTGATGAGGCCAGAGGGGTCCCCTCTTGTTTCTAACTGGAAGAATCGTCTCAGGATGCAGAGCAGTTCCCTGTCTGGGGGGTGTTAGATCAAAAATCCCCACAAGGCTCAGCTGCTTGAGCTGGGGAAAAATCCACATTGCTGTTACGAGATTTCCTGCAAACCATTGGTACAAAAACCCCTAAAGGTAATTTGTATGCAAAGTATGTGTACTGGGGAGATTGTCCCTTCATCCCAGCCTCCAAGCCCTGCTCCTGGTGCCCAAAGGACCCATGATCATGTTCAGCTCGTTTGGCACTCTATACGTGCTCTGGTGACACCTTAGATGCCCTGCTCAGGTTGCTCCTCAAATAGTCAGATTGACATTATTTACTGATTGTATTGGTTTGGTTTGGCAACAGGAAAGTCTGTTCAAGATCAGCCCTGAGAGCCAAAAGGGAGGGATGCTGAGAGGCTGTGCTTTCAGTACTGTCCCCTAAAAGCTCTTCCTTACCCTTTCCATAGGTTCACACTGCTGTTGGATCCTAGAGAAAGCCCCGTTGGCTGCCCCTATTCCTTGCTATACAACATATGCCAAGAAACTCTACCCAGTCTTTCATAGCGAGCTCACAGCTTACAGTTTCAGAAGCTATCTACAACTGAATGGAAAAACTGTGGATAAAGTTCCCAAGGAGGTCATAAGCACATAAAACTTTGATACTCGTACTTTACACCTAGCTCCAGAGAAATTTAATTTCCTTAGCTTTAAGATAGTAAAGTCCCCTAAGTAGCAGTAAAAGCAGTTTCACTGTAAAAAGGACTGTACAATTTTTAACAAGTATATAGATTTTTTTTCTATTAATCATGTTTTTTCTATGAGGTGACCAATAATTAAGGGTCAAACACACCAGTACCAAAAAGCTGGTTTTCTTCTCCCTGCTCTGTGCTGAGGTCACTTGTACAGGCAGGCCCTCATGTCCAGAAGCAGGTCTGATTTTGCTGGTGGGTCCTCCCACAGCAGCTATTACTCCCATGTGGAAAAAAATTACCTGACAGATTTCTCCATCTGCTGTTCTTCACCCTGAACTTTCTCACTAATGCTGTTGATCTTGAAGTACAGTACCAGGTAACAGATGTGACAGTAGGTTACAACCTGCTATCTCATCCATTCTCACTGTCTAGGAGGAAGGTACATATTCACCAAGTAACCCCTTAATCCTTCAGATCAGTGCAATTGCACATGTGCATCCTTAAAACACACAGCTTGAAAGACAGCTTCTAACAGCTGCCACACATGTTCAGCTTTTAGTCTCTGTGCAGGTATGAGGGGGATCAATGCTGTCCAGGATACTGCGTGATAGTGAATATTGATTGTCTTGACTGGCTGGCTGAAATGACATTGATTTATAAATGTATTTGCAGAAATGTTTAGGAAAGTCTAGACACATGTGCATGCATTCCTTGTGGACATAAATAGAGAAGTGATGTCAGCCTAAATCCGTAATCCCCCTCTCATGCCTCCAGCAATATAGAATCCAAACAGCTAGACTTTTGGCATTTCAATGGAATGACACCACACAGGAATCAGCAGTGGGTGTGTAGGTATACACACAGCTACCCTGCTTCTGTCCAGTATGTCTGGGGGGTGCAGCAGCTCTGGATGAGTGTTGGTATCTGTAGGTGAGTCCCGCAGTGCACTGTTGGGGATATAAATAGATATTCAAGTAGGAACATTCTGGATACTTTCAAAAATTATTTTAGATTACGTTCTAAATAAGATAAAGTTTCAGTGAGCCCACATTTTTCAGGCACTTAGAGAAGAAACAAGAAACATCATAAGCATAGCAAGCATTCTCACTTGCTGGGCACAAGCACATCCTCTGTGCAGGGCTTTTGGGTGGCATCTTTCGGGGAACACTGCCTGCTGAGCACAGGTGATGCACTTTTCCTGGTCTGGGCTCTGACTGCCTCTGGAACAGTTAATATGACTGAGATGGAAATTCCCAAAACCAGCAACAGCGTGGGATGTGAAGATGGCTGCTGTGTCCAGGAGCAAGGCCAGTTGCCCCTGTCAGAAGCACCCCACTGGCAGCAGCACAAGACACAGCTGGAGGAAGGCAAAGACCAGTGGGATATGTGGTGGGAGAGAGCCCTGGATGAGCAGCAGGATCTCTGAGCAGCTGTAAAAGCAGCAGGGAGAGACAAGGAAGGAAAAGATGAAATGCAGGAGAGACACAGAACAAAAGAAAGAGAAGTGAAGAGAAACTTCATCAGGCAGCAAAACTGCATTCTTTGCTACCCTCAGGGTGCATTGAAAGCTTTCCTTCCTCTTTCAAAACTCATCAGCTTCATCCAGGTCTCTGTGCCAGAGCTCTGGGTCCCTGAGGATATGTGTGAAATCAGAAATAAGCCACATTTCCCCAATTTTTGGCCACATAGATGAAACATGATTCATTGTAATCAGGGTGCCCCTTGCTGTGAGGGGCCCTGGGGAAGTGCCCCTGTGGCTCTGCACTGCCTGAAGAACAGGCATGTGAGGAAATGCTGCAGCCCCCAGCACTGCCCCTGCAACTCCAGTCAGGGCTGCAGGCCGGGTTGCTGTCCCAAAGGTCAGTGGAACATTCTCTCCAGCAGTGGCCAGATACTGCCTCCCCCAGTCCAGCAGCAGAAACACCTCTAGGGAAATAATCCAACTTCAGAAAAAACTGGCAATTATGTGCATTGAGGTAAACGGGGTCACTGGGACAAAAGAGGGTTTGGAAACAGTCTCAGGTGCAGTAGTTCTGGGAGACTGGAGGGGAGCACCAAAATACTGTGGAGCTTCAGACCCCAGCCATCCTTTGTAGGAGTAGCTGACAGCCTTTGCACCCACCCAGCAGCATCCCGTGCACAGCTTTGGAGCCCAGCAGGCAAACACAGTGCTATGTGTCCCCAAGAGTACCATGGCCTCAGCTCAGATCCTGTGACCTCTTACAGAAAATCTCCAAATCATCTTACCCATCCTCAGACCCACCTGCTAATGATTCATATATTGATAATTGCATTTTGCAATACTGACATTTACAGTGACTTTACTGAGTAAAAAGAAACCAGCTGCTTACAGGGGCACAGAAATCAAAGGTCATCAGTGAGACCTTCAGCCTGTACCCCCCACTGAAGAGGGTGCTGCTGTCCTGGGGCTGTGGGAAGGAATAGCCTGCTCAGCTCTGTTGGCCTGATGCACTGAATGATGCTGTTGTTGTCACAGCTGAAGAAGGGAGATTGGAATTGAATTTTAGAACTTCATGATAATCTGGCCAGGGAGGAAAATAAATATACTAGATAAAATCTCTTTCTGGACATGTGTGTTTTAGGGTTAGAAAAAGTCTTTCTAGAATTATCAAATATGACCATGTCAAAAATAAGTTTTTGACGCGTCATATGAATGCCCACTGTGTCTGTGTCCATAAAGCTGCCACATCTCTGTGTGCCTCTGCTTGACTGCAATTTGTATAAACAACTTAAAAAGCTAAATTAGGCTCCCTTATTTAAAAGACACCAATGAACAATCCTATGATCTCTCTTTCTGACAGCTGTCATTATACAGATGTCTCTCACTTCACTGAATACCCTTGGCAAGAAGGATCCTACTCAGCAGGAGTGGAGGATGAGTGGTGGGGGGAGTGAGATTTTTACAGAACTCTGAGTCATGAGTCTCAAACAGGGTCTTTGAAGCCATTGGGGAAGATTGAAGGTTGAATCAGTTGTTTTCTCTCTTCAGTTGAGGGTTTCAGGTTCAAGTTGTGCATGTCAGATCAGAAGCAGGTTCATTGTTTTGTGAGGTGGTCGGTGATCTTTGCCATGCACCCTGCCAAATCCACCAATCTTGATACTTATTTCTCAGAAGGAGTAAATCTAGCTACACATTCACAGCAGCTTATAAATGCAACAAGTACATCTTTGAGCCAGTATTATAACTTAGGAACAGAACAAGTTCTTTATAACAACTGGAATATATTTTGAGACCTGGCATTCACAAGTTTCTCCACAATTTCTGCTTATAGCAGTAGTAAATGCTAAATAGTGGTGTTTTATAAGAGTGCCTTGGGTTCATAAGGGTCATCATCCATTATGGATGCTGATCCCAGGCATTCAGATCAATATAAAGATGTACTGATACTGAAATTCTAATGCATAGCCATATTCTGAAATGTTCCAATCCCAGCAGGATGGCAGCTAAACATAAAAGTGCTGTAAATGCTCCTAACCTGTTTTAGTGAAACACACTGTTCTATAGTAATTTTTCTAGAATTTCTATATAATTTTTCTAATTTCTGGCCTTCCTTTGAATATTGATTCAGACTACATTTGCATTAGTGGTATCTCCATTTAAACTGTTCACCTGGTCTCTCTGAAGACCCATTTTTAAAGTCCTGTAGCTAAGTAGCCAAAAGTAGAACTATTTCATCTTTAACTGTGTACCTTGTTAAAGCCAGATTGCTATAGATAAGATTTTCTCAGAAGACAGGGTAGCTTACGCTGGTGGTTTAATGGCTGTACAAGTAGGTACAACACAGAGATAAATTGATACTAAAATCTGCTTCTTCTCAGCCCTTGTCCTCAAATTTCTCTCACTTCCTTTTCTCTTGAGAATCTTAGCACTTACTCGATCAGGAAAAGTCGCCATCATCTTTTCCCACTTACCAACGTTTACTGGAGCCAGAGAAATATTTCTGCCCCTGGATGAAGACTGAATGCATTATTTTTGTTCTTTCCTAAATAATTCAGACTCCATTTCAAAATGCCCCTTAGCATGACCCATTCTGGAGAAGTGCAAAGTGAGCCTGGCCATGGTCTCTGGAGCTGTGCAGTGATGTGCAGGTCACCATGGACAACCCTGGGGGCTGATCCCCCGCACTCCATCCTCAGGGGCAGCCCCTGAGGGATGCTGTGCTGGCTGCCCATGCCAGCACCCCACTGCTGCTGCTTGTAGGGGTGCAGGACAGCACCACACAGCCCCACTGTCACCCCTGCTGTAGTGAGTGGTAGTGAGAGTTGAGTCTTTGGGGGAAAAAAAAATAGTTTGGATCCTTGATAGCATAGCACCATTCCATATGCTTTTTGATAGCTCAGAATACTTTATTCAGCTAAGTATCTTATTATGCAGTGACAGGAGCCACATCAATAAAAAGAGTATTGGTTTGTTGTGACAAAGCCAGGAGGACAGCTGAGCAGCTCCAGACAAGGACTGTAAAAGGTTGTGTGCATGCTAAAGTGAGCTCATTAACAGCTGAACAGCCACTGTGATTGTACTGGAAGATAATTCTACACTTTCTAGCCCTTGCTTCCTGATATCAACCTGGAAAAAACAAAAGAATATATATATGTATTTTAAAAAATCTGTTAAATATTTATATATATACGTGATTGTTATCTGTAGTGGAAATAATGGGGAAAGCCTATGGGGATTTATCTCTTAACCAATATGGTATTAGTCACACTGATATCAATGGAGGAATCAGCCATGCATATTTGAGTGAAATTTTCAATGAAGAGGGGCATCTGTAGAAGCAGATTTTCCCAGTGGCATTTTAATGCTCACAGCTTGAGACAATGCTTTCCACTGGTATTGATTTCTCACCTGGTTGGAGCTGACCTTTCCCTCCGCAGTCTGATGCATAGTTAAGGTCCAAACCAACAGAGCCAAAGGCTTTGCAAGCCTGCTGTGTGCAGGCAAACCCTGAGGGCTCCAGGCTTCCTTACCTTAGCTGGGCTCCCTGTGGTGTCGGGCGTGGCAGGAGCTTTCAGTGACTGCCAGGGACCAGGTTCTGAATATGGGACCAAAAAAGCAGTAATCTTCTCACCAGGATCTGGCAAGGCTCCACCACAGTCAGGGAGTGTCCACTTTGGCTGACACCAGATTACATCCTCTAAATAGAGGCTGTGTCAAAAAAAAAAATAATCCATACATAATTTTGAGTGGGTCATGCTGACAGATGATGCTACCAAGCTGACAAAGCAGTATTCTTCTCTTTAGGCCAGATCCCAAAGTAAACTTAAGCCAGCAGGCACATTGCCATGGATTTTAAGGATTTGAGGTTGGTGAGGCCACATCTTGAATACCATTTAATTTTGGACACGTTTTTTACTCTCAGGCCACATATAAGCTGGGAGGAGTTAAGAAGAAAATGTCAGTAGCAGAGTTTAAGGTAACTGGCTTAGGAAGTAAGACTGAAGAGATATTAAATTATTCATAGCTTGGCTAAGCAGTATCTTAACAGTCTGTGAAGTAGGGAGGCATAAAGGAAGGAGCAAAAGGTAGAGGGGAGTCATATCTCACAAGGTGATAGTGCCACACCAGCCATGGTGAGGTCAGGCTGTTGAAGGCTGTTGACCCCAGGTTTGAAGGCTGAGCAAGTTGTGGGATGTCTCTGGATGTCCCTGCCTCTGGCTGCCCCTGCCACCCACAATACCCCACCACCTTGAGACCCCAAGAAACAGTGGATGGGGGAACGCAAAATCAAGAAAAAAGCACAGAGGCTGAAAATGTGTGTGTGGTTTTTACTGCATTATTCTCTCCTCTAACAGCTAGATTTGGAGTGATAATGACTAGACTCTTAAAATTTCATTTATGTTATCAATAAATTCTTGGCTTTACTTCATGAGTGTTCCTTTTGTCCACAAACAAGATTTTGAGTGTAATAAGAGCCAGGGTGCAGCTTTGCAGATGGGCATTCAGCTGGGCCTGTGGCTGTTTTCTTGTTACACCACCTGAAACTCTGTGGCCTGTAGCCTGTGCAGACAGAGATACCCCTTCAGTGGAAGGTGATGAGGTCAGACCTGCTGGAGATATTTCATGGGATGTTTAACGTTCCCAAGGACCCTGTTATTTGCCATCATCTGAAATACACCTCAAGCAGTAGTAAGCTGCCCCAAAACAGCAGGCTTTGGCACTAAACCATGCCTGAAAGAAACACCACTGGGCTTTGCTAGGTTTATTTTTGTAGTCAGTTTAGCAGTTTTTCACAGCAGTAATTTCCTTTGGATTCCCAGGAGGCAGAGGGTGAGTAGAGGGATATGGCTAGCCTCATGGTGGGGTCTGCAGCCCTTGAAAAACAAGGGCAGGACAGAAAAGCAGAGACCAGCCAAGCCCTGAAGAGAGGCTGCTTTGCCTTTTCCACTGCCTGATCATGCTGTGCTATCATAAACCCAGCACAGCACTATTGAAAATACCCCTCCTTGCTATGACTGCTTTCTCTGAGGCTGAAAACAGTGGGAGCATCAGTTCAGTTCAACTCCAAGATGTTTTCCCAGTTGTGCTTCCCTGAATTGCTCAGGCTGAAGATCTTTATTTCAAACACAGAATAACTGTGCTCCCTAGCTTGAAAAAATGCCAGTGTATTTTCTTCTGTCAAACTGCAAATACAGGAGAGAGGCAAATGAGCAATTATTAGTGAAACAAAATGCAGCAAAGGAAAAACATAACACATACAAAAAAAAAAAATCACACCTCAAACTGTGAAACTAGATAGAAAGCCGAATGCAAAGAATGTTCCTTCACTGTGCCACGCTGCCTGAGGGACTTTTTTATTTCAGAAACTTTCAGGAGAAATTTTTGCCCTCTCCATGAGAAAGGCAGTGAAGGCCTGACATGTCCAGTCACTTTCTGACTTTTTAATACAGAAGACAGACCTGGGCCGAAGGCAAAGGCATACATCTCATTTCTGCCATGGAAGGAAGATGAACTTCCAATGCCAGCCTAGTGTACAACCCCCAGGTAGGTGAGGGAGGGAGCCCACGGGATCCTCCCCCACATCTTGCTATACCAGGATGGATTCTCCAGCTGATGCAGTCCGTGCTGCACATGGGGAGTCACCAAAGCACCAGGGGATGAACATCTCCTTCAGGAGACAGGCTGAAATCACAGTGCTTGGAGAGGCAATGCCATGGAAGCACCCCACAGGCTAACCCCATCACAGTGCTGGCCCTGAGGCTTCAGGCAGTGACCTGTCTCTCCTGGTATTCCCCACCACCACCATCTCCTGCACAGCCTCCACAAGAGGGAGGAATCTGTAAGTGCCCTTATCATGAGCAAAGTTAATGTTTTATTAACATTGACACTGAGTTCCCAGTCAGCGCTGGGTGAACTTAGAGCAGTTCAAGCTGGTGTGGCATGAAAGGAGCCTGGGATAAAGCCAGGCCTGGAGTGCCAAGGAGTGCTGGCACACAGGTCTGCTCAGGACAACATCTCCAAGGGATAACATCTCAGCCTCGATCTGACCTTTTAGGCACAGTGCTGAAAAAGTCTTCAAGCTTATTACTCAGGTTGCTAATTCTGCAAACCCCAGAAAGAGGAAGGGGTTTCACCTCCCTGTTTGTACATATCATTCAGCTATCTCTGGTCACAGCAGTGTGACCCTTGCAAACACATTCTCCATTGGTTTCTTTTGGAGCTTCTTGGTCTCCCTGAGCTCAGGCTTTGTCTTGGTGCCCTGGTCAGCAAGAGAGAAAGAAAGTGCAATGGATCCTGCCTAGCCCTGGCCACCAACATGCCTGGGCTGTGCAGGAGGGGAAGCCAGGTCAAGTCTCACCTCCAGCCTTGTGCCACTCCAGGCTCCTGAGCAACCTTCTCTCTCTCCTGTGTGACCTTCCCTCTCTGCTGTCCTTCCCTTTGGTGGCCAGCCCAAGGTCAGTGGGGCAGGCATTAAAAACCAGCCAAAGAAAGCAAACATTAGTCCCTCTTTGAGCAGTTCGGGGTACATTAAACACAACAAAATGCTCTGGGTCAAGGGATTGGCACTGCAATGGGAGCAGGGCTGGCTGCAATGGCCACAGTGCCAGGGCCTGATGGACGGCCCTGCAGGGGCAGGTGAGAAAAGGGGGCACTGGATGAATCCTAATGGACTATAAAGCAAGAATGAGCTCAGACCAGCCCTCTCATGGGGCCATGAAGAGTTGCCCGCTGGTCAGTAACAAGTGTCCTGACAAATTACTGCAGTGTTCAGGAGCCCTTCACCAGAGCCCATGGAAAAGCAATTGCTCCATCCTACCTTGATAAACCACTTCAGGCAGGCACTGTTCATTTTCACTTATGCACAAACTTTCCAGGAGAATCCCAGATTTGTCACAGCTGTACATGGATGCTGCCTATGGCTCAGCCATGCCAAGCATCTGGCAGTTCACCAAATTCCAAGTCAGCTTGTTTGTAAGGTGGTGGAAAATCCCTAGGTTCTCAGTGGGAAACTTGTACACTCAGAACTCTTGTACTTAAGAAGGTTCTGCTCTTGATGGCCCTTTTCTCTTCATGGTCTCTGTTGCTGCAAAACAGAGGAGGGGCAGGGGACAAGTCCGTGAAGGAGAAATGGCTTGGGAGCAGGCTGTCCACATACACAGCATGCAGCACACAGCCCAGTGTCCCCTCTGAGCCCCTCATGCTGACACTTGGATCTCACCGAAGACATAAATAATATTTTTGTATGCATTCCCAGGTCTGTGTCTTGGAAGAGAGGAGGACAGCCCATCAGGGGTTTTTGTGATATGAAACAGGGGAGACCTATTGCATGCTCAGGGACAAGGGGTAATGGCCTTCAGCTGAAGGAGAGCAGGTGCAAATCAGATGCTAGGAAGAAATTATTTGCTGTGAAGGAGGTGAGACAATGAAACTGATTGCCCAGAGAAGCTGTGGGTGCCCCATCCCTGGAAGTGTTCAAGGCCAGGTTGGATGGATCTCTGAACAAGCTGGTCTAGTGGAAAGTGTCCCTGTCCATGGCAGGGGAGGATGGAACTAGGCAGTCTTTATGGTCCCTTCCCACCCAAACCATTCTGTGATTCTGTGACTCTGGCTTGACTGAGTTGGGCTGTGTCCCAGTGTCAGTACTGGCCCCTCAGGGATGCCACTCCATGCTGGTTCAGCTGGATGTCTACGTGCTGAGCGCTGCACTGCGGTCCCAGCTGTCCTCCAGTTGCCATCTATCCCCCGGCCCTTCCCAAGCCAAGCACAGCTCCCCAGCTGGCTGCTGTGCCACCAGCTCTGCTGATGTCAAACTGGGTGATGTAGAAGCCTTGAAGCTTGCTGACCAGTTTACTTGTCTCACAGACTGTGGTGCACCCTTAGTAAATCCCAATCACCTTTCTGTCTTCCATCTGCTTCCAAAGAGCTCCCAAAAGTAGTTGCATATTTGACAAGTAGTTACTTATTTTCTAACCATCCACCCTGCAACACCCTATGTCCCAACAAATGCCTACAATTGTAGTGGGAGAACTGTATCTACTACTTGCAGGTTACCTGGAAAAAAAGAAAACCCAGGGAGAAACAAGCTCCCCATTGCTTTATCTGCTCTGATAACAGCTATCACACAGAGTCTATCGCAAACCCAACGCACAATTGGCAAAATGCGTAACTCTGCTGACCTGCTAAGGCAGTGAAGAGAAAGGAGAAAGGCATTTGATAGGAACAAACTTTGCTGTGCCAGCGCTATCAACACCCTTTATAAAGGTTGATAGTGGTGAGCAGGGGCTTTCATTGGCACAGGAAGCAATCTCAGTGACCTTCATTGGAAAACAAGGTATAAAACCCGAAGTCTTTTTCTTGGTTGACTGTCTGGGCACCAGTTGAATTTCTTAGTTTTCACAGAGGACACATTTTTGGGAACTTTTCTGAGAAAATGGCAACTTTAAATGAAAAGAAGACCTGCAGTGAACGTATGGCAGATTTCCGTCGTTTTGTCTGGAATCCAGAAACAAAGCTCTTCATGGGAAGGTCCTTAATTAACTGGGGTAGGTTTTCATGTGCAAGATTATTCTCCTCCCTCTGGTATACTTTAAAAACTGTGGTGGGGGGAAACAATGTAGTTGTATTGAAGCCAGCAGTTCTCATATGTGCTTCTAAGCCACTTTTTGGGCAGCTCTATGAGCTGGATCAAGTAGATCAAAACATTGATCCACGTAGTTCCTGAAAATGTATGACTTCAAAGTGGTTTTGAACCAAATACTTCAAAAGGAGAAAAACTGACACATTAACAAAAGACTTATTAATAGCTAGGGGTGATGGTTACAGTGTGGTTTTGACATTCCTAAATAAAAGGGGGTTCAGGTACATGGAGAAATTTGCTTAATTGGTGAGTTTGTCCAATTCTTTGGAAACAAGTTTTGTTTTCCTGAAATTCCTTTCTGAATTATTGTCTGCTCAGTAGATCTTGTTTCCTATCATTGTGTACTAGCATGTATTTCACAGCAACATGCATTTCATACTAGCAGGTATTTCATACCAGCATGTATTTTACACTAGCAAGCGTTTCAGCTGAGCCTCCCTTCCCACAGCCAAACTCGTGTCTACCATGCTGATCTGTATTATGATCTTCTTTCTGGGAAGGGCAGCCAGGATTGTTGTAAGAAAGATCCATATTCTTCCCACAGACTGTAGGAGTAGCTGCAAGTTCCCAGGTGATTTTTTTCCTGCCTGTGCATGTAGTTTATTGGCTACTCCTAAACCCAGAATTTTACAGATGATGCAACTGGAATGTGAGCCTTTCCAGCTGGTAGAGAAGAAGGTGCTACAAGGCACCAATGATTACAAGTAGAGGTTTCTAATAGCACCCCTCTGAAACAACCCCTGGCTGCTTGTACAGCACCAGCCATGCGTAAGACATGTTAAGCACATACAGACAGAAACACAGCATCAATCTGATCTCACAACAGAATAAAGTAGCAAAATGCACATTTTGCTGTTGGTGATTTCAGCTGTGTACTGCCATCTATCATCCAGATAACAGGAGGAGCAACTTGGGTTTGTCAAAGAAACACCTCATCATCTGTGTTGCTTAGTCCATGTTTAGTAAGTAGATAAATGGTCTTAATATGTGAAATTACTTCAAGACGCCACATAACCTTTAAGCTTTAAATAATCTGAGCTCAGCACCAACTCCTTCAAAAATTCTTGTAGAATGACACGATTTTTTTCAATGAGAATATTTTTTGAGTGTAGAGAAAATGCTCCAAAGCACAAGTCCCTCTACAGGGACCCTGGGGACAAGGGTGGAAAGGAGACGGCTGCTGCTGCCCGGATCATCCTGGCCACAGAGAGAGCACTGCACAGCCTTGCTCGAAATGTGAAATTCTGCCCTTACTCTTTCCACAGTGTGGATCATCCTCTACTACCTGGCTTTCTATGTTGTGATGTCGGGGCTGTTTGCACTCTCCATTTATTCTTTAATGAGGACCATTAATCCCTACGAGCCAGATTACCAAGACCAGCTGAAATCCCCAGGTACTGCCAGGGCTGCGTAGGGCTGGGCTGGGCTGAGAGCAGTGGCAGAGCCCAGGGCTGAGGGGAGATAAATGTGGAATACATCAGTCAATTCTGCCCAGACAATCCCTGCAAAGTTTAACCTCTGCCTGAAAACACTTTCAGGCTTTAAAAAAAATCTGGCACATTTATTTACATATTGATACATGGATATACTTATATATCCATATAGTTATGAATATATAATATGAAAAATGTATTTATATTATATATTAATTTATTTCATCTAGCTACTGGGACCTGTAGCAGGTCACCTTCTCTCCCCATGAGCAGGGGTCAGTCCCTGGGGAAGTCCTAGGTTCTACTCCAAACCCCCAAGCACCACAGAGGGTTTTGGGGTGCCCAGCAAGATGTAGAGGCAAGGGGCTGAGCAGCCTGGGGTGGATATTTCTACACTTGCCAGCACCATGGGAAGTCCCTGGGAGAGCAGGAATACCTTGCCAGCAGGATGTGCTGTGCCAGGAGTAAAGGAAGTAAAAATAAGACAAAAATGTGGGATTATGAATTCAGATTTGTGGGACATAAAAAGAGATAGGGGAGATGATCAGAGAACATCAGTGCACACTGCTAAAACTTCACACCCCAATGGCTTGTTTCCACAATGGAAGGGGAAAAAAAAATAGTCCTAAAAATTATTCTGTCAGATGCTTTTGTATTTTCAAGTTTCCCCTCCCAGTATTTAGCAAGTTTGATGTTTGCTGGGAAAATAATTCCTTTGACATATTATGTGTGGCATTTTCAAAAGCTGTTTCTCATGCTGCTGTGTGATCTGTTTCTTTAACACAACGTGACTGTTACTGCTAACAAGTCCTCGGGAAATCCAGTGCAATTGCTGGAATGATTTTACACGTTGTTCTTGTAATAGCATGGATATATGTGAAAAGAAAATCAGTAGCACCACTGGCTTTAGGGTTTTGGTTGAACAACTCACAGCTGAAGTGGTTTCTGAACATGGTTAAATCCTCCCCAAAAAGGGCTGGAGGATCTTTTACATTTAGAATGAGTCTTGATGCAGCATAATTTCTACTGTCAATTTAAATAAACAAATCTGTGCCTGGCATCTCTCCTCTGCTTTGTCTTCCCCTTTCCTCCTGGTGCAGGTGTAACCTTACGGCCTGATGTTTATGGGGATAGAGGACTACAAATTTATTACAATGTATCGGACAACAAAACCTGGGAAGGTTTAGTGACAACTCTTCACACTTTTTTGACAGGTAAAAATGAAGTTTCTTGCATAATACTGAAGAAAGGTGATGCCTTATTTCCAATACTAGGTCTGAGGACCTTAAGTCAGTGCTTCCATTTTACATTTTTCCTTCTCAAATCACAGATTTTGAGTGGAAAATGCATCTTCTGAAAGGGATGAGCAAATCACCTCATGAATCTATAAATCAAACGTATGTACACATCTATTAAAATCCAGGCTCTGCTTCAGGGCTTTGTTTAATCCTAAACAACCTTAATAAAATAGACCAATAGGAAGTCTGAAGGAAGAGGGAGGACAAAAGTCTTCAAAATTAGTCAGTTTAAACTAATATAATTAATTTGTCTATGACTACAAACATCAAAGTACCATAATATATCTCATAAAGCATGGTGTCTTCAGGGAATACAGTCAAAATAGGTTCTGTGCTCCATTTACCTGTTCATGTGTTAGCATGTTTATATTCCTATTGAGCCTTAGTACTGTAATTCTTCATGTTTCTCACACATATATTGAGAAAAATCATATTTGAAATTGACTTTATATGGAGCTATCAACATAGGCTGCCAGTCTTAACTCAATTTAATCTATTTTGCTTTGCTTGGATATTCGGAAAAAAAATACACAACAAAACTGAACCAAACCCCTAAACAGCTTAGAGTTTCCTTGTTCCAGCTAATCCCAACTTCACCTGAAGTACAATCTCCCATGACAGAATCTCCAGCCTGATGTTGGGATGTATAATTTGCATACGAAAAGCTTCAGAGGGGATTTTTTTCTTTCTTCTTTCATACATCTAGCATATACACCAGCTGCTCAGCATCTGAACATCAACTGCACCAATAACACCTACTTCATCCAGGACACCTTTGATGGCCCAAATAAAACAAAACTGTCCTGCAAATTCACCTCAGACATGCTTCAAAACTGCTCCGGCATCACAGATCCAACTTTTGGATTTCCAGAAGGAAAACCCTGTTTTATTATAAAAATGAACAGGGTAAGTACAAGTTCAAGGTGCTGAGCAGAAAAAATTAAAGAGTAGCTTGAGTCTCCACTGGGGAGCTGCTGTGTCTCTGCTGCCATGGGTTCTAAATTCTGCTTTCGACTGGCAAGCAAAAATCACATGCTGTTCCCTGACAGACCACTAGAGTTACCAGGGAAATCCGGAGATTTTGCACCATTCCTACAAAAGTAACATAGAGCAGTGATCTCTGAACTGACTCTCTACAGTTTAGTTTAGTTTAGTTTAGTTTAGTTTACTCCGTGCCTCTGTAGGGCTCTCATCCCACAAACTAGCACCAGAAGAGTTCATTCCTACAATACCACAGCCCTGTGCCTTCAGCTGAGGCACCAGAATGTGACAGTAATGATGTGGTTTCAGAGAGGTGGTATCTTATTTCCCCAGGTGGCAAAGAAAATCTTCAGAAGAACCTATAAAACCAAAATTCAAACCTGATGGATATTTTTCTCAGGGAAAACCACCAACACGTTTTTTGGAGAGGAATAAAGGAAATTTTCAATGCTTTAATATTTTCAGGATGTTGACAAAGGCATAAGCACTTTATATTTCTTTTTGGGTAAAATTCTGAGCCTTCTGATTCAGATTTGGTAGACACTGAAGAGTTTGAGTTCCCTTCCAGCTTCTGATAGACAAAACCACTGTATTTTTTGCTTGGCTTGCACCTTAGGCATTTCCAAAAATCTATGCAAGCCCTAACTGAGAGCAGAGCTTGACTGTGGCTGGTGAAACAAGTGTTTTCCAGAAATGCTTTCTTTAGCTAGACTGGGTGCCATACCCAGCAGGCAAAAAGATGTGGATAGAGACCAGGGGGCTTCACCGCCTTTCACTTTTGCCTCTACAGGATGCAATCCCACTAGTTTTGTAGCATCAAACCAACCCATGGATTTTTCTGCCAAAACCAAGTGTTTTTAAGACAGATAAGGTCAAAAACATGGATATTCAGTTTTTCCTTAACTGACACACAATTCATTGCTGTAAGAGATCCCTGGCTGCCTGGGCATCAGCAAGGGCAGGTGGTACGGGTGGGTAAATGAGCTGGACTCGGAGGAGGTGCTGTGCTACTTGCTCTGGCCAGCAGTGTTCATCCCAGGTAATGCTGAGTCCTGCTTCCTAAATATCCAGCCACAACAGTTTTTCACCTACATAAATGAGATTATTTGTTTGAGAGAATCTTACACAGGAACATATTAAACATCCTTTGAAGCTCAGCTCTCAAATAACTGATTGCCCAGGTTTATCTCAAAACATTTTCCAAGATGACCAAATGTGTTTTCTTTTTCAGATTATCAAGTTTTACCCTGGCAAAGGCACTGCACCAAGGGTGAACTGCACATATGTGGTAAGAGGGCTGGGTCTCATACATTTCAAGCACTGCAGCTTTGAGAGCAAGCAAGTGCAGTGGTGACCAGAAAAAAAAAAAAAACCCTTGCAGCGCTGAAAATCACATCCCAAATACTTGGAGTATTCTCAGTTCTGTGCCAGTTCTTGCACCAGCTGACATGCTAAGGAAAAAACCTCCAAGTCTGCTTTATTTTAAATCACCTGGAAAATTGCATTTTCTGGCTGCAGAGAACATTTGCTGTTTGCTTTCAGCTCCCGTAGTGACGTTCACACCTCAGGCTCTCAGCAGCTCGACTCACCGAATTCCCAGCTGTTATCAAAGGACACTTGCCTGCTTTTCTTGGCAATAGTAACAGCAGGAGATTGCCACTTTTATTTGAAAAATAAGACTGGTGCTAAACAGCCTGCTGAACTTGAGCTTTAACACACACTTAGCAGCCCTATAACACTTGCCTGGGGCTGGCTGATGATTTCCTCACCAGAGCTTCTTCCTCTCTGGTTTTACACACAGGGTGAGGAGTCGCTCCCGCTGGAGGTGGACTACTACCCTGTGAATGGCACCTTCAGCCTGCACTACTTTCCCTACTACGGGAAAAAGGCTCAGGTGGGTGTTTCTGTCGTTAGCTTTTCTTTCTCTTTATGTCAGGTGAAACATATGGAGCCTCTCTGCAATCCTATGAGAACTGGAGGGGCTATTTCCGAACTGGTAATGTCAAATTTAAGTATTTTCTTTTTAATTTTTTTTATTTCTCATCCTAGCCCAGCTACAGCAATCCACTGGTAGCTGTGAAATTTCTCAACATTACAAGGAATGTAGAAGTTAAAATAGTGTGCAAAGTCATTGGAGCTGGAATTACCTTCAATGTTCATGATCCGTATGAAGGCAAAGTGGAATTTAAACTGAAAATAGAAGACTGAGCAGCAACAGAGACACTTCTGAAAAATGTATGAACAGTAAACTTAACTATTATCACACTCATCCATATTTATTTTCTCACTATGGTCCCCATATAAATTACAGTGCAAAGAGACATTTTATACTGCAAGATCACCTATAGAGCTAAAAATCAAGATCCTACTCTCAGTGGGTAAAGAAGATTATCTCAATGTACATAGCTTAATATTTCATGGCTACAGGATGCTGCTGCCTTCATGCAAATAATTGTACAAAATAAGTTTCCCCCAAAGTGTGCAGCTGTGCCTTCAAAGAACAGAAGTATAGACTCAATCATTTTCACTTTTCAAACCATAATAAATATTTGATGTATGATAGTAAAGCTTGGTTATTGAGAAATTAGATAGCTTGAAAAGGAAATCAATACTTGGAAATACTAGCAAGTAATTAAATTTTCAATCTCTCTTGTATAGGATGTATAAAAATGTATTAAAATTATCGGTATCCCGATGTGTTGGCTTTTTTCACTAGTCAGCTGAACCAGATTTTTTTAGTTGACAAATCAATGACTGCAAAAGAAGTGAACTTGAAATCTATCCTCTAGCTCACAGACTTCACTGTACTACTTACCTCTATGTATATAACCTAATAAAAATGACAGGTAAGACTGTAACATCCAGTTACATCCAGGAAACTGTTCGTTTAACTAGAAGCTGTAATTTGTGGGGTTTTTGTTTATTTGGTATTTTGCTGTTGTTTAGTGTTTGTTGTTTTTGTGATGGTTTTGTTTTATCCAGTAGAATAGCCCCATATTGTAATGATAAATTTTGGGTTACTTAGAGTAATCTGGAAGATGCTGAAATCACACTAAATCTTTAAATGAATCTAAACTTTGAGAAGTCCGACTTATGACAGAAAGAGACAAGATTGTTGTGTCTGTATAGTAGGTTTATGTTGCCTGAAGTCCAGTATGCTCCAGCCAGAAAATAAGCACTGCACACACACAAAAAAAAATCCCAAAACCTTCAAGAGCAGAAATCATTTTACACCTTCACTGCCTGGACATTTCAAAAAGCAAGAAGATATAACAGATCATCTCCTGTACTACAGCACCATTCAGCCAGCCAGATTGTAGACAGAATCCATTTGAAGGGACACATTTAATCTTCAAAGCCACAAATTATATTTGAACATTTCTTAGAAAAATTCTGTATTTCAAAAACAGGAATAAAATGCTTCCTCATATAAAAACTTTTTTTTTCCCCTGACCTTTCCTGTTTCAATTTTTACAGTGTGGCTTTGCTTTTCTTCTAAGAGACAATGAAAATCAATTTTATATCCTTTTTGGAACACAGGTCTCCCCCCTGCGCATCTTTCCAAAATAACATGGAAAACAATAAAATACTTTTGATAACAGAACATGTTCAAGATTGGTTCAATATTGTCTACAAAGAAAATATTTAAATACTTCCAAGAAAATCAAGAACCCTTCCATTGATGCTCTAACAAGGGCAGACTCTCTGCTTGACTGTTTTTAGTATTTACAGCTAGCACTGAGCTGGGCAATGCAGTGGCACAAGCTTACATTCATCAGCCCTACAACCACAGCACAGGAATATGCTGAACAAATTCCCTATGGATTGTGTGCAAAGCTACAGCTTCAGAACAACAGCCTACACCAGCTTCACAGAAAGTCCTGTGATGGGATGAATAGGGAAAGGGAAGTGTCCCTGTGTTGACCAAATGATGATGAATTCTGACATCAAAAAAAGATCCACTAAATCTGGTTCTCTAAGTACAAAGATTGCCATCCTGAAGTTAAATGTTTCTTGAACTTCTAGCCATCTGAGATCACTCCCTTTCTTAATTGAAATTGGAAATAAAACAAGGAGCAAGGTTTGTGGCTAATGTAGCTGAAGTGTAGTTAGCATTAGCCTGCTCAAACCCCAAATGCAAGCACACTTAAATAGCAGAATGCCCACCATGCAAATACTTTGTAACACTAATTACTGCAGGCACAGCCCAATACTACATACAAGCATGTCATCTAGTGAGCACAGCTGCACTTTGGAGGCATACTAATGACAGAAGGTACAAGATACAGACCAAAATAAGCACATGGGAAGGAAAACAGGCAGGGCATCCTGCCCAAGGCACAAGAAGCATGACTGGCAAAAGCTCAACAAGCTAAAAAGCAGCTAAATCCATGGGAGGGAAGCCAAGAAGCAGGAAACACCAGCAATTAGAGCAAAGAAATTGAGACATTTCCTGTCTCTAAGAGCCCTCCAGCCTCATCACCTTCACCCAGAGACTGAGAGGACCTCGTCCACCAGGGCCAGCTGAACAGCAGCAGCTGCAATTTATTGTGCAGTCAGAGTTAATTTAATGTTAGAGACTGACAAGTGTTACAGACTAACAGTCGTATCCACACAGCAATAATTATTGCTATGCAAGAGCTAACATTAACACAAAGTGTATTAAGGAATCAATTTAAAAGCTTTGTTTTCAAATTTGAAACCAGACACATTTAGCAGTCTTTTGAGCATTTTCACTGCAAGAGTCCAATTCCCTGAGAGAGAGATACACGTGCATTCAAAAACATATCTATATATATATATATATATATATCTATATCTATATCTAGGTGTATGCAGATATCATCATATACACAGATTATACATAGCTTCAGCTCCAATAGTAGCAGTATTTGATTAGATCAAACAATATAAACAGGGAAAAAACTGAGAAACAGGAGCTACAGATTTAAGAATGAACTGCAAGCAAATTCAAATTCCTGAGTTTACTTAGATGCAGATGAACTAGGATGGGGATGGATGGTTAGTCCATGCCTCTGGAGCAGTGGAGGGGCCAGGAAGGCAGTATCAGAGACCACACAGTGGCTCTCAGTGCCAGACTGCTGTTTTTTCATACCAGCTGTGCAACAGCAAGGTTACCCAGGAGAAAAGGCATGGGAAGGCAAAATAGGCCATGAAACGCACACCATGAATTTTTATATCCAATAAAATTTAGTTTCCAGTCTTATCTGCTAAAGTCGTTAAATAAAACTCTTGAAGATTAGTGTGAAGAGAACATAAACACAGGAGTGGCTCTGAGATGCACTTTCCACACCTCCTTCTTATCAATATTCACAACAGTGGTAAATTATTGAAGTGTAAAGTCCTAATGTCTGTTATTAAAATAACACAGAGGAGAAAAATGTGGAATACAAGCACCTTGATACTTAAAGGGCTTTGTGCTATGGCTATGAGACTACAGCAAGTTCAAAGCTTCCTCTTTCAGAATTGCCAAGTACTAGATATTAATAATTGAGTCTTTGCTTAATGGTCTCATATGATGCCATTGCTATTGCACTTGGGAATTCCTCCCACCATTTCACAGAGCTGTTTTTAATCTCTTACCTGTAATAAAAGTCAAGCAGAAATTGATCCTGCAAAAAATAAAGCTGTCTAACCATGTGCTACTTTCAGTAATTGGATGTAAAGTAACAGCTACATCAATAATGCTTGCAGAAAGTATTTTCTACTGTGCACCTAAGCTCCCTTCACAAGCTTCATTTCTTTCAGGTACAAAAGCTCAAGCTCAAAGATTATTTTGTTTAAAGTAAAACACATATGTGCATGAAGGAAAAGGTGTCCTTTTCTTCAATTTGATTGGAAAGACTCTTCTCAATGGGGACGAAGACTTTCCACTTTTCTTCCAATTTTTTTTTTTACCAGAGCAGTAACAATGGATGCACTGAACTTCTCATTATTTTAAGAACAAAAAATGGGCTGAAAATATCCTTTTTAGGATCCTGCTATACCTCCTCTCAGAAATAACTTAATTCTGGAGAAAAACTTGGTGTAACACCATTCATTAATGTGCATATTTACACGCAGTCCTACTATTACCAGTGTGGGAATGTGATCATTCCAATAAAAATATGTTCCAGCACTTTATTACTATTTTCAACTAGGTAACTCCTTTTAATTACTGATTCCAAGTTCCAGTTCATCAATCTTTTGTCACTTTTCCCCCAGATATTGATGAGTCTGTTGAAAAGGTATCTTTTGTGTGAACTGAAACAAATCCACTACTTTCTGCATTTCCTCCCTTTTTATTAAACAAGACAAAATAACATTTCTTTAAGTCTCATAGTAATAGATCTTGGCCTTAGGAATAAAATAATTGAGAGAAGGGCTTTTTTTTCCGAGTCTTTCCTGATTTTTCCAACATCCTTTTGAAATGATGCTAACAAGCCTACAGCTGCTCACTGCTGGTCTCACTGAATGGAAATACATTTTCCAATCCATTATTAGTTTTACCTACACATCCAAATTCAGATTAGCTAGTTCCTTACGAAACAGTGTAGGACACACGTGGAGTTACAATCTACATTGACACCTTCAATAATTTTTAGGATTCTACATTTCCAGCAAAGCCTTTCCTCTAAGTGTACCTTTAATTCTTTCTTCACAAGATGTGGAGTTTAACCACAACATTTTTGGACATGACCTGCTTGCCAAACAATTCACATTAATCTCTCCTCTTCATTGTTTACTTCTTTTCTAAACCACTGCTACTTCAGAGTATTTTTAAATTTTCTTCTGGGTTATTGAAGAAATTGTTAAGCAGGAGTACAATCTTATTTGCTGCAGCTGTTCAGTCAGTGACAATGCCACAAAAAGGATTCAGCAGTAAATAGTTCATAATCCTTTAATATACAATCTGGAGGTATTGTAAAACATATTTTAAATCAGAATGCAGTGAAATTAAAAATGTTTAAATATGCTGAAACATAGCCATTGTTTCCTTAATCAGTTAAACATCTGCAATCTCCTCCCATACTCATTTGATAAGACCTATTCTGTACTTTGTCATTAACAATTAATCTTCTAGGCTTCAAATTTTCTTCTAGCTGTTTCTTTCTTTCTAATAGAGAATTCAGGGCTGATCTCAAGCTGTCTAGACCACACACATTTGGACAGGACTTTCTCACATCTTTGACACTTTTTACTTTTTCACACTAGCATTCTGGCATTTCACACTGGCACTCTAGCATTATTTTAGTCTGCAAGAATTATTCTAAGCTTCATTAAAAATCAGCATCAGAAGTTGTCCAACCTTAATTACTGGAGCTGCCTTTTTTAAGAATATGTGCTTACTGTTCTGCTTTATTTTTAATAAGTTCTCTCACGTTTACATGAATAAAGAACAGGAATCTGCCTGAAGTCTGCAACCTTGCTGTCTTTTTAACATGCTACAATGAAGATGTTCTGATCAGGTAGGGCTGATGAAACTGCACTATTTATAGCAATGTACCATGATGTGTACACAGCAACCTAATAACAGAAAATCAAAGTTTTCAGCCTACGTTTGGATTTCAACATGTTGAAAATATCCAAAAATTTAACAAAAGATCATGGCAGAACAAATAAATGCACTTGTAATGGTATTACGCCAGTGACTTTCAGTTAACACCAGCCTCTCTTTATTCCACATCAGAACATTATGCCTTTACCACAGCTATGCAGGTAAATCTTGGATCATACACTAGAGAATGCAAGGAGAAACTGGAATAATCGAAGTTCCTCTGCAAACCGAACTGCCATTCAACATCAAAGACAATTTGAATCAACTGTCTCATCCTCAACAAGAACTCTGTGTTTCTCATTAGCACTGCAGACAATGGCCTCTTCACTGAGAAGCAAAACATTCAAGTAGCCTCCTCTCCCCCAGATTTTTCCCCAGACCCCCAAAGTAATTTGTTTCATTCACTCATGTTACAAGGTGTGATACAGTATGAAAACCTTCAGTGTGTATCAGCTGTTCTATGTTCACAACACAGATCCCCACACAGATTTGTCTAAGCATAATTTCTTCAAGAAAAAAAAACAACTATGTATCACACTTCATATTTACCACAGGGTTTAAGTGCATCCAGGAGCCCCTGCCACAGTCAGCACAGTCATTAACACTTTTCAGGGACTCCCTGGGCTTTGTGGAAGTATCCAATCCTGACTGTGACAGTAGCCTGCAGTGACTGAGCCAGCTCAGTATGCTCTTGCAGGTGAGAGCAGAGGATGTGATCAGTTTATAAAGGAAGGATACGGAAAGTAGATTAAAACCTGTTTTGAGGATATAAGAATATATGACAGAAAGTTAGGACTGAGGAATATGGGATGAAAAGTTAGGACATTAGGCATGGGATTTTAAACAGAAGCTAGACTGGAGTACTGAGATTGACCTGTCATGCTGAGGAGCAACGTGGATGAAATAAGGAGGTGTGAAAGAAGAGACTATACCAGGTAAGTTATTGCCTTTTGCATCAGAAGTTATCAAGAGCTCTAAGGGCAAATTACTATATCAAAGCAAAAACTCTGGGCCCTCTGTAGCACAGATGCAGCATCCCAAGACAACTAATTCTAGGTCTTGTGATGAGAAGTGAAATGTTCTAAAATAATCCTAGAATTAGAAAAACCACAGAGCTTGTTAAAAATGCCCATGCGCGTTTTATTAATAAAAACTAACAGTGCCAAGGTTAAACAAGTCAAACAATTATAGTCTCTTTATATTTAATAAAATATTACAGAAAAGTTTATTTGTGTTTCAATAAAAGACTACTGTCTTAGAATAGGCAGCTGACAGTATTTGTGCAGTTAATTGTTTGTGAAAAAATTTAAAAAGACTACCACCTGCCCTGCAATTCCTTTTATAAAAATGAACTATTAAAAATGATTGACAAATTTTGAGTTAAAAAACTTAAAACATTCTCTATATTTAATTTCAACTTTATAATAGATTACAGGAAGATGCTTATGAAACAAATACAAACATTTGTTTCAGTACATGTCTTTATATGATAGACTTATAAGTATGTAAACAACTATATAATAAAAAGTTTCCAAAGACTGCCTGTAAGAAATCAGGCAAATTTTACCATAAGCAATAAATCATTCCAAACCTTCAAGACATTTCTTATAGCTGCACCAACTGGCAGTAAACATTTGCCAAAAACTTTGTAATCCATATGTCCCAACATACAGTGAAAAGCATATAAACTTGATGGAATCATAATGTTAAGATATAATTTAAGGGAAAATAAGTTCACAACATTCCTGGAATTTAACATGTAAAAAAGTAGGACGTATCTTTCTCGTTTGGTTCTTTGGACACTGCATGATTAACAAAAAACACTACTACATTAGCTCACTATCCCTCAAAAAGTGGCATAATCAAAATACACCCCAAAAAAATTGCCATTCAGTGTATTCATTTTCCACAGAAGGATAGTATTTTATTTCTCAATGATGTGTCTACATTTTCTTTAGCAAACTTTGAAAGAACATTTGGGGCAAAATTCTTTTTCCTTCAAGTAAAAAAGAAATCCCAAACAAAGAACAACCAACAAACCAAAAACCCCTAAAACAAGAGTAAATAAAGGCTCTGCATTAACACACTGGTATCAAAAACACACATCCACACCACATTTAAAAATATCCTACATAAAACAATCCTTGTTTGCTTATCAGAGGTGCAATTTCTAAACTCAGAACTGCTTACCAATATTCTCCTTGGGGGATGGGGCAAAAAGTAATTTGAGACACTTCTCCCTAGAACAATTTATTCCTGAAGCCTGCTGAATTTTAACAAAAAAATAGTCTACAAGCAAAGGGCATCAGTCGTCATCATCATTTTCATTAAAATCATCGTCATCATCATCGTCATCCCCAACATAGGAAACTGGTGTTTCAACTCTGGAGCCACTATACTGAGATCCATTGGAACTTGTAGCCAACATCCCATCTCCACCATTGGAAAAGTCACTGGAAAAAAAAAAAAAAAAAGCCAGTTGGCATTGCTTCATGGTTTCCCCCATATCTAGTCCATTCCTTTAATGAATCTGCCACCTACACTTTATAAACTGTCTTTAGTGTATGTCCAAGCTGTTTCCAAAAAGCTGAAACAGTCTCAAGTAATTTTGAAGTGGTTCTTATTAGATTTCTTCCTTTAGTGTTTAATATAAAGATTAAACTTTTTCACAGGCACTTTATAAACTTGCTTTTCAGGTTTCTTCTAAAGTACATTTCGTGTTAAGGCTACAAAGTTAGGCTCTTTAGTATTTTTGTGTGGCACTCAACACTCGCAAGTAATCCATGTCTTTCAGAGTCACTAATCTTGATTCAAAGACCTGGAAAACTGAAGAATTAATAGCTTTTCCTTAACTCCTTGATATTACATAACACACTGTCATGTAGGTGTATTTTTAATTTGAAACTGTTTTCTTCTCATTGTGCAGTATTTTGTTTTAATATAGTCAGAAAATTCCTGCCAGTTAATTGCTACTTTGCCAATCTACTTAAATGTTGACTTTCTAAATAGTTTGGTAAACTATTAAACTTGGCCACAAATTCATGACATTTTTTTTAAATCACAAAAATATCTCCCTTTTAAGGACCAAACGTAGAAAAGTATCTCCCTTGAAAGATATTCATCATTTAAAAATTGCTTTCAAAAATACGTTTGCTACTAATTTTTTAAATGCTGATCCAGCTAATGCACATACACAGTCATGCACTTTTGTTACTGTATGGAGCCAATTTAATGGTTTATCATCACAGAATCAACCTGCCAGGGTACACCCTACAAGCTCACAGAAAAAACACATCCAGTAAGACACTTTCAAGCATTTCAGCAGCAAAATAGTAAGATACCTGTCTAGCTGTAGTCACATGACTCACAACAGACCTGCCATAATTATCTGCAAAAGCAGACTCAAAAGCAAAGAAAACAAAACAGAACAAAATAGATTATTCTTGTGCTTTCGTAAACTTTGAAAGTACAAACCCAAAATCTGTTCTCCTCTCTTTCTGAAAAAAAAACTGGATTTAATAACCCGAGTATCCTGGTAAGTAAGGCAAAGAAACTGAGATGAAGGTATTGGCAGCAGGATCTTCAGACTTCCATAAACTTTCTTTAGAGATCTTGTTAAATAAATGTACAGCCGTTATTTGCCTGGGCAGCTCAATTTGTATTGCCATGAGTGTTCACAGCTATTGCCATGAATATTCATATATATCCTACTATTAAATATAATTTGTCACTGCCCTTTTCCAAACTCCTAAGAAATGGAAATGGTAGAAGTTCTTGTACTCTCACCAAGATAATGAACCCCAGTCAGTCTCTGGCTCTCTATTGGTCTCTGGCTAATAGTGGCCTATTCAAATTTCAAAGTCTTAAAAACATATGGTGCTCTTTTTCACTACCCTATGCTCATTACCACAGAAGGAAA
This sequence comes from Chloebia gouldiae, assembly GCA_003676055.1. Lineage (NCBI taxonomy): Eukaryota > Metazoa > Chordata > Aves > Passeriformes > Passeridae > Chloebia > Chloebia gouldiae. The sequence goes on along the minus strand of QUSF01000007.1, from coordinate 23,113,486 downwards.
TTTACTGAAAACAAAGATTTTAGGTACTATTCAGCATCTCTAAAGATATTTTGGCAGAATTCTCACTCAAGCTTCAGTTCCCTTGAACAAAACATGCAGAACTTAATTCAAGCATTTGTTACAAATGTCAAGCATTTCAATGATCATAGAATCAATTAGGTTAGAAAAGACCTCAGAGATCACAGAATCCAACTGCTGAGTATTTGACTTATTTTACAGCCTTGTGGAGCTCACAGAAGGACATATTTTTAATTAATACAGTAATAAGAAACTAGTAAGTAACAAAGTTGAATACTAGTTATGGTTTACCATGGTAACAGCTTCTGTGATTGCTGTTTAAAATCCAAAGATCAAAATATTTTATGAAGTTAGACACTAGTGATCAAGGAGTAATCTTTCCAATACTCTATCTTTAGAAAAGTACCTGTTTTCTTGTCACAAACTCTAAACTAGAAAAAAACCCAAACAAACAAACAAGGCATTCAAGAATAACACCACTTTAACACCTTTCCACTATACAGGAAATGATTTCCTTAATGACACTGCTAAGAACCACCACAGAAGTGATGACTGAGAATAAACTTAAAGCACATATCCACAGCACATTTAATCAAAAAAGAACTTGTTTCATGAAGCATATAATATCCAAATTTCTTTGATGATCATAGATTTTAAAAACTAATTGAAAATTTCATCTCACCTGGCTGAAAATCTTGTGCCGTTTGATGCAGAACCTGATGAAGATGTGACATAAACACTGCTGATTGATCCCTGAGCCATTTCTGTAAAACAAACAACATGCATTTCAGGAATCCTTCCAAACACACCCATCTAATTCAGTGGAAATGCTTAATCCTTTGAAGTCCAGCAAAGGAGTCTAGCAACCCAAACAACAAAACATATTTATGTACTGTATCCAAAATAATATATTTTAAAATATAATAGTATAATAGGATATAGTATATATACTATTGTATATATATAATAGTATATAATATATAATAGTATAATTTTAAAAAAGGCTAATGCAAGCAACAATAAAATTTCTAAATACGTTTAAAAAACCCATTTATTTTCAAGTGAGCCAGACAGATGATTTCAGTATTCATCATATGCTTGCACTTACTACCTTTTGCTTTTGCAAGTGAATCAAGCATAAATACTGTTCTCTTAAAAGAATTACACACTACAGAGATCTACTTGTGTGGCTTGATGCAAAATGTTTTGCAAAGAGCAACAGTCCACTCTTTATCAATCACTATTTGCTCTCTAAGATACACTAACAAGCAGACAAATTTGAGAACTTGACAGAAATCTTTACCACAAACCAGTGGAAATTAACTGATCTAAGGTATTTTCATGTTTTATCTTAGAGTCCTATATTAAGGAGGAAAAAAAATCAACTCTTTTTGGAGTAACCAACCTGTCACATATGGTTCCAGAGCTTTAGGAACCAAACTCCTTGCAATTTTTAGGTCCTCTGCTGAACAGCTTCCAGATTCTAGCCCACAAGCCATTCCCATTCGTTTTAGCACTTCTATATCATCATGAATTTCAAAAGTATTGTCAAAATTAAATAGATATTCAAACCTGTAGAGGAAAAAATGTCTCACAATTAAATTCAATAACTTTAACTACCTTTAAATTTTCAGGAATTGTAGCATTTCAAAAGCTTTACACACAGTGTTAAGTGTGTTAGTGACACATCACATTAAGCAATCAAATTTTTCAAGATTTATGTATTTGCTTGTGACTGCTTACATTCAGGTTTTATTTAGCTTATAAAAAACCAGCTTTTTGAACCAACAGTGGAGAACAACAGTCCTGAAAGTGAAATCCATTTTCAAGTCCAATGATGTTAAAAACAAACGAAAACACTGCTTAGTTAAGTATGACATAAAATGTCAAGAGAGTAATGCCTAGTATCTCTAGACAGCAAGTTTTAAGTAAGTTATCAAATGTTAATCAATTAATCTATTTATTAAAAGAGTATATAATACAGCTCTCTGAAGTGCATGTACTCAATATACAAAAGGCACAAGTAAATTAAGTTTGCATTTAATCTTTAACAAATCTACATGAACATTTATATGAACTCAGACCTCTACCAAAAGCCAAATGGAAAACTCTGTTAGCTTACTTGTCATTTGAAATACTGCAGTCGATTACTGTCTTCTTGCTGGTGTTCACAATGATAAAAGGCAAATGGATGACAGAATTGGAAGGGGGAGGTCGGTTTGCCTGCTGCTCTGCCTGACGGTTTCGCTGGACGAGGTTCTTAAAGGCAATTTGCTAGAAAAAGCAACAGTGATATCTAAGTATGAATGAAGCTTTTGGGATCACGTTAACAAAATTCCTAAGGATTCCAGCAATGGTTGCAGCAAGTAAATGCAGAAAAGGACAGAGTGTTTACCATATTTCTGTATGTTGATGCAAGAAGAGTCAGAGATCATAGTATTAAAAAAGGCAACGCAGTAAAACTTTACTGAGAGAAAAAGAAAAAAGCATATTCTACTAACTACATCAGCACAGCTACTTGGACAGATCCCTGAAGAAATGGAGAGAGAACAATGTTTGGAAAAATAAATTTTCCCACAGCATCCTATCTCCTCTCCATTTACTCTTCCCTACTAGTTACTGCACTCCAAAAAGGACACCTGAATGTTAATACCAAAATAAATTATATGCTAAAAAAGTGAATGTTTGGGGTTTGAATATCTGGCATTAGGTTTCTGAATTATCCATTTAAGATTAGTGACTTCTAACATCTTACCAAAATTGGTTTTGACAATGGAATGTTCCTATTTTAAAAATTAGCAATTTGAGTAACTAAAAACCATAGAAACTCAAGCTATAAATCATACAGTAAGCTACTGAACAAAAAAAAATATTTTTCTGGTCACAAAATCAAATTAAATAAACAAGAATTAAGACCAAAATTCAAAGCAAACACAGAGACTGATAAAAATCAGGCAGCTGTCCCACAGGATTTCCAGCTACCCTGGAATACATTTCTGTGGACCAGCAGGTCAGTGACTTGGAAAATAGACTATTGCTTCCCCAAGTGTAGTAAAGGAAATCTGGGAAGGAGTACAGCCACTGTTTCACAGTGGTCCAGCCACTTACATACCAGTGGCAGCGAGTCTCCAGAGAGGCACAATGCAGAACACTACGACAGACAACTTCTACAGTCACATAATTTTATCTATGGATGCTAACACAGTAGAAAATTCTAGACACCTGTATCTAGTTCAGTTCCTGAACTGAACTGGCAAATTCAGAGGGTATGGTATGAAATACTTCTACCAACATAAAGCTTGTTTAAACATACTTGAAACTCCAAACAATTGCATCGTAACTGATAGAAGGTTGATGGCATCCCAAATATGATTAGCCAAGAGCATGGTCCCAGCTAAACTACACTGTTAAATAAAGCTGCATACATCTTCTCCTGAAATTCATCTCTAGAATGAATTCCCAGAAGCTTCCCATCCCTCAGACTGGGATAAAACAAGAAGAATACAGATATAAGCCACCTTGCCCTATAGACAAGAGTACCTTGACTGTACCTGTAGAATGAGTTCTTGTAGCTGAGACTGTTTTTGCTTTATTCTTTCGATTCTTCTCTGTTTCTCCACCTTAAGACAGATAAAAAGAATTGGTCAGATTGTTGGTTGCAAGTAGCATTTTATGCCAATATTTTCTCCCTTTAAAATAATTTCAATACCAGAGCACTGGAGGTAGGAAATACAGCAATCAATCATTAAGATTCTAGATATAATTTAGAGACTTAACTATCAAGACACATCAGTACTGTCTTTGGAAACTAACGAAAAGCAGAATTAGAACACTGGCAAATCAAATACAACAACCTGTGAATAAGATAAAAACATCTTTGCAAACAGAAGTTATGCCTCAAAGGGTTATTGGAATTCTCTCAAAGAGGCAAAGACAGACAAGAAGGATCTATTTGATGTAGAGTTTATTGATATTGGAGGTATTGGAGACGATCCATCAAAGATGGTTAAAGATATGAAGCTGCTATGGAGCCCAAGGTTAAGGCCTCACAGTACTTAATATGTACTAAATAATAACAAAAAAGCTAAGAGACAAAAAGATAGGAAATAGATTTCTTAGTGGAAGAAGCTCCCCAGCAGATTCTCACAGGGATTAAACGGACAGACTGTCAGTTTTACTCTAACGATAGATAATCAGACTAAGGTGACAAGGTGACAGAATCTGCTGGCAATGCTGGGTTACCTGGCATAGTAAAAAGAGAGTTTGTCATAAAGCGAACTCAAAGTGTCTTACAGCACTTTGTGATTACAACACCTAAATTATTTCTGGTAAATATAGTGTGGTATGTGTGAGAAAACAATCTAATCCATGCACACATAAGTCATAAAATGACATTCAGTAGAGATGTAAAATTGCAGTATCTGCAAAATCCATCAGCTCCCCATACTGTGACAGCCAAAAATTTGGATTATTAGGCAAGAAACAGAGTACCAAACAGGAATTATCACTCATTACTCTATGAAGCAGAATGTTTACATCTTGAATTCTGTAGGTCTGATGGCTCTATTTCAAGACAAGCATACAAAAGCGCAGTCATGATCATCAGTGATACAGAAGAGACTTTACACAAGAGAATAATGAATAAATTAGGACTGTACTGAAAGGAGAACAAATGATGGGGGAGAACATGAGAGATCCCTATAAAACAATGAACAGGATGGAGAAAGTGAATAAGGAATGACTAGGTCATCATCACTTCCAATTAAAAAAATATTCAGCAGATATCAACATATCAGTATGCTCAAAACCAATCAAAAGGTATTTCATAAGAAGCTTTTCATGCACCTAAAACTCACTGCCACAAAATTAATTTAAAAAATTAAATGAAAAATCAATTATCAGTATCAAACAAAAATTAGAATTATCCCTTTGTAGGTAAGGCTCCCAAACATTTTTGTTCTACTTCCCCCTAAATTTAGCACCTTCTCACTGATTGTTTTTTCTCGCTGAAGGAAATGTAGACTTATTAAGAATAAATTCAACATCTCATTCCATTCTGATGAAGTGTATTTACTTCAGTAAACCTCAGTAACTTTATTATTCTGCATATCTCAGGATAGTAAAAAAATCCTGTCAGGACTTAAGAATCTCTTTCAGTATAAAGCATTTCACTTCTTCCCCAAGGCATGCAATAAGAAAGTCTGACATACTCACTTAGGAGGATTGTCACAAAAAGGTAAGACCTGCAGCAATGGAGATGCCTATATGTACTGACCCACATGCAACATCTATCATCACAGAACTACTGTCTGTTTGTTTGACATCTGGAGAAAACAAATCTTCCCTGAGGAAACAGAACTCCTGAGTACCACTGCTGCAATGTTGGAAAGACACATAAATTTTTTACTACCTTCCACTCAGAACCACTTCACATGTACTTATAAAAGCTGTATTTTTGACATAGAAGAATTAAACAAAGAGACATTTGAACATTCTGGAAGTTTAAGAGTGTGTGTTCAGTATATAAAAAATAAAATAAAGAGTCCAAACTGGACTTTGTAGCTATCTCAGAAGATTATAGGCACATATTGTATCAGAACGTATTAAAGCTGTGAACATTTGCTCAAACACAAAGATGTTGTGAAGTTCCAAATTAATATACCTCCAAATTCTGACATTCCTGAGCCGAGTTAGTAGGTAAACCAATCCATTTGATTTCCTTTTTCTCCTTAGAGATAATGTTCATGGCCATAAGGACATTTAAGGCATCATAGACACGTCGTCTAATATTCTTCTGGTCATAAGCCTGCTGTAGACATAGTACATTAATCAAAAATATACCTGTGTCAAAAATATTTGAAAATAAACACATTACAGCAAATGGGTAAACTCAGTTAATATCTGAACTGTTTCATTTAGCAGTAGGAAAAACAGAAGAATCTCAAGAGAAATTTCTCTTCCCCCATTCAGTTCACATGTAATTGACTTCCCATATACTTACTGATTCATTTGGTGAAATGTGATTATCAGTGGTAGTGAATTCTGCAACCAACTCGTCTGCCACCTCATTGTATGAGGTGGTTCCTTTTCTTTGTACCTTCTCACAAACCTTCATAGAGAAATGACGTAAACCCTTGCCATTCTTCTCGCCTTTTTTGTTCCGCTTCCTAAATATACGTATAATATATATTTTAAGAAGATTTAAACTTTGGAATATTTGATGTCTCTTTTTCAAATATAGGTACACTGCTGTAAAAAACCCAAGCCTTCCCATTTCTTCTGCTTCTTATCCCTTACCAACCTTCTCTCCTACATTTTTTCCTCTACATTTTACATTTATAAACAATTCTAGTACCTTGATGCTGAAACACAATATAAATTTATACTTTTGCCAACTTTTCTAGCTTCAGTAGAATCACAAAATCATAGAATAGTTTGGGTTGGAAGCAATCTTTAAAGGTCATTTAGTTCAACACCCCTGCACTGAGCCAGGGTATCTTCAACTCAATGAGGTTGCCCAAAGCTCTATCCAATCTGGCCTGAAATTTTCCCAGTAGCAGACAATAAAATTAACAACAGGGATATTACTTGAAGAAGTCAACAAAGAAAACCTTCCAAACTTCAAGATATGAAGAGATAAGGGGATAAATACTAAAACATGAAAACTGAATCAAAGGAGAGAACTTTTTTGTCCTTTTTTAAAATTTTTATTTTTAAGTAGCACATGGATCGAGCATTTTCTATGCAATGTGATACTGATACTGACTCAACAAAGTCTGGTATTGGCTGAACTCACTAAACATTACACTATTACTATAACACAATTTGAAGTTATACAGTATATGAAATTGCTATTAGAACTTCAAAGTTACAAGACACAAGCAGTATAATAAAGTTTTCTGCTTTGCAAAGTTTTTATATAAAAATTTCCTTGTAACTAGAGGAAAAATACAAGTATCAACAAAATTAGTTTCAGCAAGGGGAGGTCTCAATTCTTACATCTCATTTCACTGTACAATTCCAAAGTAGAAATCTATTTATGTGTAACAGGCTACCAATAATAAATTTAGCAACTACATTTAACAAGATGTCCTTAAAAACATGCTTGCATTAAAAAAACACACCAAAAGAATGCATTCCTTTTATTTAATACTTTTTCTCAAAAAGGACTACATTCTTATTTCAAATGACACTCTGGGATACCCTTGTTCAATCAGAAATACACAGTATTTTTCTGAAAATACACCATCATAAGAAAAATCATAGAATCAAGTCAGACAAATTCCTGTGTCCTTTTAGGACCTAAATTCTCTAAATGTTAGTAATGTCAGAATATCTACCAGAGCTTACAGAAAATATTCTGCATTCTTTTACAAGAAATGAAGAGGTACTCATTGCTGTGTGACTACTCCCTATTTTATAGCAACAGACTTCAGTGGTGAAGTGCTCTTGATGAAAAGACTTTTGCACACTGCTAGTCTGAGGAGTACGTACACTATCACAACACTTAAAACAAATGTTCCAACACTTCATTAATCCTTTCTAGCTTTCATTTTGCTCACCCAGCAGACCAAGGTGAAGAATCTCCAGTCTGGTTCTGTGATGCAAAATGTGTGTTAGGTGTATGTGGACTTCCTACCAGGATAGTATTTTGCGCTGAAGGTCTCTGAGGTGTACCGATAACCTACAGTAAAGATAAAATAATTTGGGAAATGGTAAGAATTCCAACACATTTGTAAGTGATACAATTGAAATGATGCATTATCCAAACACTGGGATTTTACATACTTCTCTTAGATGCATCTAATTTATACACATTTGTATAAAAAACTTCTGACTACAGTTAATATAGTTAGAGAACACCCTAAGATACGAACATTTCTATTTTAACCTCCTTAAATCAAGTTTTCATGCTTGGTGGATTTCTTGATACTGTTCAGCACTAACTTAGACAAGACCAAAACACACACACACTCCCTCCCTCCAAGGAAAATGGGGGGAAAAAAGGAGAAAAACCCCCCTACCCTACCAAGTTATGTATAAGGATGCTGCAGTAAATTACAGTCAAAATATGAATATAAGAAAATCTGAAAATCAGTAAAACCAGAGAGATAATGCAGAGCTTTTGCCAGAACCCTCTCTCCTGGAGTCAGCCTCTAACTACTATGTTAGAGATGAGAAAGAATACGGGCGAGCTTTCCTCATCACTGGAGTGAGTGACATCAAATTAGGCAAACCCATTCCATTGCAAACATGTTAAGAGCACATCCTTGGCTAAGCACAGTCTTCCAGCCTCCATGTGAACTGTCCTGAAGATGTGGCAATTTGACCATAAGTAATAATACATACATCAGCACACAGACCTGTGCCCTCCTACCTCTGAAACTAGCTAAACAAAACACCCGCTTTTGCAGGTCATGGTTTTTATCTCTGAATTGTTTAAAATGTAACTGTCTAGAAAATATGGATTATGGGGAAAAAATACCATATAGATTACTCTTTTGTAGAAAGATATATCTACTTTTTTGGGGTACATTTACCTCCCAGTGGAAACAGCTGGTTGCATCCCTGACATCAGGTAAATGAAAAAAAACCATAAAACAAACCTAAACCCCTAACCACCCAGCTTGCCGTATTTTCCTGCAGCTACATTCTGTCTGAGCAGCAAAATTTAATTTTTCTTCCTTGGGCCATCTCCAACAGTTAAGTCTCAAAAAGAGTAAAATACAAAAACTGAAAATGAAACATTTCATGTGTGAAAGTTACACAGAGTGACTGTTGGATGTCCATGATTTCAGCTGTCTGGAAAGATAAACAGCTGTATTTTTCCCCAAGTATTCTCTTTAAATTATGCCATTTCTCTGAGCAGTTAATGTATAAATTTCTTATATCCACTTCTGACAGTTAGAATAGCTTAGGTACTCTTTTCCAGGAGCATTGTACCATACTTGAAATGTTTCTGTCTCACATGAAAAGCCAAATAATCTCCTCTACTGCTTTTGATAAACAAAACTTACGATTGTAGGAAATGGCATGAGGGTGGGGAATGCTGGCACAGGACACATGTGAACCTGCTTGCTTTATCCCCATGAAAAAAAATACTGTCAGTTCTGATACCAACTGGTCTGGCTCACCAAATGTCTCCAGAGTGTGAAAACCACCTGTGTGCTACTCAAGTAAATAGATTAGATGGGGAACTGAAGAAAGCTGCTAGTTGGTTTCTATTCCCTAGGAAGAATTGGCAGAAGACTGCAAGAGATGTTTTAACACCTTGCTTGCAGAGAGTCCTGCTCTCTACCTTACTAATTCCATGAGCAGCCCCACCACTGTACTGCTAGAATTTGTACCACCCTGCAATAAGATGAAAGCCAAAGCAGAACAGGGGCAGGGGTGAGGAGAATAATTACAGCTAGAGAAAAAACAAACTGGCAGCAGCAAACCCTGAACCTCTACTCCAGTCAGGAGAGTCCCAAAATACTCAGCTCTACAAAGGAAGAAATGAAGTGTGCACAAATTCACAGGTTCATTTCTAGAGTGGGACAGAGAAGTCTGATTTAACACCGACTCTACATTCAAAATCTAATCTACTGCTTTCATATCAAGAAGAACCCCAAATATAAGATACTCTAGTTCAGATGTTTACATGTTAAGAGTTGCTTTCCAGAAGATTGAGACCAATTCTGCTCAGATCATTGAATTCTAATTTTGATTACTGAAAGAATTACTATAACCTATGTATTATCTATTGCATTATAAAATTCTTTGGAACATCAGATTTCGTACATCTCACACAAAGCTTAAAATAAGTATTTCAGCAAAAGAATATTTAAATTAAGCACCAAAATACAGTTATTTTCAATTTTATTCCACTTAGCTCAAATTGTCATTAAAACGTGTTTATGGATTTCATTTACATTTCCCTATGCCAAATTTCAGAGCAAAATCTGAAAGAGACACTGATTTTAAATGGCAAGACTAACAAAATATAAAGCCACCTGAACAGTGAGGTAACTTCATGATGATTTCAGAGTCACCATTGAACTTCTTTATGCAATAAATTTTTTTATTTACCCTAAGTCTATTGAAATTAGGAACAAACTTAGATTATCTGCCTATGATGAGTGATACAGACTACCAGGCTACATTAGATTTGCAGTATGTGTAAACAATAGGACAAGCAATAAAACTATTTAAACAAACAACCAGACAAAATACACAAACAAAAACCTACAAACACAAAAACCCCAATAACCCAAACAAACCCACATCCGACAAAGAAACAAACAAAAAACCCCCCACAACGTCTCCTTACCACTTGTTGTGCAATGTTGACATTAGACTGTCCAAATGTTTTTGGCAGGAGCTGTTTTCCAATCGTATTTACTGTAGAAGGATGAACAGCCAATAGAGAAACAACCCCTAAAACAAATACAAGTAGAGAGCTTCAGGTCACCACATTGTATTATTTTAGCAAATAGTCTCATCTATACTACCAATGCATATTACTGGAAACTAGCCCTGAAACAGGTAGTCTCAATATAAATGTAGCATTTACACATTTGAAGCAAAAAAAGAAATTAAGATTCACAGTATGTTCTCTCAAACTTTCTTCTATGTAATCTTACAGGTCACAGTTCTAATGTGAATTTTAATGAGTATGTTTTAATTCTTTGTATTCCAATTTTCCTCTTGAAGCAGAATAATAGGGGCAACCAGCATTTGTCAAAAAGCACACTCCTCTCTTCTTCTAGCCTTACCCTTAATGACTATTGAAATAATTTTCAGAACCACCTGACAAACATGCCCAATGCCATAGCATATGGCACAGCCTTCCAAGACATGCTGATCTGCAGGAGATAAAATTTGGCTGGAACAGGCCTTTCCAAGAGAATATTCCCAACCTTCCTGTCAGTGTCCCCTCCCAGCTAAAGGCAGGGAAATAAAGAACAAACAAAGCACACTGACCCTGCAGGAAAGGTCATTCTCTCTCTCTCTGTTCATAACCAATGCACAATCAGCACTGGTAGGCAAAGCAAGTCTTAAGCCATGTAAAAGATAAATCAACTACAAAAATAACAATGCAGGTATCCCACTAGCAGTTTGATGTTCCATGATATAGTTTAGAAGAAAGAACCCCAAACCCACCTATTTAAAACAAACAAAAAACTCCCCAGCCAATAACGAAACAGAGCAAAGAAACAACGAAGACTGACTACAGTAAAAAAATGATGAAAAAACCAGTCTTAAAATAATGGAAACTTTTTTTTGCCAAATCAATTGTCAAGTGGTTGTCAGTTTTAGCAGTTGTTTCTCTGAGATGACTTTCAAAGAAGCCAATGGCGTCAGAAGGACTTGGTACAAATCTCATTCCTCTTTTCCCCATTGTCCAATACAGAAGCAATAAGTAAGTATTTTTACAAGGGCTGTATCAGGAGGGCTGTAACTGCCTTAATGCCTATCATCCTTCTTTACACATTCAGGAAGTCTACAGGAAATTTGAGGACAATTCAAATTTTCTTTAAGCCCTTGCTTTCCAGAAGGCTTATATTTCCCAGCTGCTATTACTACACCATGTCAAAGTGATAGCTTCACTTAAGAATTTACTCTCAGTGATCAATCTGATGCAGCAGCATGTCTTTCTTCCATTACTAACCAGCTTCCCAGTGCTCCTTCAGAAAGTCAGCAGCTATCCAGTAACATAAGTCTGTTATACATTCCTGTCCCTCCAAGTACACTCATCACTGTCATGACTGGAATTGTGTTTGTTCTTCCTCTCTGTGGAATACAATAAATCAATAAAAACTATCCTGGCTAACAGTGCTTGTGTAACTTCTCAGCTTCCTGGGGTCTTTTTTTTAAACTTCTCCTCACTGTTTTAAAAAATTCAGTGCAATCTGAAGACTGTATTTCCAATATAAAAGAGGAGTTGTAACTGCTTTCCAAGTTAAGACGCCTGATCTATTTGATCATCTTCTCAGAATCACAGAATATGCTGAGTTGGAAGGGACTCACAAGGATCATCAATTCCAAATCTTGAGTGAATGGCCTACACAGGAATCAAACCCCCAACCTTGGCGTTGGGAGCACCATGATTTAACCAACTTTCCCTTACCTCAGATGGTAATTGTTGCTTTCTAGTTCTCATGTCCTTTCTTTTGCAGATGACAGGCATCCAATACAATATTAATGACCAAGGAATGCAGTATGTTATGTATAGCTTGTTTACTATTTTATTCTCTGTTCCTTTTTACATAAGTCTCAAAATTCCCCCCCAAACACTGATACCACATTTTCATTAAAATAACCCTATGACTTCAAGATCTTTCTTCACCGCTAACAGCTCACTTGGGATACTCATTGTACCAAGTTCAGTTTTCACCAATTATTAACCCATGGGAGGACCATCCCATTCTATCACACTTCAGCTTAACAGGCTGATTAAGGACCTCGATAATCAAAATTTTTTTATTATTTTTAAGAAATCCAAGGACATTGCTCTGATTAGATAATCCTTATCCACATGGTTGTTGACTCTTTCAAAGCATGACTTTGAAAAGAAGTAACTGCAGACCCTGCCTTTTTGCCTCCCTCTAGAAAAGCCCTGTTGAAGGCCACTATCACATCTGTCCACACATGTATTGCTTCTCTGTTACGTGCTCAACCGAGCCGCCACAGAAGTCTGACTTACTCATCTGCCATGATCTGAGCCCTTCACAAACTGGTGCAGGCTATGCTGCTCTCTTCCCTCCTGGTAGTGTATCAATAGTACCAGGGGGCCTGGGCAGACAATAAGCTGTGTGCAACCCAGAGGGGCTCCCCTATCCTAACACAGACTTAAACACATCCTGGGCTGCATTTGGAAGCATACAACAGTAAGTGATTACTCCTTTCTTTCTGCAGTCCTTATGCTGTCCCTGGACGACTGCTCAGTTTGGGGGCCCATGGTGCCAGAGAGGCACTAGCAAACAGGAGAGAGTGCAGCAGGAAGACACCAATGCCTTGGGTACTGGAATATATCCGGCACGGGGAGAAGCTCAGGGAGCTTGGTGTGTTCAGCCTCTGGAAGAGAAGATTAAGGTGGAGCAAGGGGTGTTATATGCAAAAATCACTGCCTTCAGCTATTGAAGGGAAGTATAGAAATGACAGAGGACACAACAAAAGGAAAAGAGGGAATAGTCACAAGTTGTGGCATGGCAAATTCCAATCAGGGAAATTGCCAAAGCCAATGCACAGCCACAGGCTGTGTAGGAGATTCCTTGGTGATACACAGCAAAATTCAAGGCTCTGTGCATCAAAGCTGATTCTGCTTTGAAGGTAAGGTTTATTAGATGGCCTCCAGCCTCCTGTTATTAATAACTTTATTTTCTGAAAAGAAATGGCTATCTTGTAACTAAAACATCCATGTGAAGGAAAGAGCACACATTATGTTTCTTTAAATTTTTAAATTACACTAACATTTCCTGTAGTGCTGTGCCAGAGTTAATTCCTTCAACTGAACAACATGGCTCTAAACAGAAATTACAAGGTTCATCTTTCTGTACAGCACAAACTGACTGGTAAGGAAACATAAATGTAAGTGAAAGAACAGTAACACAAGCATCACCGTTCAAAGTAAAGTCAAAATCAACTTAAAAGCTATAATGAGTATAACTGCTCAATTATACAGACATAAGAGGATATTTTCAATTTCTCTGTCCAAGTGAATTCTATTTTCTCATTTGCCTCACATGCAAACATTTTACTATATTCATCTGCAATTTCAAAGGCTCATAATATGTGGGAGGATTTTGTTTGTTAAATACAAACAGAAGTAATTTTATCAACTTAGATTTGCAAGTGACTGACAGCTCAGTTTCTCAAACAAATCTTACTACTAATTTCTTACTGTTACTCAGCAATCACTGCAACCCCAATAATCCTGTATTTTGTAGACAACATACAGTGTACATAACAGCATGTAAAAATTAAAACCACAAGTTTGCAAACAGTTTTACTGTCATCAAGTCTTCTTTTCAAAACAAATTATTAATATTGCTAGTACTGACACATCTTTTTTTCCCCCCTTAAAGACTTTGAGAACCACAGAAAAATGCCATGTAGAGCAGAAAAAACAAAGTATAGAGAAGGATATACTACCACTACTGCTTACATTAACAGCCTCACAAATGCTTGGAAAACTACTTTTAGTAATTTAAAAGCAAACATTAAACCTAAAGGGGAGTAGAACTCCATCAATATGATGTTCCAGAATACCTCCAAATACAAGATAATCATGCAGGTGGAATCAAGGAGTAATGGCATAAAAACTTGTAGATCAAAAGAAGCAGCACTCTACCAAAACCTGCTATTTATCTGTCTGCAAACAAGTAAGTGCTCTCTTTGGCCGCTGGTTAACTGGACCTTTGCTTGCATATAAAAACAAACCAAAGAGTTTTACCAAAAAGAAGGAATCCCTTGCAGAATTTTGACAGTTTAAAGGAAGGTGATGCAGTTAATTAAGAACATTTCAAAAATCTTAAGATGACACAAAAAAAAGACACCGTATGAAAGAAACGAGTGCCCTCTGCAGACAGTGAGGTTAATCTCCTGAAAAGCTGACTGCTCCAGTTATTGAAACAATAGTGACTTTGAACTTTGTGTTCAGGATATCGAGGATGGGCTGTGGTACTCCTTGCCTCAGGGGCAGAAAATCACATTCATTCTAGATACTCTACCATTTTCTGAAGTAACTTGCCTTTATGTTTTCTTTACTTGAGAAAAACAGCAGTCAACAAAAAGCAACTCAGTTCCCTTTTAATGCAGTCTCTAACAAATTAAGTTCTGTCATAAAATAGAGTTGACAGATATATCCTGGGAGCTGATTCCCCACATGTCACTCCCGTGATGTCACAGTTGTTAACATCTCTGTCAGGAACATCACAGATTATTTCATGTTATTTTATTAGTTAATTATATGCTAATTTTCAGATAACACAGAATTCTTTTTGAGGGTCCCTGTGTGACAACACACAGATGATTCTCTCCTAATGTGTGCCAAGTCAAGTAAAACCACCTCTATTTACTGAAGAAGCCAAACCATCCTGTTAAGACAACAAACATACTTATACAGCAATTCTGAACTTTTGTGCAGAAATCCATGTCTCCCAGCGTGCAGTACTCACTAATTGATTACATCAACTCAGACTTCTATGTGATTCTTCCCATCTTTATATATAACTAGTAACAGTTCAGCTATTAAAAATCCGTTTTTCCAAGTCTTGTGTTGAAATAAACTGGGGTCCATTTCTAGACTTTCCAAAATTCCGTTTCTACTTCCAGAAATAATTTTATTTTCTTTGCTTAACTTTAGATAATATTAATTGTATTTTCCTCAGCTGCAGTAATACATACGCATTTTATAACCAATTTTAAGCACGTATCTGTTTGCTGAAGCGTAATTCATGGGTTCTGAAACTGATCTCTTGTTCTATTCCAGAGGAACAATTCCAGCCACTGTTAAAAATCAGGCAGTATGAATTTTCAAGTAAAAGTAACAATAACATTACACTGCAAGCTTCTTGTCACATAAATAAAAATAACAAAACAATCTTATAGTTAGGCAGTGTTGAAACACAAGTCTAAACACACCTTAAAATGTTACAAGTTTGTCTTTGATTTTTTTTTTTATCTGAAATGTAAATACAATTAGCCTATAAAATGTGAAACCTTTTTTTAAAGCGTATGCAGTGAAAGCAGCTAGAGACATATACCTTAAAACCACTTTCTGGTTACATACCAGTAATGCCACCTACTGGCATAAGAGAAGATCAAACTTTTCTTTCTGAATAATTTTTAAACTAAGAGCTTTAATTTCAATACAATATTAACACCACTGGTTACCTTTTCCCTCTCACCCATCTGAAGCAAATAATTTCTTTCATCCAAATTTCTCCACAAGTGAGAGGCAGGATTAGATTTGAATAGTGTTCCATTTAATACTTATGTAAATATATTTAATACTTAAATAAATATCAACACTCATCTGAATATGACAAGGATCAGAATGTAACAATTTTCTTCAAAATGTATCCTCTAGAAACAGCAAGATTTCTCAGTTTCTAAAATTCATTGTCAAATAACCAATAGAAAACACAAACTCATAAAGAAGTTTTGCTAGTTCAGCCCCTATTCAAAATTCTTTCTATCCTTCCAAACCGTATGTATTTGCTAACTCTCAAAATTAATTAGTCAGTTGGAAATCACCTTCCTGGTTACCACATAAAACAAACCTTCCACAGTCATACTTCTTTTCAGGGCTATATGGAGTGTTACCCTCCAGTAATGGAAATACACAGGGGTATCAGAAAACATGAGCAAATTTACAGCCGACTTCTGGAGTTTGCACAATATCTGGAGGAAACACAAGCTGCCATCTCATTTCTACCACGAACAGGTTAATACCTCTCACTTCACACTACAGATGGCTTTGAAGCAATAAATTTTTAGAGCATTTTCTAGAAAGGTATTTTATGTGCACGACTAATTTATAAAAAATTGCATGCATTACTCATTATGAACAAACCTCAGCATTGTTTGGTTTTGGGGGCTTGTGTTTTTGTTTGGGGTTTTTTACATACTGTTTTCTCCTCTTAAAACAAATAAAGTCTGTCTCTGCTTTAAAACACAAATCCTAATCTGGAGTTCATGGCTGAGACCAGTCTCTCTGAGATCAGTCTTTCCAGGAGGTAAATGGAAGCACATCCCTGTTTGCTGAAGTAAAAAGGTTGTCTACACTGGTAACCTGTTTCTGTCAGCAGACATTAATGAACAGTCAGGGAATGAGTGCATGGGTAAGACTTGCATACAGAGATTATTCTCTAACATACCCTCACTACCAGATTCCCAACCTTTAGGATTTTTTGAGCAAGAGGCTGTTCAGCATAACTGCTCAGCAAGACGGTGATGTCCCCTCTTTATTATTCATCTAAGAAACAACAGCAACATAACCCTACCACCAAAACTCAAGTCTGAAAAGGATTTATCCAGTTACCATATTTCTGCCAGTGCAGATTAAAAATTTACAGAAGCTGATTCACAGCCCACTTTGAAAGCAAATTGCAACAAAGCTGTTCAGGCTGTGAGAACTTTTGCATCATAACATGTTTTGGCCAGAAAAGTCAATCTTTGCTTAGCTTTCATACTTGAGCCATATACCTACCACTTAGTCACACACCTCACAGACTGCTGACAACGATGTTACAGAACTGTTTCAGTAACAATATTCTGCTCTTTCTCTTTAACCCTGTTTTGCAAGCATGTCCTTAGGACCCAGCACACAACTCATTTTTTGTCCTCTACCATCCCCCCTAAAACCTTTATTCCTCTGACAGCTGAACTCCTCCTTTCACATCTGGCTACAAGTAGCAGCTGAAGCAAGTAATAGATTTCTTGCTGGATTTTCTTCTCAATCCACTGAGTCTCAAAGTTGGACTTTTCCAAAACTATGATGGAATGCACCCTCAGCATTATTAATCCAGGGACTTTGAGCACTGTAAGAGCATAAGAAGAATGAACTTCAAAAAGCAGCCAGGCTCCTGCATTCTCCCTCAAGCCTGCCCTGTATTACTGTTGTCAGGGGCAGCAGATTGGGCTAAACAAACCACTCATCTGACACAGTAGGGAGATTTGACCCCACAACCAATATCAATCATGTAATGTACTCTCAATCTATTCTTGTGATTGACTTGCAACTTCCAGAAAAGAAATACAAAGAAAAATACAGAATTTCTTTCCTTAAAAGAAACACAAACCCAAAGGGGAAGATGAAGAAACAAAACAAAACAAAACCAAAAACCCAAACAAATAAACAAAAACATAACAAACCCTTTAAATGGTGACCACCAGACAAGAACATAAAGATTTTTTTCCCTAACCACCTTCAACTCAACCTAAAAAGTATACCAGATACACTTCTGCTACCCTATGGAAAGCTTACTCCATGACTGTTCTGGACTAAATCCTCTCCATTGTGAAATTAAGAGAAATTTTGCACAGATTTTAAAAAAACAGCAGAGAACAGCACCTTGTTGATATAATGGCATGCAATGCAGACAGGTATTTTCAGAGAAAGCGTAGTACTTTCTGTGTAGTTGCCAGTCAACATTTAAAGATTGCACAAAACCCCCTAAAAATTAAAAAAGTGGCAAAGAAAAAAAAATACTACTTCAGTGAATAAATTCTGATACATATCTGAGTACTTTAGTGACAAATATTTTTAAGTCTCTGATCAAGACCACAGAGTCTGCACGTAAAACACAGACAGGATCCACAAATTGGTGAAGCTAAGCGAAATATTTGTTTCTTCTCTATATTAAGAATTAGTTACTGTTCATTAACTTCACAGAACTCTCCTAAAAGCAATGAGATGTAGAAATAAGCCAAGGATAGTTCAGTTTGCTGTGTTATACATTGAGAGTAGAGAGCTCTACTCTCAAACTGGACAAAGTGCAGGGCTATAATAAACTATATTAAGAACTTAAATTTATTTACAAAATTCTATAAGCAATAAAATGCCCTCCAATTTGACCACTTGTACTTAGAGCTATGTAATAATGGAAGAGTCATATTTCCAGTTCTTGCTGTCGAGACTGCAGTGTTCTGACTAGATCTCCACTGTCTGTAACAGGGTCTAGACACCTGTGTGGGTGTAAAATGTACCCTCCTAAAGTATCTGCCCTGATTAAAAAAAAATCACTTTTACTGCCCACAAGGTTAGGACATATAGTACAGCTGTTAAGGATCGGGTACCTACTTGCACACTTCTTTAGCTCAGGGGGGTGTGACTGTGTTTACAGAAATACACCTCTGCCAGTTAATACCTGTCTTCACTCAACCCTTAGTGCCCCCTCCACCAAATGCAGAACAGGACAGCTTAGTGGGATATCCCCCTTCAGTAAAGCAATGTGTATTTTAGACTAGGAAATGTCCAAGACAGAGTCTAGTGAGATGCCAATAAAATACTTACTGTACCTGCTGGTGGTTACAGAAGTTAAATGGATTTCCTGAAATGGTATATAAAATACTAGAGCAGTAATACTAAAGGAGTTCACTTGAACCAGACTACAAACTAATCTGGGAGTACTAGAGTATTCCAAAAATACTTAAAGCCAGTAGATTAGTCAACAGTAAGGTTTACAGACAGTAAGCAGATGACTGTGTTAATATAAATTTCACCTTACTTCATACAGCCTACCAAAGGACACCATCTGTCATACACAAGAATAAAGCAGACTGTGATTATTTGGAAGCAACAACAAAGGAAAATGGTCATTTCACCAAAATATATTGGGAGGTGCCTACGAACCAAACATAATGTTACACAGAATTACTGATCTCTCCATACAAAAATGACTGACACTTCACTTGAGAATCACACATAATGTTTTAGTCACTTGTATTCAAAAAAGCTGATGAAAGCAATCAAAAAGGCTCAAAAGATACAATAAGGAAAACACAAAGGACAAAGAGCACATCTGATGACCAATCTAGGAAACAGTGGCTAGTTCGCTGTCAAACTAGTCAAGTTGTTATTTACAACAGTCTCATACTCAGTTGTTATTTACAAGAGTCAGTTAACATACTCAGTTGTTATTTACAAAAGTCAGTAAACATGCTGAAGAAAATTATTGACCTGATAAACAACTGTCACCAGCAGAATGCATAAACTGACAAGAATATACTTTACTGGAATTAGAGAAGAGTTCTACAGTCTCACTTTGGAAACAGCCTTCCTGTAAGAATACATGAACTGTAGTCTTCAAATGTAGCATAATCATTTACAGAAGAGGTTACATGCCATAGCTGCCCAGAACTCAGTGCCGCTTCTGATTTTCCCCAAACTATGCTAACTGGGAAAGTGCAGCTCCTTACTCCCCAAATACTTAGGTACTCTCAGTTTTTTAGCTCAAGTTATCAAATTAAAGTTCAAATTTATATCTTGTGTTTTATTAAATTGCTTAATGACATTATCACACATGCACAGGCATTATCTGCAAGACCAAAACAGTTCTGTTCACAATATATTTTGAGATAAACTTGCAGGAGAGTGGATGCACTATTGTAAAAACTGTTATAACCCATTTTAAACTTCTACTCCCCTGCATTTTTTTTCCACTTGCTAAAACACAGTGCCCCAAAGATGCTTTAGAACATCCTGGTCTTTATACTTCAACACAAGCTACACTAAGGAGATCACATGTAGGACAAACCACCACTGAACTGCACCTGTAGCTTTAAGATAATTATAAACCAAGGCAAATCTACAGTTTGCTTACTGATCATATAACTTAAGAAAAACTTCACAGAAACTATGCTAAGAAAGTAGTTTAAAGCCAGTAAAATGCACAACAACTAAAAATCAAGAAATTGAGAGTCCTACTAAGAACTGTGCTCTTACCTTTTCCAGGACTTAGGTTTTGGTCTATAAACACCTTAAGCTCCCCATTGGCTTCAATTAGTCCAGCCTGTTAAAGAAAGCAACTTTTATTAATTTTACAAACACAGATCGCCTTTTATTGGTAAAGATGAAACGTATATTACCAGTAGCCTCTACTGCTACCACTCTCATTTTGTCACACACCTGCCACTATGAACTGTTTGGGGTGAAGTACTTGTCAAATTTGAAGGTCTTGATTTTATAAATGCCATATTCTTTAAGAGCAAGCAGAAAATCAGTTTACAGCTACTTTGCTATTTGTGTCCTAAACTCTTACAGTGTGTATGCACTGTTTTAACAGACAACTGCAACTACACCTTTCTCTCTGTAGATACTCACCTAATACACAAGGTAAAAACATTACAGCAGAAACAGCACAGGCAGTGGAGAGTGCCTGGGCCATTTTAATGATGAAAAATATCATTAATAAGAAATATATTGAGAATTCAATTATTTTTTTTAAATATCAGAATATAAAACTCTAAAATAAAAAAAAGCTATAGAGTGACATAAGGCTTACAAAGTCTCCACCATCCTTTTAGAAACCTCACAGTAGTGATTACTTTTCAAAATGCTACTAATTGAATAGAGAACAGGATGCAGTAATTTCTTTGTATCTGCAGACAAAATAGTTCTGAGAAAATATTTAATGAACACAGGACATACTGTTTCCATTTAGAAACAACAGCAAGAAAGTCAATACCTGTACTTAACCACAGTGTAGCATATGGTGTTCCAGAGGCTGAAAAGTCCTGAGCTGCTTTTTGCACACTGCAGGTACACGCAGGCTTACTGACAACCCTGAGCAAAAATCAAGTGCTTTGCTGTCAGTCAGCAGCAAAGCTTCTCCATTGCACGTCCACCTGAAGAGAGAGCCCTACTTGGTATCTGCCAGAAGTTTGGGAAAACAAGGAAGCCACTAGGTGATGCTGTGGAGCCATTATCCTCCAGGTATATCAGACCAAGGATTTCTTACCAAAGACAGGAAACTAAGTAGGAAACCTTCTCTCCTGAGTGAATGGGGAGAGAAGATGATGGAGCATAGGAGACAAGCTGGAATAAAGGCATAAAGAGCATGCTGTAATGGCATGGCAGCAATGAGGACCTGGATGCACAGAGAACCCATAAGTGGGCAGACAGTAGAAGTGATGGATAGAATGAAAAGCCTGTGGCAGTACTGTCCTCCATTCTCCCCTCCTAAAAAGTAAGACAATAGCATAGTTTCAGAGAGGCTGCAACAACTTTTCAGTTGTTTCAGAACACTGCCTGTCTTCCTTCTTGCACACAGCACAGATGTCTAAGACCCACTCGAACAAATCACAGTTTTACCACCCTGTTCTCAGGCACCAGAACTCTTTATAAGCCTCACTCTTTATCACATTTAACCACATAATTCAGAAAGGCAACAGACTACATCAGACACCTCCAAAATCAAAGGTATATTCATCAATATGAGACCAGTATTGTGTACAAAGATGTCATTAGGGCTACAGTATGGTAGCATGACATTCCAGACCACTGGAACTCCATGGAAAAACATGAAGGGAAATTTTTGGCTGTTACCTTATACTCCCATTCAATCTAAATTTCAAAACAGAAGTCTTAAACCACCCAGGAAGTGCAGTCTCACTGTCATAATTTCTTTCAATGCAGTACTTAAGTTTGTATTCCACAGCAGAAAGAGGCTCGTACTCAGGACACCTGCAAATTCTTTTTCCATGAGAATGACTACAAATAAGACTGGAAAAGCATTTAATATATTGTGGTTTTGATCAGAAAACCACCAAGAAAATGGCTATTTTAATCTGTAATGTCTTTCTTTTAAGCACATTAATTTAATAATTTTGAATTATTAAATTCATTGATTGGTTTAATATGCAAAAGCAAACCTGCACCGAGTGCATGTCAGTTACAGTGATATTCCAAAACCAAATATTTAAGCTGTGATATTCAGCAAATTCAAGTATTAATGCAAATCACTATTTCAGTAATTGGAAAATTAGGCAATTCAGTAATCAAATACTTATTGGTCCCTTCCAATTCTATTTTTTAAAAATTTGAATGTCTCCAGTAGAATCTTTTCAATTCATTTTAAGTAAATGAACCAACATCATAGTATCAAATAATCTCATAAGTTTCAAGTCTTCTTCTGCATAATTAAAACATACAGTGAAAAAATATTACCCAAAACAATATGCAACTCCAAAAATTGTAATTTTATCTAGCATTACAAAGGTTCAGGTTAACGATACATGCCCTATACCATACTTTTGTGTGACTGAAAGTACAAAAGTCACTGAAAAACTACAGAACATTTGGGAAAAAATACCACACTTAATCAATAAAAGAAAACAATTTCGGACAATTCAGAAGATAGCAATCACTGAATAACAAGCAGTGATTGTTATTGTGGTCTCCTTAGGGACCACAATATTAATGACCAATATAGGAGTTACAGTTCCACCGCCTTTCTACCAGTGTCTTACTAAAGGTTCACCTCTAGCAGTTGAAATGGCATATAAATATTCAACTCACTTGTAAGCATATGCCCAGAAAGACTTCAAGAAAGCTATTTGGAAAGAATACCATGAATCTCACAGCAAAACAGTACTATTAATATTCACTATGAATAGTGAATTTCACTATCCATAGTGAAAATTCTGTTATTCCAGCCCCAGTATGCTTTTCACACTTCTGGATACACTTTTAATTCTAAGGCGAGCAAAACTTATCCCTGATTGAAGGCACAAGCTTTGGTCAAAGAAAACTGAAAAGAAAAGCTGCTGTCCCATACAGAATTCTGGTGTGTTTGTTCTGAAATGGAAACACTAGACAAAACATCTCTCAGTGTGCATTTTGAGCATCCTCCCTATTTTCCAAGCCAGGTTATTCTGGAGGAAGCACCAGGATTACTCCTCTGGGACCTATGTAGCACAGCGCCCAAAAGAAAGAAAGTAGAGGAAAACGTGACTACAGCTCCCACTCAGTATATTACAGTTGCAGAATCACAATGAACCAAAAAAAAAGAAAAACCCAAAACATCACCAAAACCAACCTCCCCCCACCAAAAAAAACACACCCAGGAAAAAGTGTTGGATTTTTCCCCAACGGAAAGGTAACTTTCTGTCAGGAATGGTTCAGACTCAAGGAAATTCTATTTTCTGATGAGAAAATACACTTCGTTTTTAGGCCTTGTCAAGGTACTTGGATTTTTACTATTTTCCTATGTATTCTGTTTGTATTCCGGAGTTTCTTCTTATCTTCTCATGATTCTTAATCTCAAGATGCATTACATCCTTTGATGGTGATCCTGGGGCTGCATGAAATAATAATGCTCTTAATATCTGATTTTGAAAGCTTATTAAGTGGATTCAACTTCACAATTCAGCAGTTTTCCTCTTTGAAGACACATATTGGCTATGTCTACTTCTCTATGGCTACAAAAAGAAACCCCAGAAATCCTAAACAGGCAACAGACACAGGCTTCATCCTTCACACACAACAAAGCCAACAATGATTTTAAAAAATAGCTTTTGACATCCAATACAGCATCTAAACTGTAATAACTTAGTATCTTCCCACAGATCACCAGAAAGGAGGGTAAAGCCCACTGGACAAATTAGTAGATCTGGCAACTTGAACTGCCAAAGCTGTGGTGGAGTGGAAATCCCAACCATCACCAAGGTTTGGTCTCAGCTCATTACTCAGAGCTCCTAAGGAAAAGAAATTAATTGAAGGGCTAAACATATAAAAAAATCAACTAAAGTTAGCTTTAGCCTGCTATGAGATCATCAGCAGTCCTAAGGACTGGGAAGTCTATTTCTGTTTTGTTTACAAGTGAAAACTGAAAGGCACTACAAGTCCCTTCAGCCTGAAAATCATTAAACTGGGAATTATCTTTTTGTTGGGACTGAAGTTAAACTGAAACAAAATTTTCTAAGAGGCAAAGAATTTCAGTTATTAAAAAATCCCTAAAGATTATGAGAGAATAATTTAGTATCTTACTAACAAGCTACTATTTGCAGTCTCTGAAGTTACGCACTAGAAAATCAACATCCTTACAACAAAAATATAATTTCTTCCAAAGCTTTCCAGTCTTGCAATTCAATTTGTTAATAAAAACTAGCATCAAATTATTCACTGAACCTTTAAACTAAACAGGAAAATATGCAAGGTGAATTTGGACAAAAGGACAAAGAACCCATAAAAGCAATAAGTTTACCTGACAAAAACAAGACTGAACAAGTACATGTGCTACATACATGAGATTTAACCCAAGAGGCACATTGCCCCACACTACTTCAAATAATATGAGGAAGAGAAGGGTGCTTTTGTGCCACAGAAATTCCACTTCTACCCTGCTTCTAAGTAATGAGCCTATTTTAAGGACACTACCTGAAAAAGTGCTGAAAGAGCAAAAAGGGTAGAGAAACATAGAAACAGAGGCACCTGCTACAAGGTTGGTTCTCAGAACATAACTTTTCAGTTGTTAACAGCAGATGAAGCCCACAGAGAATGGAGGCACAGGACTGGGTTTGACAAAGAGATACAGGTGCCACAGATACAAGAATGGTTAAAGAATGGGAGTCAGAATGAGACAGTCTGAAAAAAGAGAATTTTGGGACTGGTTTGGGAAGACACAAAGAATGAGCTAGAAAATCAGACGGATGATAGAAGAATTAGGAGTTGAGGTAGAGAAACTGTGAGTCACTGAGAAAACTGGTACGAACCTAAGAGAGCTTTAATGGAACAAGATCAAATCCTGTGAGAAGAAGGGAAGAACGTGGGAAGTGGGAAAACGAACACAATCTAAACTACAACTGAAAGGGGAAATAAGCTGGAGCTCAGACAGAGAAGTTCAAAATAAATTAGGAAAGAAGTAGCAATGACAGAATCAGAAAATGGAGGAATTGGGAAAGAAAAGCATTTCCACCCAGAGCTTGTCAGGGCATTTGGTGCTGTTTGGTTTATGGCTGGACTTCTTGATCTTGGAGGGCTTTTCCAACCATAGCAATTCCACAGTTCCATGACCAGGATGATGTCTCTGCTGTCAACAGGCATTTGCAAAGCCAACTAGCAAACAGCCAACTAACTATTTTACTATGGGCCACTTTATTGACAATGCAGCGTTCCTTTTTTTTTTTGTTTGCCTTATTTCAATATCAAGAAGCAACAGAAAACAAGCAAAGTTACAAAGTGGAACTGGAATAAAGCTTATAATCAGAAATAAGTAACCTTATTTTAAGACTGCTTAAACCTTTATTCTTCTTTCATCCCTCTCCATATGCAGATGTCATTGATAACAAGATGATAATAAACTACTTTCCCCATTGGTTTCCCATCTCATGCAGGGACCAGAGCAAACATGCTTACATCCATTTCATTTTTGCAAAAAATAAAGGGCAATCAAGATATTAAGTAGAAAAATATTGTAGAAAAGGACAAAAAGTTCTTAAATTTAAAACATTTGGATTTTATTTTGAAAATTAAGCCAGTGAAAACTATTTTTTACTGTATAAATAACATAAAACTTTTGAAGTTTGGCTACAGGAGTCTGATTGTTCAAAATTCTCAGATGTGCTGTTTTACTGTGTTTCTGTAGCCTTTTTCTGGAACAGAGATAATCATATCACATCCTCAGTTCATGGCAGTATCTTCAAGATTAATGTGTCTGCCAAACACTCAGCAGTGAGCTACACCATAGAAATGGGCTTTTCAAAGACTACATTTGAATATCTAGCACTTTAACTAAGAAGGCATAGCCAAAGCACCAAAATAAAGGTCTGGATACCACAGAATTGCGAAGGCAAAAAGCTGAATACAGATAAGAAGTTCAGTCAAGCACTGTCAATACAGGCTCTGCTGATACTGTGGGCAAGTTGGACTCCAAGCAATAGGCAAAATGACACCCAAGGTCTCCTTTACTGCAGAATATGTCAAGACCATTAGCTTATTGGCTTTTCTTTCTGACAAGAGCAACACATCCAGAATGCAGCAAAAATTAAATTAAGAATTCACTTTGAAGACAAGTCAAATGGTGGTCCTGTCTTAAGCAGCCAACAGATCAAAAATACCTCAAGAGTCAAAAGTCACTCCATGGTGTTGCTTCTTACAGTTAATTCAATTACTCACATGATACAACCCTTGCAGAATTGAAAGCTGATGTCCCCAAAACTAACAACTGAAGCTGTAAGAATGATACAGAATTGAATATGAGACTCCTAGCGGTGAACATGACAACAAAGCACTGGTTTTTCACTTTTACCACATAAATTAATCAGATAATAAAATCATCATTAGTATCCTCCTGAACTAAATAACTACATGTGGAGGTACCAGCAGCAGCCACTTCCACAACTACATCCTGCAACCGTTCTAGGTCTGACCATAAGAGACTGCTGTCTTCCCAGCCAAACCAAGACAGAGCAGCTTGTTCATCAGCACCTGAACCACAGCTGAAATCAACAAATAACATTACACAAGACCCTTCTAGAACCATTTGCTTCATCAATCCCCTTATCAGTGTACTACAAGGCTCCAGTGGCCCACAGAGTAACTTTCAACCAAATCTGTGTAACCAATAATCAATACTGGAAACCTTAGCAAATGTAATGTAACAAAAGACAAGTAGCCAGAAGCATTTTTGGGGAATATGGACCACTTCCATCTTTAAAATCAAGTTGTCTGCTACCTGCGAACTGTTTCAATATAGACAACATTTAGCAAAGATTGATCCATTCTTCTTCCCACTCCCAATTAGCCATAATAAATTTCCATTAATAGATAATCACGCAATCAAATACAAACATTAAAACAATTAATCCCCAGTGTAACTTATCTTCTAAAATTGGCATTTTTCTTGAACCTACTGCCATCACAGTATAGTTATTCAGTAAAATACTGCAACATACCTATATAAAACCACTACCATTAACGGGCACATACAATTAATGAACAGGCAACAAGAAAATACTTCATTTAGACAAATAAACTGGCAAGGTGACAGGCAACTTCTGAGCTGCTATTTCCTGATTTTATAATATAAACCAGTAGAGGAAAAAAACAGCTCTGACTGCATGCCTGGAATGTATAAAAGAGAGCTTAAAGATCACTTTCCTTTTTCCTTCTTTGAAAAGGAAAATTAAAAAAATCAGCAACGTTCAAAATCCCAAGCAGAGATGCCTTTTTAAATGACCTAATTTCGTAATATTATTTGATCACTAGTTTACAAACTTCTGGACAGATTAGAACTCACTAAAGGCAAACAGAAGTAGATCAAGCTACTGAACTAAAATGGTATCAAAGAAGGTGCATGACCACTTGAGATTCCTCAAAGACTTAACTTCTCTAGACCGCCTCAATGAATTTTCCAGTACATAACCGAAAAATAAACATAAAATGAGAGACATATGCTTGTATTTTAAGAAAAGTCTGAAGAATGTTTTGAAGACTTCTCAATACCTTCTAGGGATTAAAAGTGCATCATGTAAAAAAGGTCCAAAATAAAGTGGTCTTCCTACTTCCATTGGGTTCTTGTCTTTAATCCATCCCAAACAACTTTTTTAGACTTGCTCAGGAGATGAAGAAACATCACATGGAAGTACATGGAAATAAAATGTACAACTTCTGTGGTGTTCTGGCAAAAAAAAAAAATACAAAACCACAGATTTTGACTTCCCACAAAAACAGCAGCCCTACTAACCTATCCAGTAAAATGGTGTGAAGAAACCAGTTCGCAGTTTTTTTAAATATTCTTTGAGCAAAGCATTTAGTAACACTGTGAAATAAATCCACTAGATTAAACTACAAACGTGAATGTATTCTGAATACTCAACTAAAATAGACCAACAGTGTTAATTCCCACATCTATTCATCTCTTAAACAGAAATGTTAGATCAGGTGATGAACTTTTTGCACTATTTATGGTGCATCCTTATATTTCCAGAGGTTCACAGGGCTTCCTTTGCAAAACTGGATATATGTGCCATATCTACTACTCACTAAGATTCATGAAAGTACCATAAAAAACTAAAGAGACACAATCATTTTTACGCAAACTAGGGATCAAGAGAAAAATCCCTCATAAAATAATTCAAGCAGAAGATGACAGCAGAACATTTTTTAAGAATAAATTAAAAAATCTAATTTTAGAACAAGCAGTTCCAAAGCCAATACCACTGTCAGTTACCTATGAAACAGTAACTCAAGAAAAACTACCAAGAAAGGTGTTTTAGTCTGAGAAGGCTAACAGTGGTGTGTCTGTTTAAAAAGTTTTGAAATTTTTTTTCAACTTCAAGTTCTCTGTGCACAAATGGCTTGAAGTGGTCCATCAACGGTGAATGACAGAAACAACCACACACAACAGGACTAGATAAGAATATTTAATTTACATCACTCATCTATTCTGCTAAGTGTAATTTCGGATCAGAAGGAATAGTACTCATTCCATCTGAATAGCCCCTTTCTCTCAATATGCGCTGTAACACCATGCATTAGACTATCCTCAATAACAGATCCGATTCCTGCAAGTGGTTGTATTGACAGTACAAAAATTCAGCAGAAAATAAACTCCATTGTTCCTGCTTCTTCTCTCCTGCCTAACACTGAGTCTTGGAGAAAAGATCCACAAGCTTCTCTTTGCTTATGCTCCTTGAGAGGCCTCAACAGTTCAAACGTGACAGAAGTAACTGAGGGGAGAAACATGGTCACAAGTTGGATCTTCAGACATGCTACAGTTTAATGTAATTCCACAATTTAATGGTGGAAGGTACACTAACCAATGCTATTAAAAAAAAGTATTTATCGTTATAACTTACAGATAATTCTTAATGTATAATTGAACACAAAAGTGACCAGCAAGCAGTGCTCAGTCTTATGCTGCAGCTGGAAAAAAATAATGTATCAAATTTGCTTTCTTGCTAAAGCAATTCCTTCTACTTCATTCAATGCAACATCCTGGCTAGTTTTAGGCACGCCAAGGGTGGATAGATGACCATTGCACATGGGGAGCTGACTTCCCCCCACACTATTACTCCCATGAATCCAGCAAGGGGAACAAGTAGACTGAGGACCTTGATTGGACATTTGGCTCCTTTAGCTCCTGCCTTGAAGGTGCCAATTTGTAAGTAGTGGAAGAGTTCACAGGAGATGAGGCAAACTCAGAGCGACACTGATTAACCAGAAAGAGGAGTTCTGGCTAAGATGAAGTTTCTGGAGACTGCCCATATGCAAGGACCAAGAATTTTCCACACAGTGCAAATGCAGGTGTAAAACTGTACCAGAGACTACTGACCTCAACTTGTCATCCAGACTCTGAGGAAGCAATGCAATGATCCCACTCTCAAGGTATACAAGTCCTTGAGATACAGCAATTGCTCTTCTCCTGTCCACATGTATTTTTTCATTGCTTCTTTAAATTGTGCTAACAGTAAAGTCTTCCTAGGAACTAATATGTCCTGAATCAAACGTGATATACCACATCTGCCTGATTCTGTTAAATTGCTTCTCAGCTGCATCAGCGCTCATAAACCCAAAAATGGCTGCACTTATTGCTATTGCCAGATCACACTGGAAAATGCTGCTTCTTTTTGCCCTTGATCTTTACTACACTTCAGATCCCCTACCCAAAACACAAAGTAATATACTCATGGATACTTTAACCTTCACAAGATAGTATTTTTACATTATTGTTTTTCAGGTTATCCAGCTATAACATTGTGATTATGCACTTTAACTCCACCTGCAGGCTCTTAATTAAGGTGCTATGTATGAATGAATCCTTTTCCCCCCACCTCATAGCTTCCTGACTACTGCTGAGGAAATCAAAGTATTTTGCATAGAACTCCAAAATATAAATGAAAATAGATTAAAATCAATGTTTGCTGCTTATTGACTGTATGCTCTTGACTGTATGCTCTGGAAAGCATTAGAGAGATACGCTTTAAAGTAATACTTCACAGAATTTAGACCTAGACCATATAGTACATACACATTATTTTGCTAGCTTATGTGAACACTAGTTTTGCAATTCTTTGATTCGTTATAAAACATTTCACTGGGTTTGCCAGTACTCTCCATCACATTCCCCCATTTTCTCAATCATCAAGTAAAGTCTCAGTCTGCAACCTCTTACAAGTATTTGACTTTTCTAGCAGGTTTTATCAAATTATAGTTTTTAAAAAGAGGCATCAGAAGAACTGGACAGGAACAATAAAAGGAAAAGTGCTCTCCGGCAGCAGGCAGGCAGAAGCATAAAGTAGGAGCATGTTCTCTCGTGGTGCATTGTCTCCACACCTTCCCCTTCTGCAGGGCTCCCTGCTCCACTGGCACCGTGGCACACTGGCCCCAGCAGCACAGGACAGCAGCAGGATGCACACCTTGCCTGCACTCCCAGGCTGGAGCACTCTGAACGTGCCTGGCCATGGAAATGCCACCTGAAGCTCAGATTAAGGATTTGGCAGCACAGCCCTTCCCACAGTTGAGCCACCTCAGCTCTGCTGAGAAAAAGGGAAGGAAGGGGCAGGAGCAATCACCAACTATGCCATCTTCTTCACCACTACATCTCACAGACAGTTAGAGCACTTGATGGGTGACATGGCAGAACCACAAGACATTAATCACAGCAATATTTTCACATCAGAATGTTTAAATTTACAGCAGCACAGGTTTTCAGAGACTCGGTGCCCAGAAATTTAGAGATACTGTCTGTATCATGCTCAATTCCATTCTTCTGGTTGAAAAAGAACTTGAACTTCGAACAGAAATATGGAAATCAATCTCTTCCCTTCTGAAAATGAAAATAACTGTTATACTAATCTACACCTCTATGTCATAGAATTAAATCACAATTCATAGGGCCCATAGTCAGACATAGAATTTAAAATTTCCCAACACTTACTACACATTTTAGGTGTCATGTAATGGTGGGTACAGTGTGCAAAAAGGTAAGCAGTTCATATTTCTTCCCTGAGGCAGGTTTGAAGTATATGTAGATGTTTTTAAGAACAGGTTAGACAATATTTCATATAGATTTCATACCTTTTCTAGCTACCCCGCTCCAGTGTTTAAGTAAACTTAAAATTTTACCTAAAACCTAACCTAGATATTAATTTTTCTATGTTCAGTTTATTACTTCTTTAGTAAAGATACTGAAAGCCATTTCTTTTTGTATCTGTAGTACCTTGTCCCATTTCTTAAGTATTCTCTCAGATAGGTTATCCCTTCCTTTCTTCCTTAACTACTCTCTTTACAAGAATAAACTAGAGCTTTCAAAAATAAGGTTTGTTCTTAAATGTCTCATTCTCACTTAGATCCAGCAGGACATTCATCTGTATTTCCAGGTGCTAGCAACTCTTCACTTAGTAGATCTCTCTCCCAAAAGATAATATTAAACAAATGTACTTTGGCATCTCAATTACTTTGAGCTGTTTCAATTCCATCTCCTAGTCTAACACTCCACTTTCGTTTTCTTCCCGCTTATATGGCCTATCATTCCCTGAACTCTGCTATCTGTAATGTACTTGGCCACCCTTATCTCTTCCAGGCAAGGTTTGAGTGACTACGTATGTCTGGTTGCTTCTCCACACATTAAGATGTTTTTCAGCTGAACTACTAAAATTCCCTACGAGATTATTTTTTAAGCCTATCACTCTTTCATGGAAATCCCCACTATTTGAAAGCTATAATATTCCACATTAGGCTGCAACCTGCTGTTTAACCAGTGAGTTGTATCACTTTTCTTTAGCTTGCATGCTGTTGTTTTTTAGGGGTTTTGGGCTTTTTTGAAGGGGACATATGTTCTAATTTGAATACAGACTAGTCTATTGTCTTATTTTCAGTAAGAAAACATGAAAGCCCTATTATATTAGGTATGAACAATGACTGACATCTTAAAGGCAGAATAAACTGATTTTTTTTAGTAGGTACCAGAAGGGGTGAAGAGCAAACGTGCTCCATGAGGCAGGCCACTGAATCGAAGTCACAAACCTTAACAGCAGCAATGGAAATCTATGGTGAAAAGTTCCCAAAGCCTGTTTTTACAGACACCAACAAGCATCATTTGGTAGACAAAGATAAACAATGAACACATATGGAGAATGAACCATCGTCCCTCAAATGTCTGATGCCTTCCTGAACTCAAGAAAGGCAATGTGAGTTGACAACAGTAGTCAACGACAACCCTGCCATCTGAACAACACGTGCAGGGTTTTTTTCAATCCAATCCAAACCCAAGCTGTTTTAGTGTTCAATGTGAATGCACATAATGACAACGGCCCAAGCGCTGTTATTAGCATAGGGGATTCTCAAGATTAATCACTCTGAAAAAAATGGCAGCAGATCTGAAGCTGGTTTACACTGTCTACAGGAAAACAGCCTAGGCTTGATGCACAGAATAGATAAAGTTCCACATATTCTTTAATGCCAGTTATTATAAAGCCTGACCTCATTTGCTTTTGTTAATAGAAACATTCTATGCTTCCACGTTTTAGGTGCTACAAATATACTTACATCTTTTGCCATGTTACCAAAGACTAAAAACCAGTAGTCTTAAAATCTTGATGGCTGCAGGACACAGGGACAATGCTATTTTCTGGAAAGCAGAAAGCAAAGACAGCACCAGCTATAAAAAAAATGAAAGGAGGGAAAGTTTTTACAATTGAAATTATTGACTACTACCAAGTACAATTTAGGCTTCTTTTTGGAAAAAAACCCATGTTTTTAAAAAGGGAAAAAGTTTCCCACCATCACCTTTTCGTCCCTCGAGCCCCACGCTCACGTGTGGGGGCACTCCTTTCCCGACGGCGGGGTGAGCGGGCCGTGCCCCGGCAGGGAGAGCCCTTCCCCCAGCCCGTGCCCGACCCCACGCGAGGCCGGTCCCTGTCCAGCTGCGCCCCTTCCAACGCCGAGCGCGGGCAGCGATCACGGCCTCCTCCTCCCCACCCCCATTTCCAGCAGCAGGCACTAGTAGGCCCCAGGGGCAGCTCCCCCCGGGGCCTTCCAACCCCGCTTTTCTCCTTCTCCTCGCAGGCGGACGGGCCGCGGCCACACCGGGCGGCACAGACCGGCGGCCGCCCCTGCGGCTCGGGCACCCCGCGCCCGCCCGCGCCCCCCGACCGGGGCCTCACCGCCCGGGCAGAGCCCGGAGCCCCGCGCCGCCTCCCCCCGGCAGCGAGGGGCCGCGCTAATCGCCTCGGCGGCGGGGGCGCGGGCAAGGGGGGACGCGCCCGGGCGGCACCGCCGGCGGCCGCGGGGGGAAGGGGCGGCGGGCGGAGTGCGGGTCCGCGCCGTCCCCATCCCCATCGTGCCCGACCCGCCGCCGTCCCACGCAACCCCTGGTGCTCCCATCCTCGGGCGCGGGCTGCCCGCACCTGAGCGGCCGAAGGCAGAGAGAGCCGGCTCCATCCCCCGCCGCCGCCCCGAGACAGGGACCCGGAGCGCGGAGCGGGAGCACCCCCCGCCCGCCGCGCCGCTGCCGCCGCTTCTGCTGCTGCCGCTGCGGAGGCGCCCGACTGCACATGTGCGGCGGCTGCGCGGGCCTGGCGGGAGGGGGCAGGGGCGGGGGGAGGCGGCGGGACACCGACATCGGCAGCCCGGGAACAGGGGAGGGAAGCGAGGAGGGAGGAGAGGGCACCGGCAGGGACCGCCTTCCCCCCCCGCGCTCCGGGGGAGGGGGCGCAGGGAGAAGAGGCGGCGGGGCAAGAGGGTCTCCCCGGCGGGCTGTCACTTCCCAGCGCGCCTCTGCCCCCGCCGGCAGCCGGCCCGCCGGGCTCCCGGCCGGCCGCCCCCGCACGCCGCGGCCCCGCACACCTGCCCAGCGCCGCTGCCGCCGAGGGGCTGCCCGCGGGAACGGGGGCGATGCGGATAAACGAGCGGGGACGAGCGAGCGCAGCGATCCTCCCCTCCAACCCTCCCACGGACCCTGCGCGCGCGACCCCGCCACTCTTCCCTCGTCTCTTCTTTTTTCTTTTTTTTTTTTCTTTAATAAAATTAAAAAAAAAAAATTGAAACTTACACTTTTGTGCGTCCCCCTGACGCTGCGCGCTGACGTCACGGGCGCGGCGCGCCTCGCACGGGCACACACGCGGAGCGGCCAAGCCAACCCGCCCGCCCGCCGCTCCAAGGCGCGGAGGGAGCCGGGCATGGAGCATGCGCGGGATTTTCGCGCCTTCTTCCGACTCCCCGCCCGCCCCGCGGTGCCGAGCGGTGCCCGCGGGCGCGGCCGCGCTGCCGGCGCGGAGCGGGGCCCGGCGGGGCAGGGCCGTGCGGTTTCCCTGCCACAACATCCTGCTGCCGGTGCTTCCTCATCGCGTCTTGTCCGGCCGTTACTCGAGCAAAGTTTCGCTTGCAGCGATCGTTGCTAAAATTAGGGATTTTGTGGTAATCCAAGCGAAAGTTTTCCTTCGGGCGGTTGCAGCTTAACCTTGCGCCCAAAAGTAAAGCACCTCGGGCGGTGCAGCCTCTGCGTGCCATGACGACCGCAGAAACAGAGCATGTTAGCGAGGGTTATGTGATGAAATTACATCATTGTCCTGTAAGTGTTGTGGGAAAAAGAAACAACCCCAAAACCTGCAGCGTTGCTGGGGGGCTGCAGAGGCAGAGCCGTCGTAGTGAGAAGTGCAGGAAAGCAAGGGAAGCTCAGGAGCCGTGCTCATCGCCGCTCACAGGGCTGGATGCAAGGCTGTTCGATGGGGAGGAAGCTAGACACAGTTCTGCACGCAAGAGCAAGCCTGCACGGTACAAGGTTGCTCATAACGCAATCGAGAGAGGAGCAGGAAGTAAAAGGCTCGTTCTTTCGCTAAATTCATGCTGCTTCCTGGGAAAGACGACTAGTTGGGAATAGAATACACGACCACAGAGCCGCTACATTGCAGCAGCAGACAAATACAGCAGAGAGAATGCTGGAAAAGATGCATTTCACCAGTCGATCAGATTCACATTCACTTTTACATCTTACTCTGTTGTTTTGGGTTTTTTTTAAGAGGTTGAATTGTTGTGCTTTACCATAATAACGAAACACTACGTTTATTTTCCTGATAAATAGCAATCTTTGGAGTTTTTTATTAACAATTCCTCCCCCAACTCCTCCCCCTCCCCCCCCTAGGGTTGTTACCCCATTGCTCTAGGGTTGTTACCCCATTTCTTCATTCGTCTTGATTAAGATTGATGGGAGTGGCCATCGAAGAAAGAAGGTAATAATGAAATTGTGTTTATAGCATTATAACTTTTCAGAAAGCAGTAAAAACTTTCACACACAAAACCCATAAGCCAGTTGCAGAAAAAAATTGCTTCCTGAAAGATATCTCCAGTTGATAGTGCTGGTCTCCCCCCGCTAGGTCATATATACCGTGCCTGAGGGTTCAAACCGTCTATGTATCTCACATCCCTATCCACCCACCTCCCGCTCTTTTGTTTTACATTAATTCTTGTAGGAAAAACACTTGCAAGTCAACAGAACAAGCACAAACAAGGAGTGTCCTAGTTTGCTAGAATTTATTTTGATACATGCTAACTGCCCAAACATGCTCAACTCTTAGGTAGTGGTTTTTTTTTTTTTTTTTTTTAGCCGAGGGTTGTTCGCAACTAATTTGAAGTGTTTGTACCAGTGAAAAAATTTTCAACACTTCTCTAATCTCTGAGCACACCTTTTGCAGGTATTTTGGAGCTTTAGGATTTTGTTTGTGTTCGTAGTGGTGGAAGGCTATTCCACTTCACAGTTTTCTGGGAAGTGTCTGTCCCTTTTAAGGGTGCATGAAAATCAGAACAGATCATAACTTTAAAGAGCATCAGTGCGGCAGGACTGCATGACAGACGTGAGGAAATGGTCTCAAGAGGTCATCTAGTCTATAGGTAGAAAGCTTCAACAGATGCCAGAGGAAGTGCACGTGAATGGGAGCAATGCAATCTGAACACTGTGATCTGTGCAAACTCATGACTTAATTAAAGACCTCATGTCACCTGACCACCTTGTCAGCATCTGGCCTCGTGGGGAGGTACAATCTCCCAATTCTCAAATTTCTACTCTATTTTAGGAAATAAAAAATACAGCTTGGTACCGTAACTGAAATTTTTACTACTCTCTGATATAGGTTTTTCCCACAAGGCAGGATCAGCTATCCCTAAGTCACTCTTCTCACAATGTTGTCCAGTTTGTTGCCTCCAGCCAGCAAAAGGTTTTCCTAGTCCCACTGTCTTGTGTCAGTAAGTCCAACCCGGCACTGGTAATTACTCAACAGAGGCGGTGGGAGAACCCAAGGAGCAACTCTCCTGAGTGAAGTTGGTAAAGGCATGCTTTTCCCTTCTGCCTTTATGGGTTGAGTGGGCTACACATCTCCAAGCTCTAAGGACATCTCACTGTTCTTCCTTCTCCCAGCAGTAGTTTTGTTGGCTCCCTGGTTGTCAGGTCAACACTAGATCTCTGATCCTTTGCTGCTCCTTACAAGCTATTGCATTTCCCACAAAATAGCAACGCTGTTAGTGTGGCTTGTCTCTTGTCATTCAGGGATCCCATTTCCTCCACCTTTGGCACTGCCCACATACTGGAACACTGCCAGGACTGGTTACCGAGCAGAACTATGGATTCCTTCCCTGGACAAACCCCAGGAGTGCTCTTGTGGTTAGATTGTTCCTGGGTTCGTTCCAACAGGCAAGACCACACTAGATTTCTCACCCCCTCTATTAAGCATCATCATACAGCAATATTCTGTCATAAAAGGCACTCCCACATCTTTTTGCCTGCAAAGCTGAGGCAGGCTTTATGATTGGACATCATAAAACAAGTGAAATACAAGCTTTGTGAGGATGCTTTTCCTCTTATTTGAGAATGATAGGAAGCATAAATTCTTAGCGCTTTTAAAAGGCTATGTAGGGCCATGGACTTAGTCCACCATCACCACATTCTTGTGCCATCCTAGACCTACATCAGCCACAGTTTCAGGAAACCACCTCACAGCTGCCACAAATACCTTCCTACTGACAAACTGAAGCTACCCACTCTATATGGGATAAGCCACAAGTAGGGTGGTTGTAGGTTAGTAGGGTACTAATCTGACCCCAGGGCCAGGGAAACGGCTCACAAAGCACAGCCCACACTGCCAGCTTTTAAACTACTTTGGTTCCTTTATCTTCACAGAATTATCAAGGATAACAATTAAGGGGTAACACACAAGAACTCAAATTTTCAGAAAGCCATGCCAAATAAGCACAGCTAAATCCACCTACAAAATAAATAAACCAACCAGCCTCCTGCCCCCTCCAAAAAAAAGAATCTCAACCCCAAAAGAGCTGAGTGAGTTGCAAGTCAAGCACAGAGCAGACCTTCCTTTTCACTCCCTTAAGTTCAGCTTGACCATAGGAATATCCTCTCATCACTTAATGAGGCTTCTGCTCTGTATCAGCTTTTCTGTATTAAAATGATACTGATCATTAGTTAATGAATGAGATAGAACCACTGTCCAACAAGCTAGAACAAGAATTTCCAGAAAAAGACCATTGTTTTTCAAGAATCCTTCAACAAATCAGTAGATTTTCCTTTCAGGGCTTCTGGAACTCTGCTTTAATTTTACCTGCTTGACACAGAAAGAGAATATTCCACAGTACAAGCATAAGGGTTCTGAAAAGCTGCAATTATATCTAAGTGGGCTGATTATGCAATATTCTCCCCATTTTTCATACAGGAATGAGTGACATTCAGGAATAAGGTGTGTTGTTTCTGTCCTAAGATCATATAATGAGACTACCCCATTTGGACATGGAATTATGCACGGAGCCATTATTTGCATTTCAGGAAACATTTACAGTATCTCAATATACCTCCAGATTTCTATGAGGCAATCTCAAATGACTGATTGCAAACAAATTTACGATGTCTGTTAAGATTACCAATTTGCACTTACATCTAATACTGAACCAGGCAACCCAAGTCTGTGTCAACAAAGAGGCACAGAACACACAAGGCCATTCCTCTTCCCCCAGTTCTCCTAAAGCCTAGCCAAGTTGTCCTGGTTTTGGCCAGGACAGAGCTTTTTTTCACAGTAGGCATGAGAGTGTGGAATCTGGAGTGGTGTGGGCATGTGTACCTTGTTATTCTATACCATCCTACCTCATTGCCAGATGCAGGGAAAAGGGGCTCCCTCTCTTCCAGGAAGAAACTGTTGTTGTCTGGGGGTCCTCTTTGTACGATTTTGTTATTAATATTGTTGCTGTTACTGTTTGTTTTCTTATCTCATTGCTGTTTCCAGTAAATGGTGCTTATCTCAATCCACAATCTTTGCCTTTTGTGCTTCCAACTGGGGGGAGAGGGGAAACAACTGACTGTGGTTTTGGTGACAGCACTAAATTGGGGAATACCATTCCTAAACCATGACAAAGTTTATTTAGTAGAGAACTGAGAGAGATGAGGCAACAAGTAAGGTATCTAGATGCTTGCTTTCCTTTTTTGAACATGGTACCAAAGAGCTTTTCACTCAAATATTTTAAAAGGTATTCAGGAAAATATTGTCTTTCTTTTAAGAGACACATGCCATCAGTATTTCCTAGTCTCTTTCCTGACTTTTAAAGAGTTTTCTAGAGAACTACAACTACCCACAGCAATTTATTTAGATAAAACTTTTACTCATCACAGGTGCAGTACATCATATAATTGCTTCAAGGGCTAACTAAATGACATAATGGAAACCATACAGAGGTCTCTACCATGACCTGTCATACATTTTTCCCCCTGAAACAGGTACAAACTACATGTGAAATAAGCATCTTTCAAAGCCAAAATGAAGCATTTAGGAGAGATGCTTGTATTTCATGCAGAAACAATGAGCTAGGTGAGTGGACAGAGCGGATAACAGAGTTAAGAAAAAAATTATTTCAGTGAGGTACCTGGAAAAAAGGTCTGAGCTAGTAGACTGTTAAATGGAACCATAAAACCTGAACTGCTCCTCTATTTTGAATAAAAATATTGAAATATAGCAAAAAAATCGGTTTTGAATTTCTTTTCTGCTATAGATTCATTTTATTAAACAATATTTTATTAATAAGGCAGCTTTTTGTTTTCTGCATTTGTCTGTTTTGTGACAACTTTAGAAACCATTTGAGGGGAGGTGGAATTGCCATACATTCCTCCAATCTTTATGAAGCATTAGTGCCTAGAGGGAAAACCCCAAATCCAGTGAGCAACAACTCAAACATGATGATTTCTACCCTGTCCCACCAGTACATACACGCTCCAGACTATTCCAAGTTTCATTTAGACAAGCCCAGCAGATGTCAGAGAAAACACAGAAGAAGCTGAGCCTCCTATGGGAGAAAGAGTACAAAAATCCATCCAAAGCTTTGTGTTGCTACTTGGAGGAGAATTTTCATTTTAATTGGCAACTTAAACCTTGTAACATGCATTTTCTAACCATCTGGTGGGTATCAGTGTTATTTCAGAGGACACTGCAATACTGACCTGAAGTGTTAATGTATGTTAAATAGTATTGGTTTTAGCAGATGAACCTCAAGATGATTCTTAAATGCTTTGTCACAGAGTAGGTTATAGCCTATGAGTAAGCTTTCTCTATGACACTTAAATAATGGGCTTTTACAAGACCTATCTCATTACATAAAACATTTTAAAGAAAAACCACATTTAAGATCACATTCAAAACACTGTTTTCTAAAATATCATGGTATTTTAAGAAGACTAACAATTTATTCAATGTAAATGTAACTTAAAAGGTCATGGAGTTGCAAATACACATCCAATCTACTGTTTCCAGTTTTCTGCAAGCTAATTTACTTAAAATAATTTCAAATCTAGAATAGTGTCAACTAAGATCCAACTTTCAAGGTTACAAGTACTATTTTTCACATCTAATTAAAATTACACTTCCCAGTTTTACCATATTTATTTTTGATTTAAAAGAAAACACCCCTGTAAACCATTACTGTAGCAGCAGTTAGCAACAAGAATAAGTAACAACTTTCAGTCTGCAAACATAAATTATGCCCTTTCTTACTGTCAGTTTTTAGTCAAATATGTAAATAAATACAAGAGCTAACACAAAATATACCACTATAAGGAAATATATTATATGCTGCAATCTGGAATAAAACATAATGCAGTACTGGCTGCATGAATTGGAATATGTAATTAATTGCTTGGAATTGATGCTAAACAGTTAAACCTTTTCTTTGTGTAGAGAATTACTCTTTTATCCACCATTATAAATTTGTTTTGTAATTAATTTTATACTGCTATATTAAAATCATAAATGTGAAAATGACTCAAGTCATTTAGTGAAAGAAGATACCATAGGCACCATAATATATATATATATGTATATCTTTTTTTATCTTTTTGAACAAAATCTGGTGATGAACCAGCATTAACAGGATGAAAATTAAAAGGCACATTCAGGCAAAAAAACCCAATCAACATAGTTTGCATGACACTATATTTAAAAAAAAATAATTTATGCTCTGAATAACAGATTGAAACAGAAACAAATGTTGTAGTAGATTCCAATCAAAGTAAATTTTGTAAAAGGTGTGCAATTCATATGACGCAATTACTTTTTAGTGTTGAATTTTGTTTTAAGGTCAGTATAAGGCTTATAACCAAGTGCTTATTAAGAGGACTGACTACTCAACAGGTCTTGTTTTCTGAGTGCATAGAAATACAATGAGCAATGAAGATGTTTTCCTTGCAAGAGAACATATCTTTCTACTTGTACAAATCTTGATCAAGTACTTGAACGTCTTTCAGGTCTCGGAACACATTTCATAATTGCAGCTCTCCACAGGGCAGGGGCAAGTAAAAGGCTTAGAGTAGTCACACTCAGAACAAGAAGATAGACCTGCAAAAGGCAAAGAAAAGCCATTACTTCTCTTGATTACATGGTAGTACAAAGAAGTATCTAGAAATTTGAGGAGATTAGGCTCTTCTAGACCATGTTTTCAAGAGTCTTCACCTGTCTTCCTAAGCAACTTTGCAAATTGCTACAAAAGCAAACAAGTACATGCTCAAATAATCTAATTACCTGTTTACCTGGTGGGAAGAAGCAATTGCAAAAACATCATTATGAGCTTACAGAAATACAATTGTGCTTATGTGAAAAAAGTCAAAAGCCAATTATCACTTTATTTAAAAACCAAAATGAAAATCCCCAAACAAACAAACCAAACCGACCCCCAATCAATCAAGCAAATAAAAAACCCCACCACTACCACTCTTAACCATTCTGGTTTAACAATATAATGGCAAAGTTCACTGCTAGTTTGCTTATCAACAGAAAAAAGCAAACATAAATCCCTTTAGGTAAAGAAGATGCTACTAAGATGCTACATCTTCTAAAAAAAAAAAGGATCCTAACTACATAGTTTGAATAAGTCTTAGAAAACAGTGGCAGGAAGTAGTTTTGAGGTTTCAAGCAAAAAAATGAGTTTAGGAAATTTCAAAGGTATACAAACCTATACATTACATAATCATGTGAGAGCAGAAAAAAATGAAAGCTTAAAAGCCTCCAAGCTCAGTGGGTAGGCCCCTAAACTGGTTCTGTGATCACATATAGATACCTTGAAACTCTCTGCAAACATGCAATATTTGTAACTTAATTATATGAAGCAGTGAACATGAAAGTGAATCACCTTTACTCAATGAAAATTAAAACCTCAGAGCATGAGGAGAGCATTTTTTGTGAGCAGAAGCACAGAGGATAAAGCAGCTAGAGCTAGAAAGTGAGGTCAGTTCCTGTATCTCTACAGCAATAATTTACCTAATTTCATAAATCAGACTTTATATTCTAAAAAAAAAGTAACATTCTTACAGTTCAGAATAAAACTAAGGCTTCTTTCCCAGGGGACCTTTTTCATAACTATTGAAAACATTGGTTGTTTCAGGATTTAAAATGAACAAGCTTTACAGTTTAAAGTGATTACAAGTGTATTTGCTTGTTTAAATGTTAAGGCAATTTTCACAATATCTGCTCTCCAGTTCTTATTTTCTGGTATTTCCTTCTTCAAATCCTAAATTCTCTCTGTATTGTACACTCCTATACATCTTTCAATAGCTGTATCAAAATTTTAAAAGCAAAGGCTTCTCAGTCTTTATGACTTAGGTACTATCTGCACATAATTAAGTTGTAAGTGAGATAAGTTAAGGTAAAGCATTTATAACTAAGCTATTTAAAACACTAAGATACAATATGAAACAAGTGAGAACCAGCACTGAGAACCCTGTCAGGGACGTACAAGTATCCATTTGTATGGGTTGATTCTACTTTTTTAGCAGTTGAGAGGAGCCACAAAATTGGAGTGTATTGGTATTTCAAATACTCGGATTTTGTAT
The DNA here is from genome assembly GCA_003676055.1 of Chloebia gouldiae. Classification (NCBI taxonomy): domain Eukaryota; kingdom Metazoa; phylum Chordata; class Aves; order Passeriformes; family Passeridae; genus Chloebia; species Chloebia gouldiae. The sequence goes on along the minus strand of QUSF01000007.1, from coordinate 23,070,674 downwards.
TACAGTGTAGTTATTCAGGTGCAAAAAATGAAGTTAATAACCAGAGAACAGCTTACCTCCCGAGATATGATCCCTGCTCTGCGTGCTCTACTTCCCAGAACAAAAGAGAATTCACTGACTTGTGCCAGTCCTGCTGAGACAATCCACTTGATATATTGGCTGGTCTTTGGAAGAATCAAAGAAAGGACAAGCACTGCCAAGACAAACTTTAAAAACAGGTGGTTTTGAGTTATTGGGGGTTTGTTTTGTTTGTTTGTTTAAATAAAGACGCACAATAAACAAAACAGTACTATCTCTGTAAGACAGCATCAAATAGAGTAATTTTGGACATAACATAAATTAATGGACTTCTAAGTGTGTCTTCTGTATTAATGTCAAAAGAGACATACATTGCACAGTAAAAAGTAGCATCTTCTTTACTATAATAAAACACTTGATAACTATCACAAGTCCCAAGATTGAGAGAAATAGATGCTTTGCCATGTGCAATTTATTTTAACATTAAAAAATTTTCTTTTTAAATACCTGAAGAATATTGTATCAAACTGTATTCTAATCAGTAACATTCCTTGAAATACATATTTACAGTAATATTCTCTGTTATATTAAATGTTCAGTTCTTGCATAAATTGTCTTTAGGGCATGCAGCACAAAGATTACTTAGATTAATGAAGATTAAATTTTTTTTAAAAGCATAAAAGAAAATACCTTCATTATGACGACAGACAATGTAAGGAATAGCAAGACTGTGAGTTCATATATTACAAAAGTGGGAAAAACATGAAGTCCTAGAAGGAAAGAAAACAATATTGCACAGTTTGAGGCCAATATCTTAGTATGGTAATTTTCTGGGTTAAGAATAAATTTAATTGCAAGACTGTATTCCCAAAACAAATAAAACAAAAAGCCTTAACTAACTACCACCCACTTGATCACTAAAGCCCTAACTATCTAGTTGATCACAAAAGCATGTCCTGCAATATCCCTTGTTTCCTTTGGGGAAGTTTAGCACAGGCAATATTCCCAACTGAAATTGCATAATTCCCAAATTGCGTATGACTGATGCACAAGCACTTTAATTTCTAAAATTTTCTGTCTTCCATACCAGTCAGCAATACAACATCTGAACTGAAACACACATCTAATGAAAGCTATAAAAATCCTGCAAGAAAATAATTCCATTGTTAAGCACAGTCATTCTAATATTTTGCTGGTCATTTAACTTTTTTTATGGTATTGTAATGGACTTTCACAGTGGGAGGAACATGATAATGATACTCAGTATTTGCACAGACTATAGCTACAACAGAAATACAAAGTGTTTTCATTCTACAACTTTCACTTCCAAACTCTAAAAGTCACCTGAACTTGAAAAGTCACTTAAGACTGGAATCAGGTAAAGCCATAAACCCTTGAGCACAGTCTAACAATTAAGGAATTACAGAAAAACCCATTGCTATTATGTTGATGGGGTTACTTTTGTTGGAGTGGATTGTCTTTAGGTTTTTTTGCAATATTTGGTCATTTTAACTTGTTAATTAAATAAAGAAAGGTAACAACAACCACAAAGAACGCAAAACATAAAACTAAATCCTGCAAATATTAAACACAAGAAAAAGAACTATTTGTTGGAGAAGTCCTAGAGTCACTGAAGAATGATCTTAGAACTAAGCCCATTTTTATCTCCTGAAGTATGCAGAACTTCTGCAGGCAAAAATAACTGCGTTGTCTTCGGAAGCTCATTCCTTTTTCATAAAAGCTTCTAAAAAGTGAAATCAAAATAATGGTGGTGTTCCAGACAAATTCATAATAGCTGGCTTTTCTCCAACCCAGTTATTTCTGATGAAGGACAAGAATTTAGCTTTCTAAAGCATAAGGCATGTAAATCAATGCTGTAAGTAACTTCTTATTTTAATGCAGGACAAGGTTCCACTAATTTTCCCTCCCTGTAGTGCTGCAGATCCAGATGAGCTGTAGAGAATCAAGAGTTGTCATCTCTTCCAGACTTACAGTAACTTCACAGGGCTTCATCTGGATGCACATTCAATTGCCAATGGAAACCTTCTTCAATTACATCAGAGATCTTTACACAAGTGCTACCCAGTCAGCACGCACACACCCTGTTTTATTTCTTAATTTCCTTCCAACTACTGAAACGCAAATGCAAAAGACTATCAATGTAAAAGAAGAGACAGCAGAATAAGAGCCCAAAACCACACCAAAAAAAAGAAATCCACATATATGCATAGATTCATGTGGAAGTAGCAAGCATTTTTACTTCAATATCACATCCACAGTGCTCCTTCACCTTTAGGTCAACCTCAGAAAATATATGAAAAGCAATTAGAGAAATACAGCCCATAGCAATGGCATGTTTGATAAGAGGGACAATTCTGCCAGATCTAGAACTGAAGGCTTCCAAGACAGGCTATAAGCAAAGCTGAGTGCTCTCATCACTACTGGTGTGTTCAGTTCTGGAGCACGCAGGCAGTCTGAAGTCCATTTGAACAGCTGCCCAGTGTGGAGATTATTGCTATATTCCAAAGAGCTGAAGCACAAACTATAGCAGATTGCTATATCAATTCTTTGGAGGACAGTGTCTGCAAGGTGGAAACAAGTCTAAACCTGTCACACATGCTATTCTGAGCAGACAAAACAACATGCGAGAAAACAGACTTTTTTTGAAGGAAATAAATCCCATCATAAGGTATTCTTATGGTCAGTACAGACCTTCGCCCCATTCCTAGATGAAAACCCACAATAAGGACAGAAGTGCTATCAGACTTCTATGCAACCACATGGTACCTTCCTGACAACACAATCAGAAATATTCATTTCATAGGCAGAAGGTGCATGAATATGGCCAATTATTTGCAGTAGTTTTGATCAAACTTCGACTAAGCTCAGAAGTAATTTTGAAATCATTATCTGACATGGAAGAAACACTTCAATTAACTCTAAAACTTCAGCAGTGTCATCAGCACATGTCACACTGGCCAGCAGTCAACAGCTAGGATAACACTTAGGTACACTTTTACAGAGTTGACCACAAGTTCAGCTCCAAGCAGTGTTCACAAAGAGCTGGAACAGAGGCCTTGGGATGCACCACTGTCAAGCCAAAAAGCACAGTTCACTCACAGAAGTTGGTATGTGTTCTATGGACAATTACAGGTAAGACTTTTCACAATCATTTTAAAAGTACTTTCTTCTTAACAAGTAAACTCCCTCTTTGCTCAATTACACAGATTCTACCAATCTGATGGATAGCTTCTAAACAGCATGTGAAGATCCAGAGGTCTTGACCACATCCCGGTTAGATCCAACATCAAAAAAGCAATCTTGGAGATCTTTGACGGCAAACAAGAGTACAAAAATCAGAACTCTGTGAGTCAAACTGGAACCAGTAGAATTTATTCTGACACATCCTCAAGACAGGACATCACTCAAAAAAATCACATTAGCTATGCATTGTGTCTACTAAGATGTCTGTGTCTACTGAGGGTCCTAAGATCATAGCCTGCATATGCAATAAATACTACAGCCCTGGCTAAATCATTAAGTAGCAGAGGGGAAAGCCAATCTTCTTAATCTTTCTCCAAAGGAGAAAGTCCTCCAAAAGGACTCCAAGGACTCTAAAGAACTCCAGAAGTGTTTTTGATTCTATTATCAGTTCTGAGAGCATGAAACCTCCAAGTTTCATTGCACTCCATGCAGAAAAACAAAGCAGTAGAGCTGGATGGATAAGAAGAAGGAGATGCATGCCACCTAACAAATTCCAGTTGGGATCTTCTCAGATTCAACAGAAGTGTAAAGAGGCTCATTGGACAATCCTCATGTGCGTGTTTGTTCTGGACAGTGGTGGTGCTGGCAGTGTCAGCATCACCCATCTTCTGAAGAAAAAGACCGAGCTGTTAAAGGGTTTTCAGCATCTTGCATTCAAGGTCCAACACTGATCACAGGAGTTATCCAGAAGGGAAACATAGAACCTGGAGGTGGGTACATCTGTAGAGCACATTGAGAACCCACAACTTGTCAGTCAGGGGAAGTAATCTGTTACCTCACCAGTGGCAGAGAGGATCTTGATGACCAGTTTCAAACTCTATATTCCACATACAGACTAAAAAAGAAATGGAACTTTTTTAAAACAGTCAAACAGTCCATGCAAAGATGCCTTCCATCCTTCCAAAACATAATCAAAACAAAATCAAATGATGTATGGGTAAAGATCTGTGCACTAGGTGTACTAGGTACAAAAACAGAAATGCAAAGGAAAGTGCCCAAAATGTGGCTCTAAGGGGTTGGTAAAGATGTTCTCTCAAAACTACCAGGAAGGACAGAACCTAACAGAAACTCTTAAACCTCAGCAGGTGGCATAAAGAGTGCCAGGAACCTTGAAGAACACCCAGAGGCCTCAATGAATGTACAGATAGAGAGTAACTCAAAGTGCAGCTGTTAATGCCTAACTGCAAAGGTGCATGATTGCCACAAATGCACCCAAGCACAAATTTGAAAGCAGTACCATTGCACAGGTCAAGCTAAGGGCAGGTCCACTGCTATGGATGTTACATGAACAAGTAATATTCAGCTCAGCTTTTAGGCACCAGAAGGATTTCTGTAGTAAGAACAGAAAAGCAGGCATTTAAGACAAGCAAAATGGGAATTAACTTTTCCAAATGACATATTTACAGTCACTTTTCAATTAAGATAATTTTTTCCATTTGTGTCTTTATTCTAAAGGGACCAGAAATGATACTACTGCAGGGGTGTTCCTCAGGAGCTCAAGTGTTTCTGCTCTCTATAAGGTGCTTGCTGCATATAGTAACAAACAAACCTTCTCTTTAAGCAGGGAGGAAGAATCTTTCCCTATGGCTTTTACATAATTTTACACAGTAAATCTCTATATATTTATATATACATATAATGTGCATGTGTATATATGTAGGTAGAGAGCAAGCAAGAAGTCTTTAAAAAGAAATCTAGTAAGAAGAAAAATTAAGGAATACTTTTTGTTTCTCTCAGGTTTTCTTTGCAACATCACATTGCTCCTTTTTAAACCTACCTCCTTGTCACAGAATTTACTGTTAAGCACAAAATTTAAAAGTAATTAAAAGTAAAGAGGGAGGTGATGGGCAACTTTTATTTGGGAAGGAAGGGGATTTTCTTTGAGGGTGGCAGGTTTTTAGGGTTTTGGGTCTTTTTTTTGTCAGTTTTGGAGGGGTTTTTGTTGTTGCTTGGTTTTTTTAAAACAAGCAAGCATTATCACATTTTGTCAGAGGCCTGTAACATAATTCTTCTGATTTTTTAGCCGATTTTCTTCTGATGTAGGAATAACATTCATTTTCTGTAAAATCACAAAAATTTGTTACACGATTTTCTTTTTACTCCTTCTTGCAATTATAATGGCAACATTTGTAAAAAGGATTAAAAAAAAATCTGTAGCAGAATGACTAAAATAATTTCCTTAGAGTAAAATATAGGCTGTATGGAGTGCTGCTAACATGTCAACTGACATATTGCTATTTTCTTATCTCTATTCTTCATTTATGCAGCCACAAGAGTGTAGGACAGGATTTTTGTTCAGTCCCTTGTAAAATTAACTTTGGGCTTATAATCACTTGCCATGCTTTGTATTCCTGATAAGACTATCCATTCCATCACCATCTTTATTGAAACACATAAACAACCTACATCTGTAAGCATTTAGCAATTACTCATGCAAGCTTGTCAGTTACACGAGCCCAAGTTTCATCAGAGTTCATCACTGTCCTCCCATTATTAAAAAATAAGTTGTTCAAATAAACATATTTATGACTAAGTAATCTGACTCATCACCAGAAGGTATTATCATGGGCTAGATTAAAAAAAGATGAAAATAAAATTAAGACTGGCAAGCATAGGTATTTAATTTTTGTTTTGACAGCTACCAGTTTTAGTTTCTGTTAAGAAACAAAGAGTATCAAACAGTTATATAAAAAGGAAAAGCATTAAAAGTATGCTGATGATGGGACTTTACTGTTATCTGAATAAATACATGGAGATAAAAAGAACAATTAAAAAATTAAAATAACAGCAGAGGAAAATCCAAGGGTAGTGTTGAAAAAATCCAAGCCCAAACCCTAGGACTTTCTGAGTAAATATGGGTTGAAGGAGGTTGGGTTGGTGAACCAGGCCACATCCAAACCCTCTCTCAGACACTGCAATGTCCCCAGCAGAGGGACATGCACCTCCTGTACAATCCACAGGGAGAGGCAAGTGCTTTCACAGGGCTGCCTCCTCACCCACTGCAGCCTCACACCTCAGTGATGTTCCAGTCTCCTTTAGACAAAGCGTATTGGGGCACGCACAGACAGACAGAGAATGCAGCAGTTCTAAAGCAGGTCACTGATTTACTGTAAGTATTCTGAATTAACTCCTTTTGGATGTCAAGCATAATGAGTTACTCCCTCATCTTATATCTCAATGCTGCATTTCAGCTGGCATTCAAGTAGTGTCTGAGATACGTCTTCTTTCAATTATTTTTTCCCTGCATTGAGAACATGCAGATCACACCCTCCCAACTAAATTTCTAAAGAAACATGCTATACAAAATTATGATACTATGACAATCTGCTTCTATAGAAAACTACATCACAAAAATCTGAAATCTACTCATCAATTGACTCAAATAGTAGTACAATTTTAGTATAAATTACATATACAGCTGCTGGAAAGACGAGAACATTCGAAAAAACTCCAACGTATCAACAGCCAAACCACGACCTTTTTATCTTAAAATATTTAGTTACATGTTTTAAATAGGATGATTTCAGAATTAACATTGAAAATCTGACACTAAACCAAGACTTGGAAGTACAACATCGAAATGGCTTCTGAAACTGAGTGTTACATTTAAAGTAGTAGCAAAGGCAAACCAATGTTGTGGTCAATTAACAATACAATATTTTAACAAAATAAAATCCATCTCCTCTCCTCACGTTATAGACACCATTTTTTTCTCCTCATCCATATTGTAAGCAATATATTACATATATTTTATATAGTATAGATTTAACATTATTTAATATTACACACAAGTATCAAATATTTTAAAGTAAGATTTCTTGGAAGTTACCTATAGATGCAAAGAAAATGATGGCAAGAAAGTCACGTATTGGTTCAATACAGCACATAATCTCCTCAGTTACCATGTGACCCTGAGAAGAGATCAGAGCTCCAGCTAAGAAGCATCCCAGCTCCATTGAAACATCCAACAGCTCTGTGATCTGTTAAGGAATAACAGAGAATCTACTGCTGAGTGACTTAATATACCATTTCAAAGTGAAACTATAAAACTTTACATTGTATACCAAATGCAGGAAATTACTATGTCTTTATGCAAATTCAACAGCAAACAGAATTCCATGTATGTATCTCAATGTTCTGCGCTACTGTATTTATACTGAAGACTCACAAATCTGGTTTCTCATTTTATGTTACGTCCTTTCCCACAAAACCAAAAAAAATATTTCTTAATCTACACTGCAATGTTTTGTGCGACCCTTACAGACAGCATCTGATCTCACAAGGCAGAGAGAGACTATGACAGCTCTGGAGTCAGGATTACATAATACACTGAGGCTATGAAATAAAGCATAAGAACAAGTTGTTTTCCAGCTGTCAAACAAGAGGGAAAAAATGAAAATCTAAGCTTATATTTGGGAGAATAGTCTCCATCTAGCAGAAGTCCCAGCGTAAATCACATTTTATTATTTTAAATTTGATTCCAGTGTGTCTGTGTGCTTTACTGAACAGGGATTCATTTAAATGTGTAAAGTAAACTGCTGAAATGAAGCACAATGACTACTTGAAAGAATCAGACTGCTTCATTCTTTTTTAATATTTTAATGCCATACTAGAAGAAGAAATGAAACATGTAAAGAGACTAAACAAAACAGAAAGCAAGTGTTTAAGGCAAGGTTTGGAACGCTAAAAAAAAGACAAACTGCACTTCTAATGTATGGTATGGTATAACGTATGTTTTAAAATAATTACTTCAAAATCATGCAGCTGCAGATGGTCATCTTGCTGAGAAAGAACAATGTTATTAATATTAATAAAACATTTAAAACCAACTACTTAGTTTTATTCTAATTTAGATTAAGCACTATAGCACATTTATTGACACCATTCATCATATCCTGAATGTTGTTTTACTGTAAGATATTAAACAAAAACTCAGGCAACATGAAATTAATGGAGGAGTACAAAAGAAAATAAATAAGTCTTCACACTATGCATAAGATAGCACCTAAAAAAACCTCCAAGACCTTTGTGTATTGAAACAATAATGTCTGAATATTCATCACATAACTGTATTTGTGATAACTCTCTGTAATTTATTGCAAGCTATTTAAGGTAATAAATTGGTTGTGTCAACTAATAGAATTAGTTGCTGATCATGCAAAGCAAAAAAGGTAATGTAATTCTCATTTTAAAACAAAAGGAATTTCAGTGCTTTTTAGAACAATTTAAAATTGTAAGAGGGAAGAAGGCAATATATACATGAAGGACTTTAAAATCACCAAGAGATGAATAAAATTAAGGAAACAGTTATGAATAGAAAACATTTAAGTTTTTCTCAATCGTACATTAGTTATTTTAAAAGTAACAGCCTCTTGTGGATGATTAAGATCCAATATAGCCTATTCAAATCAAGTTGGAATTATTTTTACTACTCAACTATAATCTTCCCATACTTAAGTGCTATCAACAGCCACAGAGCTCTACATCAAAACTTTTATAACTAGTATTTTAAAAATTCCCTTGGACAGGATTAGGTTACCATAAAGGAAGACATGCAGCATACCTTGTACCAGAACTGCATGATACTGCAGTGTTGTGAGAATCACTCTTCCAGCAAGGAGCAATTTGAGTGTGAAAGAAACATGTTTGTTCAGAAAGCATCAGACATAACTGGAGCAAACTGCATGTCTAACTGGGAATTTATTCCCATAGCATAAAAACAGAATTACATTCCTTCAGTTTATGGCAAGCCAAGTATAAGATCAAGGGCCTAGTAAAAAAATAGGCAAGTTTTACTGTTTCTTGTCTAGTATCTGGGTACTACACAACGTCAGCTCTACAAAATCCATAGGTCACTCTACATAAAGAAGAATGTAAAGTGTGTTAGAGAGCAAGAAACGAACCAAGCAATTATATCATCTGCTTAAGACTCTCTCCCTTCCTCCAATTTGTTCTTCAGATTTACAGAATCAACTAGGTTAGAAAAGACCTTTGTGATCGAATCCAACCTTTTATATGTAGCTTTATACAGAAATTCCTTTTACAATTCCCCTCTTGGTTGCTGGTTGTCCCATAGTATGGCCTACAAGTGGACACATTTCCTCAGCTAAAACTGTAGCATCAGGGCTTATTATATATAAAATATGGGCACATGTGCACACACATACCGGAGAGGACTTGCTTCACTGGCAGGAAGGCATTCACAGCAGAGTTTTTTTACATAAACAAAACCTGGAGAGTATTGAGCATTTAGTATTCCCTCTCTGCTTGCATCACTTCTAATGTTCAGCCTTTACCAACAGAACTTTAGCCATTACTAATCCCCGGGCTTTGCACTGTCCTCTTCTCAACTCTTATGTTACAGAAAGCCTTGTCAGTCAAAATTACATGAAAAACTTTGTCAATTCACATGCTTTTCTCAGCATAACTTAGTTTCCACTTGTATTCAAAGGCCTCATTTTACTCAGAAAGGATTGCTTTGCTTTCACTAGAATATTGGATTTTTAAGTTGAAATGTTCCACCACACCAATAAATAAAGAAATAAACATTACTGCTATAACATGTTCTGGGCAAATCTCAACCATCTGTTCAGCAGTTGTTTTGCTTATATTCTCTAATGATGTCTATCTTATTTCTACTATTTAATCATCACAGAAGCTTAATGAATATGGTAAGCCAGTAAAATTAAGGAGAATTTTTGTGGAAATAAAAGTATTAGAATTTTAGGCTTTAGTAAATTAAATGTATCTCAAGAATAAAGAGGTGAATTTTAAGCTTGCATTTCAAGAAAGTGAAGCTGTAATGGAAATTGAAACAATTCTAAGTGAACCTTGTAAAAAGTCTATCTCAACTGTATTTTATGAAATAATTAACTAAAATATTTGAGATTACAGTTCTTCCTTAATCTTCTTTTAATTGAAAAGAGAAAAGAGTTCATAAGCAGTTTATAAGCCATTGAGAAGTACTTCAGGCAAGCAAAGAATGATATTCCAATACTAGTAACAATATCCATAAGACACTGCACAAAAACCTTGTACATTTTCATATGTAAAGTACTGCAAAAACATCACTGTATTTTCTTTTCAGTATATAAAGCAAACTGGCAATTTGCCTCCACTTGCTGCCAGCATCCCAGGTCAACTATCAGGCAGTGAAACTAGAAGCTACTTTTATCCCATGTGTCTGCACAGTCCTATAAACATGTAAATGTAACTGCTGTCCTTGTCAGGTCAGATTTTATATTTTTCTATTTCCCTTACAACATTCCACAATTTCAGTTTCAAAAAACAATAAAATTTACTACTGTTGTCCCGCAGGTTTCCAGTGCAGCACTTCATTATCAGTGTTTTAAACAATTTTTCTTGTAATGTTTCTGTACATATAGAACATGAAAAAGCAACACTACACCAATGAATCCTTAGGCTGGCATATTCTTCAGCTCATCCTGGAAAAAAATCTTCACTTACAACTACCAGTTTGGCCATTGATCCTGAATGGTCATGTTTAAAACCACAAGTTAGATTTGTTCCTTATGTTGCAGTTCAGGAGAACAGTTCACCAATCAAAACAAACAAACAAACAAACAAACTGCTATCTTCATAACTCAAAGCTTGAAGAGGAGTTGCTGGAAGTACAATAATGATCTACTGAACCTTTGTTACTGAAGATAAGGTACATGATTCAAAGATGCACAACTTTGTCTCAATGTCATCTACACTATTAAGGATTGGCACTTGACACAATCCCCACCTCCCAACCCTGATCTGCCTAACTAGTTGGATAAAAGGATAAAAGGCATGGGAAGTTCAATTATTTCTGAGAGTACTGGGAACAGAAAGGGTATTTTAAGCTCCAAGTCTTATTAAAATATCTGCAGGTGAAACAAGTTGCAGTGTTATCTAAGTGACTTGAGTTCAGAAATACTCAAAAGTATTGAGTATACCATGCTAAAAGCTCCTCAACTGACATGATAATCCTTCTATGAAAATTGCTTACTCACACTGCAGTATAGGAACCTCTTCTGTCTCACCTTCCCTATTTTCTCCCATACAGAATTTGCCCTTATCAGAAGGGAAATGGCAATGCTTGTTTAATTAATCATCTGAGATTTTTCAAACACAGGAGCCAAGCAAAATAAATAATGAGCATTACATGTGCTGGTGTTAAACATGAATCCAAATACTGAATAAGCTTAGCTGGACCCCAGAAACCCAGCCAACACTGAAGCATGTAATAAGCAACTATATGCATGAAGCAGAAACACCCTGCCATTCCTAGTCTCTTTTTTATTTATTGGAAATACTGTGCCCTGCAAAGTAACTCACAATGCTAGACAGTGAATTAAGTTATTTTATTTAAAAATGCATCTCAAATTTTCTAAATGGAGCCACAGAGTTGTCTTTGGTTAAGGATGCTAAAATAGGCACTCTCTTATTGCCCCTCTACAGATTCAAAAGCTTTTTTTAGAATTACACCAGTGTAGAAAATTCTGTGTTTGCAGATTAATTATATAACCTCCTTCAATATTTAGGCTTGGCTTTAATAGGAGGAGAAAGATCATTGCAGAATCCATGACAGTTTAACTGTTTTCCTACCTGGCACCCAAAAACCTTAATTTAACCTTTCCAAAGATATGCAACATTTTTTTCAGCTTAGATTGCAATCACTCATCCTATGTTTGTACTCCTGACAAAGTACAGCATCTATACCATCTATAAGACTGGTTTTCCAGAAGATTTGTTTGTTCACCTATGCAATTCAATAAGCAAACACTTTTTGACTTTTTACATTTTTTTAAGTTTGTGTGTTCTAAGTGTAACTTGTACCATTACTATAATGAATTTATAAACGTCAGTGAGTATCAAGCATCTCAACTGGTTCACTGAAGCTACCTGCAGTATCCTTTGTAGCATTCTCTTTGATAAATTATTCATCAACTTTAAAAGGAAAGAATTTTGAAAATGCTGAAGAAGCCTTCTGGATTTGCAGTATAAATCCAACAAACTCAAACACATCCCCCCCCCACCACGTTTGTGTATACAAATGTATTGTGCAAAGTCATGTAGACAAACTCTGTGTATATTTGAAATGTAATTTGGGAATAAGAAGCCCAATTCTATGTAGGCCATGGTTTTAATTAAAGTAAAACTGCTTCTAGACACCATAATATTTTACAGAACTCCAATGGTTTCTTTGCTGTTTTTTATTAAAAAAAATTCTACAACTGTAACATTTGCTTGTTAGAAAGTAAAAAGGTGAAACTAGTTTTGTTTCTTCTCTTATTAGAGGACACATTTGAAATATGAATAGCTGTTCAGAGCAATGGAACTTTTAACTTACACAGTAGAAGTCACTAACTAAAGCAACAGTCTCACTAACTTCTTTTAAACCTTCTTCTTGAAGAAGGTCAGCTTTTCCTGTTGGACTGTAGTAACTAAGCAAACACCCCTAGAAAACAGGCACAGAAATTTTTTGGCTTAATTATTCTCGGGGCATGTAACAATCTGCACATTCAGGATAATGGAGTGTCAAACCCACAACATTATCAAGCAACTGTCACATTCTACTCTCCAGCAGTACAGTTTTTCAGAAGGCTGAAACATGAGATAGAAACAAACAAGGAGAATTCAGGGGAAAATTAACTACATCCAATAGGATTAATCAAAATCTATATACCTTAAGGCATTTCTCTACTTTCTTAACTTCATCCCAAAGTGTGTCTCTCACACCAAAAGAAAATTATTTCATAATAACAACCATGTTGAGAATTTGCTATTGAGAAGAAACTTGTGAGCAAATGTCACAAATGACATTATCAGTAGATCAAAACCCATCCTGAATGATTTTCAAATGCATGAAGTAGCCTACAATTAAAACTCAGATCATGATTCCTAAACTGGCTGTATTAAAAGCTAACAGCAGAATTTCAGCTGATTCACATTCAAATTATATCTTTTCTTACTCATCTGTGCTATAGTAAAGGAATCATCTGCACATTTGAGGGTTGTTTTAAAACAATTTAAAACCAAACAATTACGGAGGCACATACATATGCAATAACACTAAGTGCGATGGCTTTTGTGATACTGATGAAGTAAACTACCACATGTATAAAAATGTTTTATCAATTCAAAGCTTACCGTTAACATAAGGAAGGTGAATGCAGTTATTCCTAGAATGAGGATTTCTTTATTCCCTTTGCTTTCTGTGTGCAACTTGCGGTAATATGGTCCTATGAGATAAGTCTTTATAACAAGACATAGAAGAAAAACCGCAGCCAGAGAAAACAGAATTTGGCCAATCAGTATCAGTATTCTCAGAATTTCCTTGAAAATGCTGGAAGAGAAGAACAAACAAGAAGTTTCTTTCAAGTCTCTCATACTTCCCAACCAGTTCTCTGTAAATGAAAACACCTAACTCCATAAATGCTCAAAACAGGGAGGTATTTAGATACATTAGTAAACAAGACTAAGACTAAATCTGCAGAGTGCCCAGAAATCTCTTTCACAGTCTAGAATTTACTTCCATGTTGACTCAGGAAGATTTTCTTTTACTGATCTCCAAGGTAAGCCATTAGGCACAGTAATACTATTGCTTAGTCTTTGACAAAAATGTGCCCTGTGGGAATAAAGTAAGCGAAGAAATTGTTTTTTTACAGTAATTAAAATTTTGAATAAAATGTTTGTTATCACACAAGATTAAAGCAGCTATAGTAAAGAGACTATTTTCATATAACTACTTCCATACGACCACTACAGGTTCTACTTCACAACAAGTAGGAAGAGTAAAGGAAATCTCACAGAACAGAGTGCCTATTTTCCATGGAATTGACATTAACTGCAATGCTTTCACATTCATATTGGCAATCTACATACTAATTGCAAGGGGTAGAGGGAAGATCCATACAATGATTTTTTCTTACCTGGAATATGTGCTCACTCCTGCTTGAATAAGCGTAGGCATGACAGCTATAAATAAACCAAGCTGCACATCCTGCATCACCAACATGCCAAGTAGCACGCTGCTGTAGTCAATATCTCCTGTACACCAGCAAAGTGGTCATGGAAACAGTCATCAGAAACCATGAATGGTTGCAAACTCTCAGAAATCTAGAAAAGGCTTAATCAAATGGAAGCCCAATATCGCTTTTAATGGGCTGAAGGTCAATCGAAGCAGTTTACGGACTCTTTTTTCCCCCATTAGTAGGTAAATTAAAATGTATCTATGAAGACTTATTAAAATACAAACAAAACATTAATATGAAATTTCTACTGCAAATAAAAACATAGACTTTGCTCAGCAGTTAAGCATTAGTTACACATTGAGTGAAATTCCTCTACTGAGGGTATACAGGCTTTATTCTGAAGACACACACTCGAGCCAGTATGACTAAAATATACACCTTGAATTTTTGCATTAGAATGAATATTCTAGAGCATGAAGAGTACTTTAACACAATTTCTATGAGGGAGATTTAAGGGGAAGAAAGCACAATGTCAAAACTTTCAAAAGGAAACATTTAGAAGTATTTGAGAAGCTAGAAATATGGCCCTTGAAGGTCCTTATTTGAAGGGCTGTTAGCTAGAAAAGACCATCTGAACTGGTTTCTGTTTCCTGAAGAATGATGTGATTTTTTTAAATTAACATTTCTGCCCTGATGACAGGTAGCAGTAGGCTAATTTGGTAATCTCTGAAAATGTTTAATGATTCCAGCCATTCAGTTAAGTCAGTTCTCAATGGAGAATACTACAATGGTTGTACTACACTGTCGTTGCCCAAAGAAGACTGGCTATTTACATATCCAGTACACTTCCTAGCAAGAATACACACCACACTGGCCAGTATTAAACAAGGATGATTGTTTGCAAACCAGGCTTAAGAGTGGGTTTTGGTTTGGTTTTTTATCTAGCTTCTCTTGTAATATGACAATGTCAGCTTCTTTCAGATTTTATTAGATTCTACAATAGTCCATATTTAAAGTCATATTTACCTTCTTTATCTCCTCGAACACTACCTGCAAGAAATCTGGACACCAGTGGTGTGCTTGACAAAGACAAACAAGTGGAAATGAAGACGCTCTGTGTTGGTCTAATTTGGAGCAAGTGCCCCCATAGTAAACCAAAGGCAATCATCAGAACTGTCATGTAGCAGGGTCCTTGCAAAGATATTTTCCATACCTTGAGAAGAAAACAAGTTCTTATGGCACCTTTCTTGCTGCTAAGTTACAATGCTTTTCATTGCAAACAAGCATTAAAGATGTGTGATTTGGGGCTGTAGTACTGGGGCACAGAATAATAGACTGTCACACTATATCACCTACTCCCAACTTACAACAACTTACCCCGAAAGACTCCCTATCAGAAACCAGGTGAAATTCCCAAAGCTCAGAACCAAATCGTCCAGTATGGGTTGAAATATATTAAAATTATCAAATGAAAGACCAGTTATAGGATGTCATTCTAAGATGAAGACAAAATGGGAGTGGCAAAATCAGTCACCAATACCAGTAACCTGCCCCAAACAAGTGCAGAAGCAACTCAGAACCAGCAATTTACCTACTACAGTTTAGGAACCCTTAAATAACTGATTTTTATCTTGGACTTTAGATGGACTAGAACCAGCAGATTGACATATTTCAATTAAAGCATTTCTAGTATCATAAACTCACAACCATCGGTTTAGGAACAGATCACACAGTGCAATTCTTTACATATATACAGTCTTCACATATTTGTAGCCATACTTTCCACTATTAAAATTCTAGATACAACTTTTTCTTTTTAAATTAAGGCCAAAAGGAACTTGTAGTTTTTGCTGAATTCTGATGGCCATGTAATTTAATACTCCAGATTGTGTTAACATACTTGCTTAATCAGTTTATTAGCCAGTAGAATATGAATTATCAATTCAGTATGCAGTACTTAAACTTTTGGATTTTTTTTTATAACAGGAATGGCAAACATCAATGACACTCCATAACAGCAACTGCACATTACTTCATGTTAAAATAAAGCAGAGATGGACTGTCAAACTGTGAGAGATTTTTCTAGTAATTAAACAGTTTCACTAAAATAGGGAGTAAACACAGGTTTCTTTGAGGCACTGAATAAATAATGCATTCTATTCTTTCGAAAGTGCAGAAGCAAATGTCATATTTGTCTTTTCAAAAAAGTACAAATCTACACCAGTATAGGGAGTGTGTAAAAAACCAAAATATAATTGAAATCTGCAGTTTCAGTAATTAGCAATTAAATCCCTTAATGCAGGGGTATTATAAAAAATTACCTTTCTTAATCTTTCAGGAGAAAATTCCAGACCAACTAGAAAGAGAGTGAAGAATACACCAAACTCTCCTAATGTCTCCACCTGTACAATAGACTTAGGAAAAAAAGAAAAAAAGAAAAAAAGAAACAGGGCTCAGCAGTCAATTTATAATACAAAATTAAAAGTACACTACAAAACAAATTGGTTCTCATTACATTTCCACAGGTAGTTCACTTGCTGTTCATATGGCATCTGAAGTTCCCAGAGCACCTTTGGAGTGCAGTAATTTGGTGGGAGTAATTTGGCAGTAATTTGGTGGGAGAGTGCTGGTCACCCAAAGTGCACATGTGCATTGCTCTTGGTAAGTGCTGAGGAATACACCTGACCCTGGGAGCTTGGCTGGCAAGCTGCACACTGAGATGGAGACTGAACTCTCAGTGGGAGGCTGAAACAAGTGTCAGTGAAATACCAACCTTTGGGATAATCAAGGGCACAAAGGTGAAGAAGGCAGAGAGCCTTGTGAATGGTCAGACTGGAAAGTTTCTTTAACAGTAAGCTTACATGCTGGCGGAAAAAAATAGGCTATATTTTATGCATGTACTATTAAATCTCCAAGGCTTGCATTTCAGAAGCTACTTCTTCCTAGTTATTTTATTGGTCTGTTGGTATAATCTTTCTGCTAGACTATGTCTGCCGCTCTGTTCTCCATTCTACAGGCTCCACACATCCATCTCTCAGACAAGCCTAATTACCAGCCTTTGTGCTACAGAGAGAAGGATACAACAGCAAGAAAAGTGGTTGTCTTCCTCATCACAACAGAAAAGTGGGCATACTTCTGGCTGGCAACTGGTGTACCCTCACGGTTCTCAGACCAGTTCTGTTCCATAGATACATACATGATCAATGTCAGAATGAAGGAGGTGAACACACCACTCACAAGTTTGCTGCTGATAACAGACTGGGAGATGCTTTTCACTCTTTTGAGGGACAAGATGCCTTGCAGAGGGATATAGATATACTGGAGCATTAGGCAATGATTAATGGGAGGAAATTACTTAACAATCAAAAATGCTGGATTCTGATGCCCCTGGGATGGGGTAATGCCAAGCACAAGTATGGATTAGGAGAGGAGTGGCTGAAGAGCAGCCCTGCAGAGAGGGATCTGGGAGTGCTGGTGGACAGCAGGCTCAGTGTGGGACACCAGAGGGCAAACCTCATCCTGGGGTGCATCAAACAGAGCACCACCAGTCACTCAGAATTATCCTGCTGTATTCCCTGTTGGTGTGGCCTCTCCTGGAGCACAGTGTGCAGTTCTGAGCCTCACCATGGAAGAAGGATGTGAAGGCCCTTGCATACATCCAAAAGAGGACAAAGCTGGTGGAAGGCTGGACGGAATGTCCTGTGAAGAACAGCTAAGGACTCTGGGTTTGCCTAGCTTGGAGAAAAGCGGGATGAGGGGCAACCTCATCATTCTCTACAGAGGGGAAGTGGACAGGGAGGTGCCGAGCTCCTCTTCTCACTGGTATGCACTGACAGGATGAGTGGAAATGGTTCACAGCTGCCCCAGGAGAGGCTCAGACAGGACATTAGGAAGCATTTCTTTACTGAGTGGGTAGTTAAACCCTGGAGCACACTGCCTAAAGAGCTGATTGATGCCCTAAGCTTGTCAGTGTTTAAGAGGCATTTGGACAATGCCCTTAACAGTATGCTTTAACTTTTGTTGAGCCCTGAAGTGTCCAGGCAGTTGACTGGAATATTCTACTCTATTCCAAAATCCAAGTATTTATTTTCTATGTATTTATAGGCCAGAGTAGAAGAAAACAAGGTTTATCATCAATTACAGAAGTGGGGATGGAAACCATCTTTTCTGCCAGATTAGAATCTACCTGCCTCCTCAGCTCCTCAGACATTCATATTATATAGGAAATGGAAAAGAGACCCAGTCAACAAGAGTATTATCCAGGTGAATAATGTTTAATCACAGCTCCACAAGAAAAAGACAAGTCACTTAAAATGTCCTTGAGAAACATCTTTCATATTTGTTCTGACCACATAAACTTCTTCAATGTAAGTGTCTTGAATATTAGTTGTTGGGTCTCTTTCTCATGCCAAGCTTACAGACTTGTTTCTCAGTTGAAGTGATCAAACTTTCCAGATATTCTCAACCCAGAAATCACGTACAACACAGAGGTTGAGATTATTTGATCTCTTCCAATACAACACCAACAAAATCCTACAATTTCTACTAACCCCTGCTTTTGAGCTAAACAATCATTTTCAACAGAAGCCCAGGTAGGAGCAGATGGCATAAAGACAGTAAATTCCAAGTGGTTTCACAGATATCAACACAATAGACACATGCAGCTTAAGCAGACATTACTGTGCAGCCCTAGCATGTGTTCTGTTTTGCCTGCTGGCTAACAATCTGTTAATGCACACCAGAGCACTTAATCAAAACATGTCCAGCCAACCACAGCTCATGGTTTCACAGGAGCCACTAATCAGGGTACATGTGATGGAGCTAAAAAGGTTCAAAAGACTCCAGGAATGTGGGCAGGGTACTGGGAGAGGAACAGGGGGACCAGGGTGGATGAAAGCACTACAGAAGTGCAAAATAACTCTCTAGAAAGCCAAGTTATGTTGCTAGGGGAACTATTTGTTTAAAATGCTTCCTCCACTGCCAACACTGACTTTTTGCAAATTTCCGTATATTTTATGCCATTTAAATAATTTGGCTCCCAATTGTAATGCTTTATGATTAAAATCAAAAAGAAAGAAAGAAAAAACACCTGGCATAAAACTTCCTCAACACACAACCTCCAGTATGCACTTCAACAATTGTCATAATTATACAAGAGAAAAAAAATTGAAAACTAAATTATTCAACGACATAAAATTTCAAGCCCTCCTCTTGCAAAGGTTCAGGTTTGGGGATATCATTTTTTTTAATGTATTTGAGGCTGGCAATACCATATTCTTTTAAAACTACTTTTAAAGACTTCAACAAATTAAATTAGTCAAGAACTAACTTGCACACTTACCTTGATACTATTTAGTCCTGAGGGTCCTAAGAGTACTCCACAGATGATATATCCAAACATGGTTGGCAATCCTATTGTTGTGCACAGCCATCCACACGGCAAAGACAACATTCCTATTGTCACAATATCCTAAATACATAACATTTACAAAGGCATTAATATAAAGGACGCATAAAATTGGGATGAAATTGAAGACTATTATCTTTCAAAATATAAACAGCACTGTAAAATTAAATGTAGACTACTTCCCATGAAAAGCAAACAAAACTTCTATAAAATAACCTCAGTGCTGTTGCAGGTGTAAGCACAGCAATTTTTCAGATGAAGCAGATGTGGCACTGACCTTAAGTAAGTCAGGGACTTTAAATCAATTTATAAATATTTTAACTATAGTATAGAAAGTAGGCAATTTCCTGGGTGGAATAACACCCTGCATTAAAACAAGATGGTGAAACAGAACTGGTTTGGGTTTTATAATTAAAACAAAAATCCCAATCCAGTTATTCTATATGAAGCACAAATACAATCAAAACTCTACCATGTCTATGTATTTTCTAGTATCCCTTTTTTCATCAGGAGGCACAGCCAGATAAATTCTCTCTACTGACAACAGTCAAGTGGCTTATTAAGCACAGCAGTAGCTTTAACACTTTGTAGTCTGACAGAAGGGACAGTGCCCCAAAGCTACAAGAGAAGCCAAATTAAACCAGAGAGTATTCACAGGGTATCATAATCAGTCTTGTGAAGACAAACCTAAGAGTAGAGAACACATGGCTGAATCATCATAGATGGAGGAGTCATGAATACTGGGTAACTTCAGAGAGACAATTGCTGAAACTATACCCACTCCAACCAAGTAGTACTGATATGCAAACTTGTGGGACTATACCCAAAAGTGAATGACACGAATGTCTCTAAAATTATTACCTTTATGAAATGATGATCAGCACGAGGAATGGTTGAATCTCTGGGTTTAGTAAGGATATACTGATTGTTCTGAGAATCAATAAGCATACTAAGACCTAAGTCATCTTCTACTTCTCTTTTTGAAGCATTTCTTTTGGAGTTGGCTTCATCTTCTTCCACCCTTAAAACAGCTTCAAAGTTTACACCTCTTACCTTTAAGAAAAAGAAAACAATCAGAAAAACAAAAAAAAGGAGAGTCAATTAAGCATATCATAATAATGGAAGGACTATTAGCTGTGCTTGAAGTTTCTACAGAACTTGTTGACACCAACTAAAAATACTGCATGTTTCTTCTCTAAAAATCTTTCAATCTCTTTATCAAAACGTGATGTCTTCAAAAGTAACATTTTCTTACCTTGAACAAAACCAATTGGAGATTACAAAGCGATGTTCCATTCACAAACTAAATCTGAACTAAAGATTGCATTCCAAGCTAAGAAAAGGTCACTATCCTGTAAATTTGAAGGAGAGATTATAAGAACTGTTTCTACCTCTTTTTTCCTCAGAACAGCAACTCTTGAACACAGGTTGTAGTGCAGATTTTTTAAAATTATTTTTAGCTGGTACACTTCGCTATTTCGCTATATTTTAATAGAAGCTTGTGTATCTTTTAATTTATCAGAATATTGAATATTAAAGCTTCTCTATTCTAAAATTCCATTGTTTTAGTTTAAAAAAAAATGTTCCTTGCAACGATGGAGAAGCACTAAGTCCTCCAGGTTGCACTTCATGATTCCGTCTCTTTCACGGATGGAGCTACACGCAGAAGAGCAGGGAGCAGCCGGGAGAAGAGGCGTCCCGCCAGCTCGGGCGCGGCAGCGGAGCGCCCGTTCTACCCCGGCCGGACAGGCGGGGGCGCTCCCGCCGGCCCGGCCCGGCCCCGCCAGGCGCGGCTCGCCGAATAAAAAACCGCTTCCACTTTCTCTCGCCTCGAGCTCAACTACACAAAAACCCAAACAAGACCCACACACGGTTCATGGCTCTCTGCTACAGAGAAACCGGTTTTGCCTCCTCAGCAGAACTCAAGAGCTATGCTCACCTCGGGAGTCAACCTGGAAATCAACAAAAACCTCCCAAGAGCAGAAGCCAAATAAACTGTAATCCATGTTTATGCAAACAGGGCCAATTTAGGGAGTCTATTTGTGGATGGAAAAATGGGACGCTAGAATAAAGTGACGTATTACTGGCTCCTGTCCCACCATGCAACATAAAAATAAGGATCAGTGCAGGTAAGCCAAGGCACAAACACAGAGGAAGTCAGACATGGAGGAAAGTAACATCACACAACACATTTCAGGTCTTTCCTTAGAACAATGTATCTTTTCCCAGACTGTGAAAACCAACTGCAAGGATTCTTGCTTTCCAATAACCTTCTGAAGAAAATTAAGAAGTGGAGACATGCTGAACATGGTATCTCCATATCCTGCCAAGTCCAACCATCACAGTCCCCACCACCACAGAGATGCGACATCTATCACAGGCTGTCACTCAGATGTACTACACTTGGCCCTGTCAAAGTGGCAGCTGCAGGGAGGACTTTCAAACCAAAACCACAGAAATCACTAGCAAAAAGGAGCAATTACTCCTGTTTGCTCACGCTAACAATCACTAAAATCCTAACAACCATATAACACAAGAGAAACACACAGGGCAAACATCAACTATAAATAAATGCTCTCCACTGAAAAGACTGAGTCCAAAGCATCACTTACAGATTTGTTGTCGTCAAAGGCATGCTCTTCTATTTCCTCTTCCAATCTATCAGCTGCCTTCCTGACATCTTCCAGAATTTCATCAAGCATCGACAGGCTTTTGTTTTGGTGCTGCATGTTCTTAAGGGCTTCAACCTGGTGTTTCTCTGCTGCTAAGAGTTCAACATACTCCATTTCTTCCTGTTGAATTTTACAACACACAGATAAAGCGCTGGCAGGCCTTTGAGCAGAAAAAAACATTTCACATAAATGTGTGCTTCTTCTGGCACAAAACATTTTATCAGTGGAATTACAAAAGCAATATAGACGTCATGAAATTTAAAGATTGTTTATTCTTGTGCTAATTTTCATTGGGTAAGTGGGCAAGAAAACAAAACAACTGAACAAAATATCCACCAATTGCCTTTTCCATTACATTAAACAGCAGATCTGCCCCAAGGTTATGATCCAGGATATACAAGAAAGGATTTACTTTGAGAAACTCTAGGAAAGCCAAATAAAGTTTAGAACTTTTGCTTTTGAAGGGAAGCATAATGCCTTTAAAGCATAGCTATATTATCTACAACAAACAAACAAATTAGATGTAAAGCACAATGAATCTTAACTTTATAGGCCCTTTTATAAACACAGGAAGAAGTCTGTTTATGGTTTTCAAAAATTACAGTAACTGTGGAAACAGGAAGAAAAAAAGATCTGGGGTACAGATGTGCAGCCAATCACTCTAGCCAAGCTTCCTGTTCATGTTTCCCAAAAAGAATTTTTCGTATCAGAATTAAAACTTGTGACTTTCCCCCCTATTTCAGTTTGGGCCTCTTATCAGCTTGCACTGACAACTTCTGAAACTACTAGTTTTCTGAAGTACAAAGAGAAAATATGCTGATATGGTTTGATATGGTGTGAAAATATTTCAGTAATTTCCCTGATAAAGTTATGATGCTTCAGGTTCAAAAGAGAACTAAAAATCTTAATTTACTAACAACTGGGCCTAACACCTTTTACATAGTTACTATGACAGTAACCAAACAGAATACTTTGTGTATTGACAGAGAACTTCAGGGTTTTGGGGAAAAAAATATTCTTTCCTCTACATGCCTCTATTCTTTTAAAGATTGTTGAAAGAACAGCTATAAGGAAACACACACAAGGGCAGCATTCCTTCCTTTCAGCTAGATTCAGGATGCTGAGAATACTTGGATGAGAGATACACTTCTTCTGCTCTATTAAAGAGCCAATATTATTAAAAAGGGAAAAAAAAAAAACAGGCAAAAAATTGCAAGCAATCTATAGGTCTGACTCAATTCCCAGAAAACACAAGTTGCTGTCTCCAGATGCCCTGCTGCTGCCACACCCATTTAGAAGTCAGAGAACATAGATCTCACATAGGTTGTGGGTTTTATCTGCCTACTCTCCATAGATATCTTCAATAACCTGAGCTTATTAAACGGTTCTAAACACCTATGCTTAAATAACTGGAGTGTCTCCTCCTCCAAACATTTGCAGATGGACATTTTTTTCCTTGGAACCCACAAGAACATGCCCATAATTTAGTCAATTCCTTGATGGCAAGAGAAGAATATGTTCAGTACAACCATTAGCTGTAGCTGAACGCTTTTAAAGTCCTGACAGTCGGATGAATGCCTCTGATTGTGAGGAAACCACAGTATTGGCGTCTGTTGGTGCTTAGAACGATCACAGTTACACCCTCATGGTGAAAGTTACCCAGATCCCAAAATAACTCGAGCTGGGAAGAATGTAACTATTAATGTGTTTGGCCCAATGTCAACCATTAGTTCTTATGCAACACATAAGTAGGAGACACAGTCACTCTCATACAGCCTCGAGGAAAAACATTTCCTATCTGTTGCTGTCTGCTAGCAGACATTGCTCAAAAGATGTAAGAAACACCCATATGAGCTGCAGATTCTCTGCTAATTCAGCAAAAACTTAGAACACGATGAAATCGATAATGGTTAGATTCTTTCCCCTCAAAAATGGAAGAGGTTTTGGGTGAAAGGAGCCCATCCCAGTCCCTTCTGTTGGCCAAGACAAACAGGCTGAACAGAGCTGTAGGCAAACTACATAAAAAATAATCTCTAATTTCAAAGAAGTTACCTTTCCCTGAATAGCAAGATAGAAATGCTTTGAAAAAATAAGAGTTTAGATTTAAGTTCCTTCAATTAATGGAGATAAAGTTTTTTGAAGTCCATTAAAGTGGCATCTGTTTCCGTGAAGAGACAAATGTGATAGCAGTAGACTGGGACAACCACAGGCAATGGTGCCCATAAAAAGCACAAGTTAATTCAAACAACCTGCTACATGCTAAGCAGAAGTGCATCACAGTACAAACACTGCTCTGCAACTCAGGCTGGGATTGGAGACACTCGATCACGAGGTGCATACCAAGCAACCTCTCAAGCAAAGTAATACAGATAAGGATTGTGTACTTAATAGGAACACCTGAAAACATATCAGCAAAAGGAAGTAAGATTAAGACTTTAGGGCAATGCTGATTCAGAAGGCAGAGTTGCTGCTGCTCTCTACTATTTATTCAGAGACAAAAGCACCTGCAGAAGAGGTTGCATCTTTACAATACTTGCAAGTCATTTTTTTCCACTCATATCTGATTAGAAGGCATCCAAGAAATTAGAAGCTAATTTAAAAGTAGGTAAGATTTTGTTGCCTTTTCCTGAACTTCCAAACAGGATCCTGGAGCAAGAGAAGGCAGAAACCATCTTAAGTGCTTCTTTCTTACTTTCCCCTGACCCACATTGTGAATGATAACACTACATCTTTTCACAGCAGCAGAACCAGCAAGAAATGAACCAGACATACATACATATCCCAGCACTAATGACTTCCAAGCATTTTACTCAACAGAAATAAAATAAAGGCAAGAGTCCAGCACCTCCTACAGTTATTTGTATTTTCCATTCACTCACTGTTTAAAAAATAGATGTTCTATGAGCATACCAACTAAATAATCATTACAGTAAAATGAAATTGGGACAAAGTTGGACCTAACGTGTGTCTTCTGAACTAAGAACAAGTACAAAACAAATGTATCCCCTGCAATTTTCATCTTTTTGGCATGCATTTTTCCATATATTTTGCTTCCCTTTATACAACACTTATAAGGTTAGAACCACAAATACTCTGTTTAAATAACCACATGCATGGCATAAGAAGGAAGGTGCAAAAGATTGCTCACTCAAGTAAATATTTTGATAATATAAAAAAAGCCTAGACAATCCACTTCAGCAAAAGTGAACTTGACAGGACACACCTCTAAAACACATTGTTGTACACAAAGGCCTCCTTCTAGAAGAAGCTCCATTCTCAAGTTCAAGGATAAATTACTTCATTATTTTACAGTAACATTACCAAGAATTAGGTAAATGGGAAAGAAGGTTCTGGATTGTCTCACTGCTGCTATTTTACAAGCTCTGAGAAAGAAAAAAGTTGGAAAATCAAGCAAAACCCATGACAATTTCTATGACATTTCTATGCAGCAGAGGCTGCCACTACCATAAATTACCAATATACAAGTCATATAAAGCAATTCATTGAAATACATCTAGATCCAAATTATTCCCTATTCAAATTCAGTCTCCATTTCCACTGCACAGAATCACTCCGGTCTGCCAAGTTTACATCCTAATTTCTACTTCCACCAGCCTATCTTGGCACGATTCACTGGACACCTTTACTGCATGTTTTTTCTTTCCAGTTTCACCTGTCAAGATCTGCAAATTTCTCAGCACAAATACCCTTCAGAGACTCTCACAACTCAAATGCTAAATGCCAATTACATTTTTGTTCCTTCTCTTGCTCCCTTGTGCAAGGGCAGCCTCTTCTTTTGGAAGACAGAAAACAAAGAAAATTCTTAATATATTTCTCCAGTGGCTGAGGGGTAGAGAAAGGAAAAGAGCAATTTAAATACCAAATACATTAAATTACATTTTCTCTCAATGGGAGACTTTCAGTACACAGTCTGAGCACTACCAAGTCCAGAAGACAGTGGCAGACTGTGTTCAACCTAATGGGACATGGGAACTCAAACTTTCCATAAAGTATCTGTGTTTTTTCTTGGCAAAGTTAATTCAGCTGACTCTTTCTTGGAAGCACTGCATTTCAAACCTGCACTTCTTAGGCTAGGACTGCAATACTGAGTTTAAAAATGAAGTCACCTACAGTTCTGCATATCCATTTTACTCATATCTATACAAACATGGAAATTAAAGGCAGCAAGTAATTCTGTTTCAGCTGTGGACTTTGAGCAATTCTCATTTAAAATGGAAAAAACAGTTAGAATTTCACCATTTGATGGCATTATTTCCACTCAGCTAGTGATACTGGCTTGTCTAGTGCAACTGTACTATGTGCACTGATTTCACCCTTCGCATTCCTCTCCTTTTAACATCATATTCGCCAAAGGTCTTATGATTATGCTTAGTTTTGAGATAAGATCTATTGACTTCTAATAAGTTTTAAGCTCTACACCAGAATTACTTGTAAATTTACTAATGAAAACAAATACTCCATTAAACAGTAAACACTGCAAGTTTTATGTAGATATCTCTTTTTATTAAAACGACTGAAACTGTGCCATAAAAAAGTTAAAATCACAAGTTGAATAGGAATACTTTAGCAACAAACATGGGGAAACCAACCTTAATTGCAGCTTCTCTCAAGGCCTCCAGTCTCTGTCTACTGCTTTCTTTCATATTTACAACATCTTTGTAATCACCCTGTAGAGCTCTCTGGAGGCCATGGATTGCCTGAAAGACTGAGTTTTCACTTTCATTTAGTTCCTTTTGGAAAATTTCAAAGGTGTGCACCTGAAAAAGCTTCTCTTCATCAGACAGTCCTGCATCCTTCTCAACTGCTCTTATGGCATTTTTTAGTTTGTTGAGAACAATATTCTTTTGGCGAAGAAGACCAGACAGTTTTCTGCAGCTCTCTGACACCCACTGCTTCCTCTGAGTGATAACAGCTCCTTTCCCACGGTGCAGCTTTATTGCATGCTTCACCACATCTTCACGCTCTGCAGGGTTTGCTAACGGGCCACAAGGCAGCGAAACCAACGTCCACAGGGAAATAAATCCAGTCGCCTTCATCCTTCGCTTTTTATTCCTCTTGGGAGAAACTGGTAATCCACAGCTGCTCAAACCTTTCTGCTACATGGTTTCTGCATCTCCACTATGCACACCAGGCTGCAAGACAGTACCAATCAGTTATCAAACATGGTCATGTTGGGCCATTAGATCACACAAATGTAGAAAATAAATCCAAGACTGCCCCCAGCACCACAAGCTTTAACAGAACACGTATAGTCTTCTTCACTCAACATTTATGAAAGCCAAGAAATAGACCAAGGTTTCTGACAAGAAATAGTCCAAAGTTTCCTAGATAACATCTTATTTTAAAAGCAGTGACTGGAAAGCTTAGTCACTTCACATGGTACTCATCTGCACTTCTTATATGAAAGAAAGGCCTTTAAAAATATCAGGCCATGATGTCATAGGCTGCATTTCAACTCAACACTAGAACTCACAAATTCTTAGCTGTCAGTAAACCTCCTGTCTCTTCTAAAACCTATCCTAAAACATTGTATAATAATTATTTGTTATTTAGGAAGTCTCAGAAGCATTAACAAACTCAACTACACACATTCAAGAAAACATAATAATAAAAAAAAACTTAACTGAATCAGATTACATTATAAATCATAATTGTGGAAGAAAGAACAGCAAAACATCCTGAACTTCTGAGTGCTACTAGTTTGGATCAAATACCTCCTTCACCTGAAAGGTTGCAGGGCTCTGAGTCACTTTACTTCAAAACCTATTAGGGATCTTCAAGGTTTTAAAGGAAATTTCAAAAAAACACAAACTCAATTCATTCATAAGTTCATTTCCCAGCAACTACTTGAAAATCTATACTTAAACTGCTATATTTAATTTTAACACCAAGCAGGATAGAATTTTAAAACTAATTTCTTTCCCTCAGAACCTAGCAGGAACTACTGACATTATTGCACAAAATAAGTTATATTTTCTTTAAAAAAAATCCAAACAAACAGCACAGCACAGTTACACATACCAATATATAAAATTGTGTATTTGGCATTCTAAAAATTCACATCACACACAACACGTCAACAGATCATCAATACAGCAGGTATTTCCCTAAAAATTTTGTTAGTCTTGATCACTGGGCCAGCAGCCTTAATCAGGAACCAACACATGGACACAGTCATCTGGAAACAGCCTGCCTAATAGAGAATCTCATTTTCCTCCAAGGCAGTAGCAGTCACAGTCCCAGATACCCAAGCCAGCCATCATCGATCCATAGAATGAGCTCTGAGCAACCTGGCCCAGTCAATGTCCCTGCCCAGGGCAGAGGGCTTGGAGCCATTGGTCTTTACAGTCCCTTCCAACCCAGGCCATTCTGTGATTCCATGGGAAAGGAACGTGGCAAACGTAGTCATGCACTAACTTCATTTTTTAAATGCCCTCTCATGTCTATTTCAGAGAGAAAGGAGAAAATCTGTCTGTGGGTTGGTTTATTTCTTTTTTCAATGCATGAAATGCGACCCAAAATATTTAGTTACTAATAGTTGACTGTGGGCTAGATTTTAATAACACAAATAACTTAAACATTTAAAATTAAGAACTGAAAGTGCAATCAAAATAGCGAAAGGATAGCACATCAGTATAATGTCAATAAAATAACAAGGTACAAGCATTTTGGAACTTTGATAAAGCTGTGGAGTTTACTACTTTTAAGGAACCAGGAAAATAACAATCCCTGCCACCTGGCAAAGTTGTAGCAGGAAATTTAAGGAAATATTTCTTCATATATGCAAAGTAATGCTCTTCCTGTTTAGTAGGCTTGGGGCAGAGATTTTGCTAAATATATATTAAAACCTATTTCTGCAATAAAGAGGGTGAAGAAAACACCTAGTGTATATCCAAGGCGAGTAAAAGACTCTACTGAATGTACTATGTGGTATATCAAACCACATAAATAATTTTGAGCAGAGGCTTACACCAGCAAAGTTCACTCCCTGTTGCGCTGTGCAAACTTAGCACTGTGGCTCACACATGGGGACAGTTTTGTTTCAGTGCTTTTTTGCCTGGCTAGCAAAAACTGTTTAGAGAAGTGACACCTGGGGCAGTGCTCAAAAGCCTGCAAAGGAATAAAGATCTCACGCACCAAAATAAATGATGTGATGGTGAACACACACAAAAAAAAAACCAAAACACAAAGAACCAAACCAAGGCAAAAAAACTGTCACTCCTCTCCATTCACCACCAGTACCAGTAAGTATCAAATCGGAGGGAGAGTCCTTATTTAAGCAGCGTTTGCTTCCTGCTGGATTGCAGCTCATCTTCTCCCTTCTTCCGTCCTGAACACGACACTGTAGCACCAGATTTCATCAAGCTGAGAATGCCGGACCCTGCCTCCGGACCCCTCTTGCAAGCCCTTGCAGGACCGCGGGTTCGCCTCCGCTCGCCCTCGGCCAGCGCAGCTCCGCCGGAGCCGCAGGCGGGCCGGGGCCGTGCCCGCACCTGAGCGCGACGGCCGCTCCCGGCATCGCTCCCGGCGTCGCTCCCGGCATCGCTCCCGGCATCGCTCCCGGCATCGCCCCGCGGCAGCCCGGGCGGACGGCGGGGCACAAGGGGAGAACAGAGCGAGAGAAGCGGAGCGCGGGGGCGACCGGCCCGGCTCCCTTTCCCTCATGGCGGCGGAGGGACGGGGGAAAAGAGGCGGCCGCCCCGCCCGGCGCTCCGGCAGCGACGCTCACCTGAGGGACGGAGGAAGGCCCGCAGCGGCGGGGCGGGCGGGGCGGGGTCGGCGGGCGGCGAGCGCGGGTGTCGGCGGGCGGCGGCCGCCGGCGGAGGGCATCGAGGAGCCCCGTCCTTGCGGCCGCCCCTCGCCCCGCGCCGGTGCCGAGCGCCGGGGCGGCGCCTCGGAGCGCAGCTGGGCGGGACCCGCGCTCCGAGCGCCGCCTCGCGGCGGGAAACGTCACCGCGGCTCTCGGCGCACGCCGGGAGTTGTAGTCGGAGCCGCGGCCCCGCAGCTGCCCCCGCGCCGCGGCCGCCGCCGCTCCCCCCGGCAGCGCTGCGGGCTCCGCTCCGCGACCCCGCGCGCCGCCTCTGCGGCCCGTGCCCGGAGCGCTCCCCGGCGGGAGGCGGCGCGGGCGGGCCGCTGCGCGCCTGCGCGGGAGGCGGCGCCGGGCGGTGAAGTTGGTGGGAGCGCCGGTGATAAAATGGTAGGTTGTGCGAGCTCGGGGGGGAGGGGAGGCGGTGAAACCACGGAGGGGAAGCCTCGAACAGCCCCCAGGCAAGCCCCGGGCTGGCGAGCTGAGCGCCCCCGCGCATCCCGCCGCGCCGGTCCCGTTACCCTGCCCGGGGAGGCGCCGGGCGCGGGGGACGAGCGGCGCGGGGATAGGGGGACGCGCACCCCCCGTGCGGAGTCGCTCTCCCGCCGCCTCCTCCGCCGGGCCGGGAGCGGGGAAGGTCACCGGGGGCGCGGGGGAAGGGAGGGGGCCGGGCCCCGCCGCGGGTATTTGGAGCGCAGACAGCCGGCGCAGCGCGTACCTTTCCCTTTTTTGGGATTGGGGCTGACGGGGCAGGTCACCGGAGCTGCGAGTCCCTCGCTCCCGCCGCGGGACGCGGCAGGTGCAGCCGGAGGCGGTGGGAAAGGTGCGCTACAAATTCCCTTGCTGGGTCGGGGTGGTGGGGTCGGCCGGGGCTCTTGGGGAAGGAAGGGCTCTCCTGGTGCCTCTGCAGCACCTTCAGCGCTTCCCTGGGGTGTGCGGTACGGTGTCCGAGGCGCTGGGAGAGGGCTCCAGAAGCGTGGCTGAGCAGTGCCTGGACGCGAGGTGCGCGTCCTTGCTCGGGGCCGTCGGCGGGGGCCGCGCCGGGGAGCGGAGCTGCGGAGCCGCCCGGCCCCGGGGCGGTGCGCGGTGCCGCTCCCGCCGCAGGGCAGCGGCGCGGGTGAGCGGCAGCAGCCGTGCTACGTGGCAGGGCAGCGGGCTGGAGAGACGTGTGTGTTTCTTACCGCTCCACATAACTCAGTGGTTCATTTCGCTAGAAATGAAGCTAGAAAATACCCTAGTTAACGCCTAGGGTTGAAGGAGGACGTGGGGTTTTCTTTGGCGTTGTTGGCAGAGTCCTCTGTTTTGAAGTGATTATGGCTAAGTTTGTTGCCCAGAAGTTGTTTATGTAACTGAGGAAAATCTAGGTGCAGAGACTCCCTTATCTAGCTAGACCTTCATGAAAATTTGGAGGTGGGCTGGAGCTTGAAGCCGAAGGATTATTAGTTATTTACTTACCAAAGTATGCAGTAGTTATATTTTGCACGTTTTTCCTCCCACTGTACATATTTCTTATGTAAAAAGAAACCCGTCATGTTTCTTCTTATATTAAATTGAAAAATCCTCTATGAAAGACCAAAATCCTTATCTTGTTTACATGATGTGTTTCTTGTCTTGGGACCGTCTATAGTCAAGATGTCCATATGGGTACAAGAGATAAAAAGTAAGCTGAAAGATGGTTCCATGTTTACTGCTCACTTGATCAGGATTCAGTTCTCTTTTAAGAGATCTGTAAATTTTCCATTATGCCTGATGATTTGAGCTTAGTGGGGAATTGGCACAAATTTCTTAGCTTAATTGTTGGCCCAGAACATGTGTGAAGTATGGTTTAACAAAATTGGAAGGTACGGAATATAATAAAAAACAGAGTTTGACTTAAACTATCTCCTTCTGCTTCCAACTTCATGTAAAGAATAATGTTGAAATATGTTACTAGTAAATTTTCTCCCTGTAAAATACCCATTCCTACCTCTTGGGTGTTGCAGAACTTTAGGGGCATTATCTCCATGTGGTTGCTTTAAATGAGAGAAGCATCATATTAATTCTTGTAGACCCCTGGAACAGGCTTTTTTGTGTTTAGTGGGTTAGTAGTATAAACATA
Organism: Chloebia gouldiae; assembly: GCA_003676055.1. NCBI lineage: Eukaryota > Metazoa > Chordata > Aves > Passeriformes > Passeridae > Chloebia > Chloebia gouldiae. Next base: position 23,038,423 of record QUSF01000007.1, on the reverse strand, counting down.
TTTTTCAAAGTTAAAGTTTTAGATCACATTTACAGCAATCTTATAGTTTCATTGTAACATTCAGCAGTCTCCAATATGTCCACTTGATCTATTTTATTTTTGCCTTATGTCTTCTGTTGGCAGTGGTTTATAACATAATTATATGAGAAATGCTTCTGCCTTTTTCAGCGGATGACTGATTAAACTTTGCATTGTTAATTGTTGCTAAGAAAATATTAGGAAAACTCTTGGATTTTTTTTTCTCCATGTATGGACTTACACAGAATTTGAGAATCTGTAAGTTGCACCTTTTTAATTTCTCTTTTTTATAACCACTAGGCATATCTTTCAGAAGATAACCATATTGTAATATGACGAAACTTGTGTTTACTGCTGTTACAGAACAGAAAAAACGTCAGCATATGTGAGCAATAAAGCAGAAATACAAGTTTGTTACTGACAGAATATGTGCTGCTAAAAATGTATGTATAGATACTGTCATTTCAATTTTCAGAAGAAAATGCTGTCTATTTAACTGCAGAAGAACAAGGCTTTGTCTTCCTGTAATTCTGAAGTGAAAGTTGTCATCAACAAGAAAACTAAAACCTTTAAAAGATAGGCATTAGTACTAGAATGCTGAAACAAACTTCTGGATTAGCTTCATTGGCTTTCCTGCTTCTTTTGCATCCCAAAGCATAAACTTAAATCATCCCAGAAGGACAAGGTCCGCCAGTTTATGGCATTTACCCAGGCTGGTGAAAGGACTGCTATATACTGCTTAACACAGAATGAATGGAAACTAGAAGTGGCAACAGACAACTACTTCCAGAATCCAGACTTGTACTACAAAGAATCCATGAAAAATTCAGTAGACAAGAAGAAATTAGAACAATTATATAATCGATACAAAGGTAAGGTTTCATTTTCTGGGGATTTTTGGTGGTCAGCTTGGGGCTGTTGTTGTTGTTGTGGATTTTGTTTTGGTTTTTTGTAAATTATGTTGTTTCTGCTTTTCTTTCTACCATTTCTAAGGAGTTTTAAGTAAAGCTTGCTAGCTTTTGCTTCTCACTGTGTGTTTATAGGAATAAGATAAGCATGAAAAAAAGGTTTTAAATGCTCTTAATGATCTGTACACAATTTCTGTAGAGATTTCTTTAGACTTTAAGAATAGGAAATTAAACTTCCAGTGAGGAAAAAGTGCCAGCTGTCAAATATTGTAGCAAAGTTTATTATGCAACTTATGTGATTTTTTTTTGCCAATAGCTGCTCTTGAATGTGTATGATGGTCTTTCCATGGCAGAATAATACATATTGATCTTATGCTAATATTTGGGGGAATTCATTCCATTCAGAGACAATAATATTTCTATACATTGAAATCAAAAATGTTTCAGATAACTCAAGAACTAGAAACTACATCCTTATTTAATTCCTTCATGCTGGCAAATTACAGCAAAAGTGATGTGCCTTTTCAGAGAGGTTTGGAGGAAAAACCACAGGGAAGTGGATTAAAGGCAGAGTTGTTTCTTTTCCAAGTTTCATTTTATGTCATTGTTAAAAAGAACAACAGCAAAAAGTGGCATTTAAATATAAGAAAATAATCCAAGTGACAGTGCTTGCTGAGCTGGGTGTGCATTGTTCATGTTGGAGCAGTGCAGGCTGGAATCATTGCTAGCTCCTGTTGAAATCCATACATCTCATGTTTGAAAACATGAACTCCTAAACACTACTCAACTATGATCTTATGTACTTTTCTAATTGAAATATATGGCATGCTTTGTGTACACTTCATCCTTTTTTTGTGTTACTGTTTCCAACATTTTTGTTCTTCTTTACATAATCTGTTCTATTTTAAGTGTAGGAATTCTTTAGCACTTCATTATTATGTGGTAATGAATTATGTAGGGACAAAGAGGCAGCAATGCTATAGTATTTCTTTGTGAATACAGAAACCCAGAGACAAAACTCAGAGAATCATGTTTTGGTTTATATATGCCTATGTGTATGTTTACATATATATGTGTGTGTATATAGCATATACATACATCTGAATCTTTTGTTTGCTCCTTGAATTTCAGTCTTGGAAATTGCTGGGTTAAAAATATATTCAAATTCATAAATGCTGTTAAGACTATGTAAAATGGAAGAAGATTATAATGAATTTTATTTGTTATTTATAAATTTCTAGCAGTAGCAAACTGCACGATCTGACTTTTGTGGCAGCAAGTCTAGCCAATTTATGTCAGTGTTTTAGTTAGCAGCCCACCTTTGCAGTTCTGGCACTTAAACACTATAGGTGTAAACATTAAAAACTTTCACAAGATTTGACAGAAGACTGCAAAAGTTCCGGTTAAGCATCTTTCCTTGATCCATATCTGGCTTAAACCTGGTCACTGACCCTTGAACAGTAAGGGATTCCTTTGTTCTACAAAGTCTATAGAATAGTGCACTGTACTTGAAATCTGAAATGTCTTTTTTCTGTGCTGTTTTTTCTTCATTTTCCTACCTATTTATTAAGCAACTCTGTCAAAACAACCATTGCATTTTTGTTACTAGTAGCCTGTATGATGTGAAATATGATAGGGATGAAAAGTCCTTGTTGAAATCCACCAGAATTTTTTCTCTGATTTCAAAAACAGTGCACATCTTGACTTCAGTTCTTCAATTACTACCCAAATACTCAATAAATTGTATTAATTAGCTTAAGACTCTGTTATGCTAAGGTATTGTTTGAACAATGTTTTGGTGATTTCCCTGACTTTTAATTAAAACTTCAAAAATGTTTAAATGTGGTCTTTAAGTAGCTATAGTGGGTACCCATATGTCACTATCGGGAAAAAAAAAAATCTAGGGTCTAATGTGGTAGGTGTGTTTTTGTTGGACTTGATTTTGGGTTGGTTTGTGGGGTTTTTTTAAGCTTAATGCGCATTGACCAATATAAGTATGTCGTGTTTATCACAACATTATTTATTTTGATGTGTTTATCACCCTTACTGTTTCTAAACGTAGAGAGCATCTCCTAAGTTAACTCAAATCTTTTAGAGGGGATTGTGGAGGGAAAAGAAAATTATTTAGTTGATGTCAGCTGCTAAGTTCAGGAAAAGTTGCAAACCAGTTTTCTGTAAGTTTAGAATAGTTAATCTGTTTACTGATTCTCTTTTAAAAATACCTAGACTTCAAGTGAAAACATTTGTGAAGGTTATGAAAAAATTATTTTCTGTATTATGCTGCACATCAGAGCTGTCAGATGATTATTTGTTAATATGTTTTGTAAATAATTTTAATTCCCGTATTTGTATTTTGAACTGCAGACCCACAAGATGAAAATAAAATTGGCATTGATGGGATTCAGCAGTTCTGTGATGATTTAAGCCTGGACCCAGCCAGTATCAGTGTTCTGGTTGTGGCATGGAAATTCAGGGCAGCTACGCAGTGTGAATTCAGTAAAAAGGAATTTATTGATGGCATGACAGAGTTGGGGTAAGTATCAATTTCTGCACAGTTTACTACGTAAGGCCTGAACAGTGTTTCTTTTCAAAACATTTTCACTTAAATTGTGGGAAGCTTTAAAAAGCTGTTGAGGCTAGTGCCAAGCTTAACAGGTGCAAAATGCTTGTAGTATCTTGTCTTCCTTGAATTGGTGCTTTACTGCAAAGCCTTAATGACCACAGTAGGGGGGAAGCAAAACAATTTCTACCTGTACAGCAAGGGAGTCAGATGATTCATGTATCTTTTTATGTAGTTCATAGTAAGCATATGCATATTTGTATTAAGGATTAGAGTTGGACCTCCTGCTGTTAAAAACTGAAAGTCACTGTAGGTGTATGAAAGGTGAAAAATGTCATTGTTGAAGCAGAAAGGAAATAGGAAAATGGAAAAGAGCCTTCAGTTCTGTCCCTTTACCTTGCTACCAGCAAATGGAGCCATCTTTCTTTTTGTCCATTTTACCACCCATACTTTCCTCTCTTTCATACTAGATACTTCATTTGTACAAAATATCTATGGGGAATTGAAATAAAAATGAGGATATTGGTAGTAGAAAAGATTGGTCCAGCTGTGATGTAACTGATAAAAAATTCCTTTCTGGGTTGTGGAGCTGTTCTGGATAATAAGCTTTGAACATTGTCTCTGCATACCAGTAAAGTCAAGCATATATCATCATAAAATAATATTTAGTGTATAACTTTTCCTTGCAAGAGCAGCAGCATTTCTAATATTTAAAGATGTCAAATGACTCTTTTTAACAGATTGCATTAAATGGGTGGATAAGTACAGTTTATTACTTGTTCCTGTTTTTTGTAGCTAAGCAATTTCATTTGATCTTAGAATGGCACCTTAATCAATACATTTCTAAGACAGACCAACTTTTAGGAAATGTGGTTGTTTTTTGAGCAGAGATTGTAGCAGTCTGATGTTACTGACCTCATCAGTTATTGATTTCTTTTTAAGCTTTCATTTTTAGGAAATTCTGATGAAATAATTTCTGATACCATCTAAAGTTCACTGCTTTATTTTGTCCCATTGGATAGATCTGAGTAGAAATTACAAGAATAATTATGATTTTCTAATCATGGATAGAAATTAAGTGCTCATGCTATTATGTTAAAGGTTGCCAGCATTTTTTTTCCACAAAAGTGATTAAAGATCTTTTGCTAAACCACCTGTTCTTGGAACAACAGCTGTTCTTAGGAGCATAATATGACTGTGCCCACTTGCCACAGCACTTACTGAGAATTTGAAATGATTTTGTTATGTACTTGGAGGCACAGTGTCTGTGTTTTTTAGCAATGGAGACAAGTGAGCAGTCAAATGGAAAGACATTCCCCGAGGCTTAGATCACACAGCATCTTTAGGATGCATATGAGGAGTTACATTTATTGTCTAGATCAAGTTCCTAGGAGAAGCTCCCAAACTGAGCTTCTCAGTTCAAGACTGTTGGCAGAAATCTTTCTTTTCTCTTCCAGGCACTGCTGGAGGCCTGAAAGGTACTTATTTTTATCTGTGCAAGACAGTTAAAACTGCATTTATGTTTTATGGATCTTGTTATAGTTACTCATCCTTTAACAGAATTCTTCTTGAATCTTTAGAATTAATACAAACATTTAACTAAGGAGGACTTTGAAATACGCAGTGTTAGATGTGAGAGCTGCTGCTTTTGAAATCTGTTTGCTTCACTTTGAGTTTCTAGGTACAATTCAAGATACTGATAACATTCTTGTAAACCTTGAATATTCATTTGTCAGCTTGGGTGTTTTCACTGAAAATGCTTTGGTGGTGTTATTCACAAATGTGTTTCTGTTAGAATTTCAGTAAATGGATTCTGTCTTACTTTACCTGTGCCAAGCTGTTAAATAGTTTGCCAGCCCTCAGGCTATCATTCAAGGCTTATTTTGTTCCTTAGTTTTATTTTCAAGTGTTCTATGATGGGGAAAGAATGACTGCAAATAATACTTAATTTAGCTGGAAAGTCCTCAAATGTTAAGATGAACCGTAAAAAACGTAGTGTGAAGCTCTTTATTCAGGAGAGCAGGGAATAAGCAATGTCTGTCTAGATTAAAGCAAAACCACATACTTGTGTTACAACATCTGTCTCAGGGGAAGGTGTTGGGTGTTCTTTAAGAATAGAATAGCATCTGCTCAGAAATTCATCAAGAGATAGAAAATAAGTTAAACCACTAAATCCTGTTTGCATTGTGTACCTAATGGATGCCTGTACATAATGTTCCACTTAAAATTCTTTAGTAAAGGCACATGAACATTTATATTTTTCAGAATGCTGTCCACAAAGATAATATCTTTTGTCTTAACCACTGTTTTGTTTTGCTCTTAGACTGAACCATAAAAAGGTGGGGGGAAAATAGGAAGAAATTTTAAATATATGTAAATGTAATCTCTTTTGAACAGGTGTGACACCACAGAAAAGCTAAAAGCTCTATTGCCAAGGTTGGAACAAGAGCTAAAGGATCCAGCAAAGTTCAAAGATTTTTATCAGTTTACTTTTAACTTTGCTAAAAATCCTGGACAAAAGGGTCTAGGTAAGTAGAAAAAAAAATGAGAAAATGTCTGCAGCCAGTGAAGTCTTCCAAATGTTTCTAGTGATACAATATTCTCATTGGCAGTTGTTTAGTAAACTCATTATTGATTTCTTTCACTGACTTCTCTTTCTCATCTTCTTTAATTTAATCTCTTCTTAATGTCCCCTTGGTACAGATAATTTAATGGGGTTCTCTGCCAGCATTGACATTCTCTCACCTCTTGTCAAATGAAGTTCCTGCAGTTCTTCGAGACCTGTCAAATTTTTTTTTTTTTAATGCTGAGCTAGTGAGCTCTGTGTGTTAAGAACTGCTGAAAGAAGATGTCCATATCAGCTCAGGAAGAGGGAGGAAGCTGGGCAGAAGTTACTGTTCTCCTTAAAATTTTTTGTTTTTCCTCAGTTCTTATGTAAAGTTTAGAAAAAGGGTATTATGGACTTGATTTAAAACTAGTGAGTAAAAATAGGCATAGTTTATATAGCATTAAACTATTATTCTTTATAAAGTTTGAGCTTTATCCCAGTCCATGCCTTGTATTGCTGGAGTAAAACTGATACATCATTTGAATTCCATTTTTTTCTTCAAATCAAAAATATTTAGTTTTTGAACAGGTGAAAATACTAGTAAAATGAAGTCCACTCTTTTCAAATTTATGTCCACTTTTAGAAAATCCTGTGTAGGAAGGGATTAATGTTTTGTATACAGAATAGCACTGTACCATCATCCCTGTTCATTGTGCTGTGTGTGAGAGGAAGTGGTTTGTTGGTTTTTATAGTGTTTTGGATTTTTTTTTTCAAGAATTGTTAGAAGAGCAGAATATCAATTTAGACCTCAACCAGGTGTGTCTGTTCCACACTCCTTACTTTGAATAATCTCTCTTGTCTTTCCTGGTGTCGTTTGTTTTTGGTTTGGTTTTTTTTTTGTTTTTTTTTTTTAACTATGGACAATGTTTAGCCAGCTTATATTTTCTTCATTTTTTTTCCCAGCAGTTCTGTTTTTCATTTCATGTCACTCTTTCATGGTTCACATGCCACTTTTACTGACATGAAAATGAAGTGTTATAGTGGCTCTGTGAGGCTGGTTAGGATTCTAGTCCCTTAGCTAGTCTTCATTAACAAAGCTTAGTACTTTGAAATTGCAGGAAAGGTAAGTCAGTTACAACTGAAGTTGGGATTTATAGGATACCTATAGAAGTATTACAAATAGCTTCCTGTTTTCATTGGGTCATTGCAACATGAAACTCATGAACTTGGGCAGTACCCTGCAAAAGCTTTTCAGCTAAGCCTGTATGAGGAGTGAAGGAAGGGAGGCAGCCCAACCCAGATTTGGAACTGTGGGAATTGACATCAGCCATGTACAAAGTCTGTTTCTGTCTTACTCAGTTTGGAGCCTTTACTTTGATTAAGTCCAGATAATTAAACAGAATGAATGATTAGATTTGTTACTATCTGATCTGGTAGAAATCTGTGCCTAGCTCTGTCTAGGTCATCTTACAGTGATGATCTCTCCTCCTTCCCCACATGCACATTAGATGACAGTCAGTCACTTTAGGATGCTGCTTAGCTCCTGCCCAAGCTGCCTGCCTTAAAGTCTTTCTGGTAAATTGTAACTGGGAGGCAACTGAGAGGTCTCTAAGTTTATGTCAAGTAAAGGATTGAAGTGAATGGTTTGAATTAATGAAGTAGAAATAATCTAGGAATTCTTTCCTAAATTTCAGTTGCAGCATATTTTAATGTAATTTTTCTAGTGTCTGAAGCATTCAGTGCTTTTTCTTATTATGCTGGGAGCTTAAATCACCAAATCTGGTAATTGTACTCATTGGTTAGGGGACTGATCTGTAGGCTAAAAGAGTGTTGGATTCTTAGATATACACATGACCTGTAAATGTGCCTATTTGAAAACTGACCAAGTTTGACATAGTGCCAGTGACAAATGAGAAATTCATATTCTTAGAAGATTGTTAATAGAAACCTTTTATAAAAGAAGATATAATTAAACTCTTTTCTCTTGTGTCCTTAAGGCTAAGCACTATCACATCCTTTTTTTTTTTTTTTTTAAGAAATAACTCTTGAAACTGGAGCTTACCAGAAACTTATCTGTGATAGGCAGACTGACTTACACAATTATTTTTCATGTTTTTTTCTTGTTTGTTATCTTAGATATTGAAACCATAAGAAATGAGTGAAACATCTTTAAAATGTTCAAGCAGCAATGCTTTGGTTATGAGTCATGTTCACTGCTCATAAGTAATTTCAGATTGCTTTTTTTTAAATCTGTGTCTGCCATTTTAAGAAGTGATGTGCAGGAGTTATTGCTTTATTTATTGTCCCCTTTCCTCTGAAAAAACACCAGGAAATAGTGATTTATTTATTAATATGCCAGGTGGTCTTTAAATTTAAAATGTAGAGAAATACTTAGATAGTGTGGAGAAATACTTATATAGTGTATTCCCTTACGTTAGACAGGGTCAACATCTACTAACACCAGTTCTTGCACATGCTTTTCTAACCAAATGCTCTGTGGTATGCTGCAATATAGACTAAATTGCCTTTTCAGTTTCAATACATATTCATAAGATTTGTGGTTTGATTTGTACTGGTCCTCTGGCTCAACAAGTTTGAGAGCCATTGCCTTCACAAAATACAATCTTAAATTTTGGATGTCAGGTTTTATGCATCTTTGTCCATGTTTGCTTAAACCTATTGTTAGGGTTTTTTTTTCTTTTTCTAGCATATAAGTTAAATCTCTGTTTCTGAATTTTCCAGTTTAATACTTTAACCAGCCAAAGTAAGTATACAGAATACATATTGTTAGAATGAGTGACAACTTCTTGCAAAGTTGGCGATGATGTATGTGTCTTCACTTAGTCTCTGGACTGAGTAAAACCAACTACCCTGATAAATTTTCCAGTATCAGCTCTCTGATACTGGAATTTTGTCTTCCAACTCTCATTTCCTTTGCAGTCAAATTGATCTAATTTTCTCTTGTCATGTAGTACCCAAACAAGCCAGAAAACCTTCCATGTTAAGTATTTTGCTTATTGTTTTGCATCCTTTTGAGATTGCTTAAGTTTGATACTGTCTGCAGTTTGCAGTCTGTTTTACTATTTTCTGCAGCACTGCAGTGTACCCAGTCGAGTCCGTTTCTGATCTGATACTTCTGCAGTTGATTACTCCCTTTAGCACTGTGACTTTGCACTTCTCTTTAATTAAATCTTTCTTGCTTACTTCCATGTGATTTTTCCAATTTGTCCAAATAATTTTTAATTCTAATCCTGTTTTCTATTGTATTAGACTTTTTTCAGGTTTTGTCTAAGTTGCAGATTTAACAGAAGTTTTCTTTGTTGTATCATCTGAGTTACTAAAGTATTGGGCAGTGTTAGATGCAGGACTGACCTTGGATGAGTTGCTTTCTCCCAGTTTGACAGGGAATGCCTGAGATTCTTCCAGAACTTCTTTGACTTTTATGAAGCTTCAAACATGGTAGGAAGCAGCTTGAGATTGCTTCAGCACACTGAGATGAATTTCACCGTATCTGGCTTCACTTTGGGCAGCAGTGCTTGAAGACTGAATTTCTAAAAGTTTTTTCTGAAATAACTGTCAGTTTTCACTGAACCTTTTTTGCTTGGAGCACAGCTTGGGAAAAAAAATCTCCGAGTGTCCCAGACTTTCTGGAGTTATTATCAGCAGGACACAGTATCTTTTATCACAACAGCTGCCGTTTGTAAGATGGGAAGTGGGAAGGCACAGAAGCCTGTCTTAGGTTTTTTGGTTATAGTAGAATTTTGATGATACCTGACAGAGCTGTCTTCATAATTCAGAGGGGATTTTGTTCCAGGAAAGTAGTCTTGGAAAGTAGGATTGTGCATGTAGTTTTGTGTTTTATTAATTTTTGGACTAGCCTGTCTTCTCTTGCTTTTTAATTTCTTCTTCTTCTCCAGTTCCCCTCAAAACCAATGCAAGAAATGCTGCCATTATGGAATTAGATGGGAAGAATCCTCTCCAATAAACTAAGTTACATCTGTTCTGTCATGCCCTAAAATAGACACAGAATTCAGTACACTGATACTCTTTCCTAGAAATAGGACTGCCTTTTATAGGAGTCTCTTTTCCACAGTTCATGTGGTGACAGTAGGGGATTTTTATTTCTCCTTGTATCTGCAGGACTTCTGTCTCTGTGGTCACTTCCAACTCAAATGTTTGCATTTACTTTTGTTAGCTCAGTATTACCAGGTGGAATGCTCCAACCTGGGCACGTGCTGTTTAAAGAAGTGAAAGTAGTAGCAGTCCCCCAGGGTGATATCTTGTGTAAGGAGCAAGATGCTTAAGGCAAAAGCTCAATGGATAGGATCTGCCATGATGATCTTGAAGCAGAAAATGATGTTCTGATTAATGTTACTAAGCAGCCAACTGTCGAGTATCTTTCAAATACATCGGAATAGATTTGATCCTTATACAAGAAGACAATGGATGCATATAACTGTTAAGACTGTGACTCTGTAAGTGGTGGACAGAATTAAGGAAAAACAAGGGCAAAGTTTCAGCACAGCAGTGCAATCTCAATGGCTGCATGTTGGACCTGGAGTACATAATATTTAGTTATATTAAACTTGATTTTCATTTTGTCTTTATATTTTGTAGGTGCAGTTTATCAAGTTATCTGGTTTGCCAGGAGACTTTAAAAATAATTATTATGGATAACAGTGGTTGTGTCTTTAATCTGCTTTCTCATGTTCTTTGTACTGTATATAGTGCAATAAATCTTAAATTTTTAAATGGTGCAGAGTTGGAGAAGTTTATCTTGCATTCTACTCCCAAGGTTCTGCCTTTCTACTGCAGTCTGAGTGAAATTTTTTATCCTAGCTCTTGTTGGTAAGTGTATTAAAGATTAGGATTATAGGTCTTGTCATGTTGTCTACAGAGCAGTTCAGATGGTTCAGATTTTTAAGGGCACTTTCAGAACAAGGCCTTAGCTTTATCTCTTTTTTTTTTTTTTTTGGTTGTTTGTTTTTTGAACCTGATACTTGCTTTGATTCTCTTACTGGGTCTCGTTTTGAGCCGCAAAAAGACATGTTCAGGCGTTTGTTACAGTTTGTTTCAGCCCCAGGGAGGAGCTTAATGCATTCTTTCATGGTCTTCACCTTCCAACATGGAAACAAAAAGCCGATTGGGTCCTTCATCACTTCTTTGTGATCCCTTCGTCTGCTTGCTGGCTCAAAAGGTTGTGCTTCCTTCTCTCTGCCAGTTGCCTGGGATCAAGCAAGAGATGAAAGATGAGGAGGGCATTCAGACTTGAATCAAATATTACCTCAAGACCAGAAGAATGACTATCTTTGCATCCGGTATGTGGACTTCAAGGAGGTTTCCTCTCCTATAAGCAGATGAGTATAATGTACTCTTTTTAATTGAAGCAACATCAGCTTTGGCTTTTATCATAACAGTATCTCAATATTCTTTGAAGAGATCTTTAGACATTAGGGAAGGATATTTTTTCTTTCTATTTTGTTTTCTTTTTTCACTCCTGCCCTCCCCCCAGGCTAGTTAATCAAGAGGTCTTTCCCCTTTCAGTGAAGAATTACATTCATAGGCAATTTGTAGGAGTGAGTGTATGGAAGAAGTTAAGTGAGGTCTATAAATGAATTTTATATTTATTTTGTAAGAGGTCTGTAAATGCTGTATTGTAGGTGATCCAGTGACTTTGGTTTGTGTGTATGGTTCTTGCTTTATTTTTGTTCACATTTTCCATGTTGAAAATGCCAGCAGTTTAAGGGAAACTTAGTACAGAAGAGGTGCTTTGATCAGTAGGAGGGTGGCATAACTGCCAGTTCTACTAAGGCCTCATTGATTCTTTTACTCATGTTTGGGAAATGCCTATCCAGTCAACTTTGTCATCTGTTGTTGTGTATCTGAATGGTACATGGAGAGATTTGCAGAGGCAAAAGGATTTTTGAACGGGCAACAATTAGGTTCATTAGGCTGCACTCAAACTGGTGTTCTGACAGTCATCTCCTAAGTCTAACCTGCATTCCAAGTCTGTTTTTGTGCTTAAGGTGATAAACAGATAAACATGAAAGGTTCTGCATGGAATCAGGCTGCATCAGTGTGGCAGATGCTGAGACAGAGCCAATGAGCACAGCCAGACCCTGCTGGGTTCCTGCAGTGCCCCTCTGAAATCCATGTGCTGTGCTTTACCATTCCTCCTGTCCACCACAGGCACTTAAGCCGGACACTGCATTACCTGTCCCCTAACACAGGGTGCTGGGAAGCTCTTTGCTGATGTCTTTGCAGGGATGAGTGGATCCAGCTCAGCTAGATCCTGAGTTTAGCCATGTATCAGTCCCCTTAACTTGTTCTTTCCCCTTCTGCCTATCTTCTGTGGGGGAGCTTCCACTATAGCCTATTTTGCTCTAAGCTTTTGGCAATTCAATTAAGTATTTTTAGGTTTAATCCTCATGGTATGTTCTTGTTATTTTGCTGATTAGGAAAGAAGAAACTAATTCTTATGTCTGTGTTCTTAGCAATTTGGTGGCCAAAGAAGATTAAAAAATCATTCAGAAATGAAGAAACAAGGAATTTATTAATTCACTGAATCCTGCAAGTATTCACTTAATGCTTATTGGTCAGGCAGGTATAATAGTCCTGTTGTTGAGACAGGTAGACACCATTGTTCCTACCTGTGCATCAGTTCCAACACAGTGTTGGAAAGTTATATTAGTAATTCAGGTGAATTAGTGATAATATTCTGTCCATTTCAAGCATGAGTGCATGAACAGGTCTTGTTGGTAGGGCTGACAGAGCTAGAAAGCTCTGTTTGGCAGAGGATGACAAGGGAGTGCTGCAGTCCCAGAGGGTGGTTTTGGCACAGCAGGTCTAAGTGAGCTGCATTTCATGTTCCTTGGAAATCCTGCTCTCCAGCCAATTCCTTGCTATCTGTTGATTTCTCTTTTTGTTTTCACACTTCCTTAATTTCTAGTGTGCAATGACTTTATTGCCCTGGTCCAAAATCATAACATGAAGAACTTAATTTGATTCTTATTTTTTTCATGCAGCAATCCAATATTTTTTTTAATTTCTTAACAAGATTCAGCCCAGTCTTAAAAGTAGACACAGGCTGTGTCTACTCTTTGTTATCACTTCAAGCTTTCTGTTCAGTCAGGATAGAAGAGGCTAAGGTTTTCTTTAAAAGCCTGTTTAGAATGAAGTTTTCATGTTTGAGGATAGATCATATTGCATGCAAAATACTATTTCTAATTGAGGAAAGCTGATTAAGGGTCTGCATTGCATACAACTCTAACCAGATACTGATTCTGAAAATATTTTTGGGTTGAAAGCAAAGCTCAAACTATATAATGTACAGTATATGATGTATTTCTATAATGTTCTTTAATGATTTAGCATTTTTATGATTTGGATATGAACATGGATGTTAGCAATGAAGTGTTATTTAAATTGATCCTTGTCTAGGTGTTTTCAGAGATCCATGCATCTGTCTTCTGTTTATAAAACTTATATTATTGGTCTCTAATGTGGGTAGTATATATTTTGGTATAAAAACCCAGCGTATTTTATAGTTGTAGTTTTGATTCTTATTGTAATGATGCCTTTGTATCTATACAGCATTGAAAGAGGTATTCCTAAGACTGCCTGAGGAATTTTTGCCTTGCAAAAGCATCTTCCTGTGGAGATGGAGAACCCTAATGGCATAAGGCCTTTTCTCTCTTTTTTAGTATCTGTCTATATTAGTGCAGCACCAACTGTAGCAGATCCACAGCAGTACTGTTTATTGATACTCCTGTTAGCATGTAGAATTTGAACTCTGTAACTAGGTTTTCCCTTTAAAGCAGAAAAATCTTTTTTTTGTCCTCCAGTGCCAAATTTTTTAACCTAGGTAGGGAATTGTCTTCAAACAGAAGTGTAGGCATATGTCCTGAGATTGTAGCAAACCTGAAGGCCTGGTTTGCTCATGTGCTTTAAGGTTGCATAAACTGGCACCACTACCAAAAGCGATAGTCCCATCTAGTACTTGTGTTCAAATATCACTTGTGTTAGTTGATGGCTTTGTGGGATTACAGTGAACCAGATGAGAAAGATGGACTTTTTTTTTTTCCCCTTTTTGCAAATTTTACTGAGATAAGAACTTTCCTCCATGTGCCTACTGGGAAGAGCAGCTCCAGTGTGGACCTGTTTCATCCACGACAGAGCCATATCCTCAGTGGGATATGCATTTTTTGTGTGTTATAACAAATAACTTCTGTGTCTTTGTGTGGGAGAATTCATTGGCAGACACATGTACACAGTGTTCCTCGAGTGTCAGCGTAAGAAAGTATTTCACATGCATTGTGTTAAACACAATTTTGCAATAATCAAGTTCACCTTAACATAATAGTGACTTTGACAAAAACCAAGGAAAACTTCTCTCTTTCCCTTTTACCTCTTCTTTTGTGGTACCTTTAATCATCTTTGTTTCCCTACCTGTGCTTTCTTCCTTTTTCCAAGGAATATTTACATCAGAAGTACAAACTTTTCAACTATTAAGGTTTTATTTCTTGAAACTGCATTTGGCTTCAAGTTGTCACATGATAGAGTTGCAAGGTTTGCTTGGAGAGGTTGAGTCTTCATAAAGAAGCCTGAGTGGGTGGGATCAAAGCCAGTTACTCCATAGTGATGTTTAGAAACTATTAAGTTTCTGCTTTTTCATTCTTTTTGCTTTTAATTTGTGGTAACAGATAAGAATAATTAATCTGCATATCTAAGCAGCAAGTAATGATATTAACTTCTCTCTTCTACATATTTTTTGTGAAAAATGAGCGTGGTGGCATAGACAGGATGAGCAAAAGGAAGTTTAGTGGAGCATAATTCAAATTCTGTCCTGAAGAGCACTGTAGGACAAGCACTGGCAGCACTGTGCCTGTGTAGATAGGTAGAGGCATGTTGCAGTTCTCTGCATCTTAACTGCTGCACTTCATCCAGGCCCCAGGCCTGTCTGAAGCAGGGACTCTAGGGGCATGGCTGTGTTAAAATCTGGAACATCTCTGAAGCTTGATTTCAGGTGGCAGTGTCCTTTGGTTTGTAGTGTGATATGTACAATTTGAAAAACCACTCTTCCTTCTTGTAGGTGCAGGTTGAGCTTCTGTTCTATGTTATCACAGTACTGTCTCTTAAGCTTCATATTCTGTTTACACTTTGTTTATACTGAAGGCACAAGCTGAAATATTTCTGTGGTTTAAGAAAGGCTGTGCCTTATTTTATGGTTGCCCAGTAGTTATCATGTACCTAGTGCAAGCACCAAAGCCATTAGGTATTGTAAGCTGCTGGGATGAAAACAGGCCTTCAAGGAAACATCCTTTCTACCCTTAACTGCATTTAATGTTGCTTCTGTCTTTCTGCTGGAATATGTGGTAGTGCTGCATCTTCCTTGAACTCTGCTCTCAGATCACTCGTCATGATGCAGAATAAGGCTGATTTCTTGGACTTGTATTTTTAGTACTGGGTGTAAGTGTTTGACTATTGGATGATGCCAGAAGAACAGAATTACTGTTGTAAGGGCTTCTGTAGAATCGTAATACCACAGATAAATGACTTTTTTCATCTCCTCATGTCCTTACATTCCCTTCAAAATCAAATGTGTCCAAAATGTGATAAATTAGGGAGCCGTTGACATCTGTGGATTTAAATGTTTGTTTCTATCAATATTTGCTGTGTTTGTGCATGTATGTGTATATTTTTTTCTTTTTTGATTTGCAGAGAGATTTATCATTAAATGCTGTTTCTGTAGTTTGAAAGTAGCTTTAATCTGACATTGGTAAATAGTGACAAAAATATTATAATTTTATTGACCTTGATGTTCAGTACAAAATCCATACTGTTACTGCTTGTCTTCTACCTTTTGGGTCAGGGAGAGTAGAAAACAAATTCCTTATATTTTTTTATTGATTTTGAAGGAGTGTTATTTATTTGTATTGTAATATACTAAATGTAGCATCAGCTGTTTAACAAGAAGGGGTTTATTGCTTATAATGTACTGCAGTATTTACGTGTTGCTTTATCTCTTGCAGATCTAGAAATGGCAATTGCATACTGGAATTTAGTCTTGTCAGGAAGGTTTAAATTTTTAGATCTTTGGAATAAATTTTTGTTGGTAAGTATGTACTTTATTTTTTACTGCTTATCTTATTCCACAGTAGTCTGGCTTTTGTTGGCTGTGTGCTTCCAATAACAAAAATATGGGCTATCTCTGTACTTGCTTCAAAATTTTTCCTTTTTGAAAACTGACATTAAATAGTCTCAAATCAAGCCAAATTAAATCTTCTCTTTATGGTTTTCTAATTTAGAAGAATGTAAAAAGATGCAACAATGTGTTCTGCTTGCTTAATCCTGTATCCTCCTCCTGAATGAAAGGAAGCCATGATTGTAGATTAAACTGGTGCTGCTGATTCTCAGTGAAAAAATACCACACCTGTGATTATTGTCAACCATGTATTTTACCATGCTTGTCCTTTTGTAGTACTAATGCATAAACTCAGTCTTTTTAAATCAGTCATACCAGACATACCAGAATTTAATGTTAAGAGACTTTGTATTTTCAACAAAATTTTTTGCCTGAGTTATTACATTGATTAATGTTTTAGCTAATAGTAGTGAACTGATCTTGACAGTTTTCTTATTATTAGTGCAATTCTGTGGGCAGTGAAGTAAAGAGTCATAAATTAAACCTTAGAAATTCAAGAATATTCTTGTAAAAGACCAGATTCACTCATCCATGTTTCTTCATTTGCATGTCTATATAATTACAAAAAATAAAGTTACATAATATATAATTTATCTTGATATTCTTAA
Organism: Chloebia gouldiae; assembly: GCA_003676055.1. Classification (NCBI taxonomy): domain Eukaryota; kingdom Metazoa; phylum Chordata; class Aves; order Passeriformes; family Passeridae; genus Chloebia; species Chloebia gouldiae. Next base: position 23,021,577 of record QUSF01000007.1, on the reverse strand, counting down.
TTTTATATTTTTATCTGTAGCTTAGGAGAAATAAAAAGTCTTTCTGCGTTTATTTCCCCCAGTGCTTAATAGGGAAGGTGTACACTTTTTGAAATATTTTTCTGTAATTTTTTTCTAACTTTTTGGTAATATGTTTATTTGAATCCTTGAATAATATACCAGTTTCATCAAGAGGGTGTCTGAAAACATTTCATGTTTTAACTGCCTCAGTACATTTTAAGACATCCAAATTCAGATCTATAGATGTAACTGAAGAAAAATCTTCAAGTTACAAACTGGTATTAAAGTGTGTTACTTTAGAAGAAACATTTAACCTGAATGTTTAGTTGAGAAGAAATTCTTAAATTAAAAGATTTCAACCTAAGAAAGAAGCAAACAGGAAGTCTTTCAGATGTATTTATTTTTGTTATTGTTTTTTTAAGATAATGAAGGTGAAGAAATGTTCGAAATAGGTGTATTTCTGTACATGTCAATATAAAATACTGCTATGGAATTTGAAAGTAGTTTGGATTGAACAGTACTGTTATTCCTTTGTACAGGAACATCATAAAAGATCAATTCCAAAAGATACTTGGAATCTTTTGTTAGATTTTGGAAATATGATTGCAGATGATATGTCCAACTATGATGAAGAAGGTAAGCAGTACCTGAATATCTTCAAAAATTGGTACAGCAGAATTAAAATACTGCTATAAATGAACAAGAGAACATGTTGTTACCTGGTGTCCTAATATGTTTACCCTTAAAGTTTCAGCTGCCAATACAATGTCATACTTATTGCCAAAATAGTAGTGATAAGAAGGTTAACTGGTTTGCTGTAATTTGAAAACAAGGGTAAGGATACACTCACACCATGATAGAGCACATTATTTGAATGTGTTATGCTACAGACCTCTGAGTGAAACGTTGTACAAAATTTTTGCTACCCTAAATGCAGTTTACTCTGTTACTAATTCTGTTTTGGAATGTGTGCAGAAATAAGTCCCAAGATAAGAATGGCTATAATAAGAATGCCATGGTTTTGCTATCAGCTAATGCTTATATTTGTACTGTGGCATTCTGTGTTTTATATACATTTGGCTTGTCTTAAGAACTACTGCTGACAGAAGAGATTCAAATGTGGAATTTATTAGTTAGGTGTTTTTTTCCAAGTATTTTATCATGTTGTGGTTGTTAAAGCTAGACTAGGGCAGAAATGTCAAGATGAGGTAAATCCTTTGTACTTATAGACTGTACCAATTTATTGCTGATTATGGTAGGCTAATTTCTCAATTGCTTGATTTCACTGTAGGAGCGTGGCCTGTTCTTATAGATGATTTTGTGGAGTATGCACGACCAGTAGTCACAGGAGGAAAACACAAAACTTCCTAACCTCAGATTTGTTGATATGGACTCAATGAACTGCAGTGGGTAATGAAGATTTGTTAGCTGGTAACTGCACATTGGTGCTGGTTTCAGTGCTTGGGATGACACTCTGCAGACAAAACTGAAATTCCTCCTTTCTGCCTAAAGTAAATGATGGTGGACATGTGGACACTTCAAGAACAAACTCAGAAGACCCAAGCTGTTTGTAGGCTATTGGCTTCAATTATTGTACTGGTTGTATCATATAGGATGTAGATTTTGCATGTTTTTATACTTTGGAGAAGTTTAACTAGAGGCCATTTTATTAAAGTTTTGACAGCACAGCATGCCATTCAGTTCATAATCCAAAGTGAACACCAGCAGTTACATGAATAAAAATGTATTATATTGTACTTATATTAAAAGCAGTATTTGTGGTATATAAATTAAATCCATAAATAAAACTTATGCAGTATGTTGTATTTTTATAAAAGTTAGTTCTGTGGATCTGTCTTGATACAGAATTGTAAAAAAACCTCAAACAAATGAACATATGCTTTTTTTGTTTTTAACTTATTGCCAGAATGTTAAATTTGTATTTTCACATCCTAGATGTATACAGTGATCGCATCCAGCCTTTTGCTTTCACCCAGTGAATTTGAATTTTTCTTCTTGAAGTGCTTGGACATGTAACAATGGCATTGCTGAGGACAGGCTGCTGCTCTGTACTGTGTTGCAACTCCAGCTTTTTTTAGTAACCATTTTAAAGCAGACATTAAACCAAAGATGCTTTTATAATTCATGTTTAATTAGCATAATTCAGTTGGTCTCCAATTATGTATTTTATTTATTTTAATAAGGAACTGGTGGAATATGGATTTTATTTGTAGCTTGAAACATATCATAAATTCTAGCTAAATGCAGCGTAGTTGTAAATTCATTTCCTGGCACTTCTCACAGAAAATAGATGCAAGTAAGCCCAAAGACTTAACTAGTTGGCTTCCACGGTGGAGAAATAGTTAGGGGTAAGGAGACTTTATATTAATGATTATAAGTATTCATGCCTGTGAATATGTTGTGCATTCAATTATATTTAAGGGGGTTAAAAACCAAATCAGTGCAGTTTCAGTGATCTCAAGGCTGGTGAAATTGGACCAGTTTTCACCAAATCTGAATTCATTCAGTCACTTGTTTCTCCCCTTTTGCCAGCCATTGATTATGAAGTGCACAGTGATGTCAGTCTTCTGTTTCTCATCAGTGTCTTCTGAGCATAAAAATGTTTTAACAGAAACTATTCAGCGTGTCATGGGGCTCTTGCAAATGCTACCTCATCAAAATGAGTTTGTCATAGCCACTGTAAAAGTTTGTTAAGATGAAGAGTTGCTAGAGAGTATGTACAGCTATGATCAATATATTTTTTGTATTTAAGGCTGAATAGATGCAAGAATTTTGGAGAAAATAGTGCTTTAAGTTATATAATTTATATATCTGTTTGGATCACTGAAGTGTTGCATGACAACAGACACTTTTATTTTGTAGTTGCCAGGGTATAAAAGCTGACAATATTCTCTTAAACTCTAATATTTAGAGTTTCATACAAGCATTATGTCAACACAACCTGCAAGGACAAGTGTACATGCTGCATACAGAGACTGCCTTTGTTCTTCCACTTGCTAGATTTCAGTTGTGCATGACATTTAAAAAGCAAGATGAGGGAAGATTTCAACAAATTAATGATTTTTCTCTTAGTAAGAGCCCAGCAAGCAAGTTACAAATGCCCTCTGATTTGTTATGCATATTTGTATTTTTTTTTTTTTTTGGTGAGTGTCAGCCCTGGCCAAACAGCCGCCAGGTGTCAGCGTCTGAGCCTGGTGCTCCTGTGCAGTTACCCACTGAGGTTATACCAAATTTCTGCTTTCTGACTGCATCTTTTTAGAAGGGCATTTGTGTACATAACTCCAAGTATTCTACAGAAGTCAGCAGGGAGCTAGAAGTAGTTATGCTCTTTTTACTGTGTTTGATTTATGTACCCCTCCTCCCCAAAGCAAGCCATTTCTGTATCTGTCCCACAGAATTTGTATCTGTCCCACAGGCTTTGCAGAATGTGTAGCATCTTGCAGCATCAAGTACATTTATCTAGCCAGAAACAATAGAATGCTTGTTACTCACACAATTGCCACCTAAAATATATAGATAAAAATGTAACTGACCAGAAGTATCTTAATCTATTGGTATGTGATGTAACTGAAGTTTCATAGCACTAGAGCTTATGAAACATTTGTTCATGATGAGAGCTCCATCAAATCATTCTGATGAACCTTCTACCTTTTAGAATAAATAGGGCATAAAAAATGCATGTGGGTTGAGGGTTTTTTCCTTCTTAATTAGAGCAAGAAGGAAGGGGTGCTTAGTCCAGGTTTCAGTGTGTGTGTGTGTGTTTATATATATATATATATATGTACACACACATTCCTGGGGAGATCCTTCCTGGGTGACAGTGGAAGACTGAGCAAAATACTCCAGAGATAGTAGTTGATCCTTGTGAGCCAGCTTTTGAGGTTTGCTGTGTTTTTCCTTTTTCTTTTGTTCTTCCTGGTCCTCTACCCATTTTATACCACATGTGATTTTTTACATTCCCATATAAAGTAACACCTTAACACTTGAACAGTCATAAAAAAATGCAAATAAGCTGCTTTCACCTTACAAGTTTGTTACATATTTTAATCATTTGCTGCTGTCCACAGTTTCACTTTACAGGGTACTCTGACTTCCATTTTAAGTAAGCTGATAGAGTGGTAACACCTAGGCTACTCAATTTATAATCCTAAATGGTACAGATGTCTTCAAGTTGTTCAGTGCGTACAGTATTACTTCACAGATATGCTGTATGTATTTTTAAACTTGGTGCCAAGTTGTTTGGTTTGAAACTGAGCCATAGGATTTGTACTTGCCAATTCTAAATTTAAATGTAATTTATCATGTGTGTCATGCCAAGGAGAGCAAACCTGCAGGCATCTGCTTATTCAATGCACCTTGGAGATCTGCTGCTGAGTAAGCTGTACATGTGTGTATATTTTTTGGCAATGGAAAAAGGAATAAATGGACTGTCAAAGGATTGAAGTCAGTCATGTGAGATGTCTGTATGGTTCTTGTCAGTTTTCTGCTTTGGAAGTCTTGGTCTAGTGGGAGTTTTTTGTTGTTGTTTTCTGGTTCATTTATTATGTTCTTGTGTTACTACTCCACCAACCAGAAAAAGAGTAAGGATGTAACGCATTAATTTTTAAGTGGTCTTAATAAATGTTTGGTTTGGTCATTTGTGTCACCGTTAAGCTTTTAAGAGGCTTGACGTGTTTAGCTACAGTACTGTATTCACTGCGTGTATCTGCTGGTCACCAGACTCTCCACGATTTGTGTCATTAGTTTGTGCTGGCAGTGGGAGCTGCAATTGCAGGAAAGTGTTGGTCAGTCCTGGCTCTGAGCTCTGTTGGAGAAGCAGCATGCTCAGAAATTTGTGCAAAGACCTTCAGAGTTATGCATTCGCCTATTGTTAATTCTCTTCCAAAAGTTTAAGTCAAAATAAGTCCGTTGTCCTCTGTCTTCACCCAGCTGCCATCTTTCTCCAGTGCTTTCCCCAACCACGGGCTGCTTTGGTGTCCTCCATTTCCTGTGACAGGGAACCTGCAGGCGTTGATGCTTGAGCCATGGCAAGCCTGTTTGTGTCAGCACCAGTAACTTCCCTCAGCTGATGCCAACCAGCATCTCACTCACCAAAAGGCATAACCCTCCTGAAAAACTGTCATGTTTTTACAACCACAAACCTGTTCAGCAAAACATGTTTCCTGAGCTTTTCGTTATCTGCAGTGTGCTGGGTAGAACTAGGTGACACACCTCTAAAATTAACTCGTTGGTTCTAAACCGTTGATAGAGGGATCTTCAAGTACAGCTGCCTCTTAACAACGACATACAGAAAATACTGTATTTCAGACAAGTGGGTGCAGTGTTCATCTCTTAATGAGAATGGGGAAATTTAGGGGCATTCACATTTTGATTGAATATTGGGATACTTCCTCTTGTTGGTGTGTATACTTGACCAATTCCCATGTTTTTGTTTTTTTTTTTTTTTTGTGCCTCCTTTTCCAAGCAGTGAACTCCTCTATTGTTTGGCAAATCCTATAGGTTTCATGTTTTCACCTCAGCTTTGTGTCAAGACAGTAAAGAAGAACTCCATCCTGTGCTGTTAAAGGATTCTTTCCTTCAAGGCAGTGGTATAAAGCTGTATGGAAATAATTCATCTCCATTGTTAAAGAATTGAGTAAAATTTTAATTGAAAAATTAAAAAGTTTAATTTTTTCCTGGATCTCAATGAATGTGTTTTAAAGGAATGATCCTGATGCTTGAGTAAAGTCCTGCACTTCAAGAGTTGTAAAAATGCAGCTCTTACAGAAGTCTGGCACCCATCTGGCATCAACCTTACTTTTCCAGGATATGGCTCTGTGTCCTTTGGATGGGTGAACTTGGAATCAGCATTTCTCTGCTGAGTGTCTTTGAATGGCAAAGGATGACTCACTCATTCATGGTGGAAGCATTTGGGGTGTAGTCCTCTTGTAATTTTTTAAAAAGAGTTTGTGTGGACACAGCATCAGTCCAGCTCCATTTGCCAGTTCCTTGATTCGGAGCAGAGCTCAGTGCCTGTGGCGTGCACGGGCTCATCCTGGGCCTGGAGCCCATCCATGCACTTCCCTGTGCTGGAGGAGGCAGAGGAGCCACGTTTGCCAAAGGCTGCTTTCATGTTCTCACCTTGGGTTTCAAATGCAGTTGAGCTGAAACAACAGTGTGTTGCCAGCAACACAGACAAGCCTTTTTTCTGTCCTGCTTTCCCATTCCTTTTTTTATGGATTCTCCCCATCTGAAAGCTGTCTTATGTACACTAATGAACAGACACCAAAAATGCATTTTAATATGATTTACCAAATAGTTTTGCCAGGTCTGCTCAGGTAATTTTTTTCCAATTGTGAAGTTACCCATCTTCATGGAATTACTGTATTTTATCTCTCTTTAAGTCATGTAGGTATATTTTACAAAAAATGTCTCCTTTTGTGGGGAGTAGAGGTAGTTTAGTGTGGCCAGCCTACTTTTGTTCAGAAAGCTCACGGTAGCTGGAAGTACCACTTGAAAAGGAGATCATGTGTGATTAAAAAAATGAAATAAAAATGTCTTTGCTGCATGTTCTGTTTTACAAGGTTGAAAAATATAAGTTCTCTGAAATTTTCTCTAGGTTTTTATTATAGCCTTATACCTAATTTGGGCTGTGTTCTGAGCAGCTGAGTGTGTTGTGTTGCAACAGAGTGAAATCTATGGGAGGCAAAAGGGCAGTGCCACTGCCAGCCACATTTGGAAGGAAACGATAAATGGAAAACTAAGAATAGCTTTGCCCCCCATTTTCAGGGAGGAACCTTCCATCTGATGAGGCTCTTGCTAGCTCACCACAGTGCCTCAGCCGGAGATTCCTCCTGTCCTTGCTTAGCAAGTTCAAATGCCCATGTGCCTCCAGACCGTGATGCTATGCAGGAATAGAGAACAGGTGTGTGCCACAGAGGGGTGGATGGACCTGTAACAGAGATGTCAACGTCAGAGCTTCAGCCTGGTGTGTTCTGTAAGCTGTTCTGGCCTTGGTTTTCCATTTCTAGTGTTTGTTTTCAGACATGTGGAACGTGAGGCAACCTGCAGTGCAGGGGTGACTCTAAGTTTACCTCTGTGTTGCGTAAATGTCCTGGTTGTGAGACATGAGGCTTGTTCCCCCTGCCCCACAGAGGACTGGCATCCACCATTCGTGGCAGGCCAGCTCTACAGCAGGTTGGACATGTCCCACTGATTCTTGTCCCTGCGTATCCTCTGGTCCCTTAGGCATAATTGTCCTCCTTTACGCCTTTCTTTTTTTTTTTTTTTGCTTTTTCAGCATGGCAGTTTGCTTTCTAGCAATGAAAACACTATCATTGTCCTTTTCAGCACGTCTGTTAACCAATCCCATTCTTTAAAACAAGAGAGCACTAACAGAAGCTCCTTTCACCATTTGGGCACCTTATTTCTTCTAATGTAGAGCAGGCATGGCAATGCTTCTGTGTGTCTTGAAAATCTATTAAATAAAGAGGTATTTCTACACAGATCAATAACTGAGACCATGATTTACTTATCGCTTATTAACTTGTTTTCTTGGGTGCTAGGATGGTGCATCCCTTACATTGCTGGCCTTTTCAATCTGAATAGCAACCAGTATTGCCCTCTGAAAAAGATCAAAGAAAACAAAGACCTTTCCCCTGGTATCAGTTATCAAAATTAGTCAAGTCAATCAGTGCTTTCTGTTTACCTCTCTATGTTTATATTTACATTCCTATTTCTGTCTGTAAAGTAGTAGCAATTTGTGAGTCTTTAGGATTTTATTAGACTCACAAGATGCCATTTCAATATATCTTTCAAAATAGTTTCCTTCCAGAGTCAAAATGTGGACTGACCTCAGCTTTAGGAAAAAGTCACTCTTTGCCAGGGAGTAAGAGGTATGGAATTGAAGTTGCTGTTTTGCTCAGTGCTTATCCAGGGGTGCAGTGAATTAGCAGAACATTCTTGTACTAGGTGGAACAGAACAAGAAAGCTGTTAACAAAATATCTCCATAGGATGTATTTAGAAATGGGAGAGGTTAGCTGCATTTCACTAGATTCTTACTGCTTAATCCCTCCTACAGTGTGCAGAGCCTGGAAAACTGCTTTTATAATAGCCTTTACTTCTGACTGGTCCCTGAGAAGGAGGCTGACTTCAGCATATCAGAAAGGGGCATAAGAAAAAATATTAATGTACTAGTTGTTGAATAAATAAGCACCCATGTGGAGGCATCTGTTTTTCTGGGTGTAGAGTTACTTTGGCTGGGTAGGGCTAAGGATCTCCTGGCTTGCTTTAAGCTGAGTTGCAGAAACGAGGCTTTTCCAGGTCTGGTCTTACAGTTTCATTGAACAAAGCCCCTGCAAAATCCCTGGGTTATGAAATATTTCCTCTCTGGCGAGTCCCAGACAAGAGATGGCATCTGCAGAGCCAGAAAAGGAAGTCCTTGCCTTATAGAGAGAGCTCTTGGTGTGACACAATGGCTGATATAAAGTGTCGGGGGAGCTGAGTTGAAGGCAAAGGAACAAAGGAAGATCAAGATTCAGTGACTGTCTCGGGCAAAAGGAAAGTGGAAAGTGTCTTGGGGATGGATAAATTTAAGGCTGCACTTGTTCTGGCTGCGGTGGGGGATGCTCTCGGTTATCGCAATTTCTCCCGTGAAAACAATGCCTTAGGTGCAAAAATCCAGCAGGAGCTGAAGGAAATTGGAGGGCTTGAGAACCTGGTGCTCTCTCCTGACAAGTGGCCAGTAAGTGACAACACGCTCATGCACATGGCTACAGCTGAGGCTGTCATCACAGGTAGGTACAGCAGGAATAGCGACCGCAGTCTGCAGAGGAACAGAACTGTGGAGCTGCTGCATTTCTTAGAATAAGCCTGATTGCTGGGGAAATCGTGAGAAAGCGTGTCAGAAATGCTGCTTATGTGAATGATAATGTGCATTACTTTGGCTGCTCTGTAAGCACAATCCTGTGACCATCTCACAAACTTGGGTGGTCTTGATTTCTGGAGTGTGAAGGGGCTCTTCCTATATTTTCCCTAGAGATAGACAGTTGGTTAAAGCTTAAAGACTAAAATACCACATGTTCAGTGTAACAAAAATAATTTTCAAGTAGATTATCTGTATGCTAGAGTACATCAGGGAATAATATAGCCACTAGAGTCTTCTGTAACAGATAAGAGCTCTTCTGAGTGCATTTTTTACATGTTTGTATCCAGAACTCCAGGCTGGAGTAGAGTTACCTTAGTACCTCCTTCAGGCTAAAAGCACTAGTCCTGTCTCCTCTTTGCTGCCCCTCAAACAAAGGGTTGCATCTGCAAAAACCTATTTGTTTTATAAGGAAAGTTCCATGTCTTTAGTCCAAAAAGTATCTTAACACACTGTATTTATAGTGAAATCTGTCATAATAATGGAAGTTATTGAGATGTCTTTTAGAATCACAATGGTTTGAGAGAGAACATTTGTCTTTCCTTAAGGTGGGGGTAGTCTTTTTAAGATAAGTGTTTGTATTGACAATTTACCAATCAACCTAGAGCTTTCTGAGACTGGAAAGATCATAGAAAGTACACCAGAAGACTGTGACCTCTCAACAGTATTTTGCCTCTTCGAATGATTCAATTTTTCTTAAATCTCTGTAAAAGTATTCCTGATTTTTCTTAAAACTCATAATAGTGCATAGCTACCAGTAGCAGAAGCTCCCAGTGTAGCAGTGTATCCTTCACATCAATGAGGTTTCCTTTGTGCTAGTGTTTCACTCCTTTATCTGCCTGCTTCCAATCTGCTCTAAATTTAGCAGGTAGAGATCAGTTGAAGAGTGTGTAGGACACTTCATACTTGGCTATTAGCTAACCAATGGTTTAAGGGGTAGCTAATATACTAAAGATAAGGGCAAGATGTCAGCCTATCAAGAAAAAAGATGACTAGCATATTTCTGAATATAGGCTATGATTAAATATGTATCATATGTTTCCTGCTTTTTGAACCCTCTAAAATCACAACTTCTGGGTAATCAAGTCAGTTAGACCACCAGTAAAATAATAATTATTTTCTTAATTATAGCAGCCTGTAAATTGCTCTAAATAAAAAAGTTTAAACTAGTTTTTCCATTGACCGTGTTTATCCTACACTCTCATTTATTTCACCTGGTGAGACAAACTTTTTAAAAAGGTGTTTTCATGGGCTGGAGAGTAAACAGCAAGATGGAATAGGTAATTTTAGAAAAGATCTTCATTTCACAGCAATGTTGGTGAGTGGGATAAAATGAGTCCTTCTCCCTGCTTCCCAGAAGGGAAACAAGGAGAACCTGCCCGCAGCAGCATCTCCTCCTGACATGAAGAATGCAGAAAAGCCCCATGGCTCGCTCATGGCCCAGCCTAGGTGCCAAATCACCCTCGACAACAGAGTGAAGCTGAAGAAGGTGAGCATCTGTGAGGCTGAAGGCATCTGCCCACCAGCCCTGGGGACCTGTCCCTACTGCTGTGGAAACAGATTAAAAAAAAAAAAAAAGAAGAAGGAGGAGGAGGGGAAATAAGCAATAAAACTATCTCTGTTGTTCCCTGCCCTGCTCCCTGCACATCCTGTTTGCCTGCCTGGCTGCCTGCTGGCCACAGCATTCCCCTGCTCACCTGCAGGGTACTTGCAGGCTGGCACAAACATGCCCATGGCCCAAAGCCATGAAGTCCTGCTGTCACTGTCGGGCACTGCCCTCGGGAGAGCTCCCAGCCTGAGGCTGAGGCAGCAGCCAGGGGCAGGCTTGTGTTAAAGTCAAAGGCAGTTCTCATCTGCAGAAGGGATTTTGGCCAGCACTTTGGCAACTACATGGAGAAAGAACATCCCAGGAGGGGCATGGCTACAAGCAACCAGGGTGGTGGGCACTGCTGCAGACTGAGCTGCTGCTCCCCAAATCCACCATGTGCCCTGTCTGAAAGACTGATCTGACAATGAAGGACAGACAAAACATCCGCTCCCAGGAGGAGACTGTCCTATAAGGGAGGAACAAGGACAGCATCATCAAACGCAGGGAAACTATCTGGGTAACAACAAAAGCATCGTCCTTTTCCTCTCTTGCTTACACATGGGTTAACAAAAAATAAAAGTTCACTTCTAAAGAAAGAACTCATCCTATTGATGGCTGAGACAGCAATCTGGCTCCAGGCATGGGAACCATGGTGGGCTTGAACAGCCTGGAGGTGCTGGACCACAAGGACTCTGAGCTCTGGGGACAAGATTTCTGCAGGAGCTGGCAGGCAGTAAACCCTGCTCCTGGCTCCCCTCTGGATAAACTGTGACACCTGACTCCTAAATCTGGAAAGAGCTGGAGCTTGAAAGTGTCTTGTTTCTTCAGGATTATATGTGGGATGGCCAATGTAATTGGTAGGGTGTTATTTTATGTGAAAGAAGAGGAATCTTTGTTCTACCCTTCGTCTTCTTTTCTGCCTGCCTCCATAACCGGTACTTCAGAATGTCTCTTGCTTCTGGAACTCCAAACTTTCTCCTAAGTTAAAATTGTGGATTTCTAGAATTCACCGTCTCTGACAAAATGAAGATATTTTTAGAAGAACTTCCCCTTCTGTGTCTTTCAACCTGTGCAACTAACCAAGTATTAAATGGGATTTCTCTAAGTATGCAGAAAATATATAAGTGGATAAATCCCTTCGGCCTCTGTTCCCACTGATTACACAGCTATAATAAGCTGTAATAGGTGCCAGTGGAAGGTTTTCCTTGGCACAAGACAAGGGCAGGATTCTTCAAGATCAATAACAGATAACATCAGCTGAGAGAAGCAGAAATACTGAAGAAACAGTCTATGTTTAACAGAGGGAAGGCTCCTCCTTAGTCAAGACTGTGGGACTTGGTAAAAATAATCTATAAACAGATGTTGTTAGTGAATTTATTACAGAGAGAAATTCATGTGCTGGAAACTGTCTTCAGGCAGTAGGGATTTACTGCTCTTACTGATTTTTATAGTATTTTTTTTAAAACGTCACTGTGATATAAAATATTTGGATCTCTGCATGAAAGACCTACAAATTTTAGACAAAATACATATAACATACAGATTCAAAAAAGGAAGTCGCAATTTGCTTTTGTATCTAGTCATACATATCTCTTAAAGAGATTCTGTAATGTGGTAATTAAAAAAAAAAGGGGGCTTTAATTTTTAAATTGGATTCACGTTTGTATAGGCAGGGACTGAGCCAGGCACAGTTGGCTTTACCCAGCCCTCATGGCAGCCACGCTGTCAGCTGAGAGTTGATTGTCTCTGTAATGACTTCACACCACAGAGCTTAAATAAAGGTCCTCAGCAGCTACTGTTGATTAAAGAATGCTTCATCATAACAGTGAGGGAATTAAATGTGGAAAGGAGGGAAAGATGAGAACTGGAGTCAAGACCATTTTCTCTCCAGCCCGCTTTCATGTTGTGTAAAAATGTCACAGAGGCACCAGAAACATGACTTGGTATATTGGAGGTGGAAACAGGAATATTTCTCAAATGCACAGTGAGCTTGCTTGCATGTTATCTGTGGGGATTTTTTTGCTCTTCTGCCTTCACACAACAACCTTCCCTTCCCTCCTCTGAGCAGATTACTGGTGTTTGGAAGACCTGTACCGGGAGCTGGTGAAGCGCTATGTGGATGCTGTGGACAGGCTCACGGGCAGGCGGCCGGACCCCGCCACCATCGAAGGCTGCAGGGAGTTAAAACCAGACAACCACCTTCTGGCCTGGCACACGCCCTTCAATGAAAAGGGTACGGTACTGCTTTCCTTGTAGAGGGCCTGCCTAGGATACTGCATGCTCTCTGTCTTTGTGGCTATATGGAATTGTTTCCTTTTCCCCCCAACATCAAAGGCCACTACCCCTGAAACGTTTCCATGTTCGCCTGAGGATGATGAGAGATCTGCCAAGAATTCCTTCTGTAGGGCACTGTGTCCTCTTGTAAGCAAACCCCTCCCTCTTTAACATCTATTTAAAGAGGCTTTGTCCTTGGCTCTGTGCCTCAGGGTCCAGATCTTTGTCCTTGGGTTTAGTGGTTATTTTAAGAAATATTTTCTGCCATTTTTCCTTTAAACATTTTTAGACTTGAATCTTTTCAGTGACATCAGATCTGAAACAAAATGCCAAGCCTGTATATTGCTCTAATCACCAACACAACACATTCACTGGAGGGAAAGCAGAGACTTTTCTCCATTTAGATGCCCTGCTAACAGCTATGATTGTTTTGTTGATAATCCCTAATATTCCTACCCTTTTACCTATGCCTGACCCAATCTTTCTTTCCCTTTATGTCTACAATGAATAAAATTTCCACTTCAAGTTAAAAAACATGCACACAGCTATGTGCACACACAAACACACACAGGACAATTCATCTTGAAAGCCTGTAGAGACACCCCATTATCAGAGATGGGGCACCCAGACAGCCACCAAACAGTGTCAGCTCGCTGTGTCACTCAGCCGCTGCAGAGCACTGCAGAACACTGCCTCAACAGAACTGCCTATTGATGCAACACCATGGCAAACACCCGGTGGCACAATGCCATGGCTATTTCTGGGTCTCTGCAGCCAGTTTTCTCTGACCAAAAAAAAGCATCTCTCACTTGTTCCCTGCTCCTCACAACAGCTGCTGGGAGTGAAAAGGATGTATTCTTCCCACCCTGCTATCAGCCAGCCAGATCCAAGAAAGTGCCCCTTTGGCAGTTGTCATGTGTTTTGTGACAGACAGGGGATAAAATTTGGGGAAAATAATTGTGGGAGCTGCTGTTGGCCCCAAGTAGCTCTTAACATTGTTTGACAAGCAGTTGAGTATGGCTGTTGCCTGGTCCACTGCAGTGTTGGAGCTACCACTCTTCTTTCAGCCTTCCTCCTCCCCAGTTTTCCATGGACTATCTGCTTTTGGGATACTCCGGGCTAGGAGACTCTAAAATTAATTCCTGCCTTGAGATCTCGCAGCTAAAAGCCACCTTCTCCATCTGGTCTGACAAATAAGCATTTGGAATATTTCAGGAAGCCTTTTTTTTTACCCTGAGAGCAGAAGAACCTGAAGTGAAGATATTCTGCCTTCTATGGGACCCAACACTGCTATGGACATAGTTAACTTTTAATTGAATTCACACAAAATTCTTCTTGAGGCAAAAACATGCCACAGGCCACAGGCATGTTTTTGCCTAGGACTGAATGCCTGGAAATCAGGTTGTATTTTGGATGGACTGGAACCAAAAGGCCCATTTGCTGTGGGCAGTCTATCTTATCTTGCTCCCAGCAATAATTCATGTGCCAGCATTCATGGATTTAGGTAATTTTGCATTGCTTCTCTGCTCAGATTCTTGTGGGTTTAGTCAGCACACTTAATCCCTAAGTCAAACTGCCCTATGTGTCTCTGCCACCTCGTGTCATGCTCATTACCACACTCATTGCAGAGATACCTGGCTTATGTTAGAGGCTGATGAGATTCCTGTGACCACCAGAAAACCTGCCCAAGATTGTCTAACACCTTCCATTTTAAGAGCTTGTTTACAATTTATAACATAGATAAGCACAAGGCTAAAATTCTCTCCATTGAGTGTTTGCTTCTGTTTATCTGTAAGTACTTTTTAAAGTTTTGATGCAGATGAGTTTGCTGAGACATGGTAAAAATCTTTTAACACATTGACAAAACTTCAAATTGTTCAGAAGAGGACTGTTGATGTTGTAGAACTGGAACCAAAATCTTAATATGGTAGTACCCCCCTGAGCTAGATATTTGCTTTTGGAGTGACTGCGACAGGCCAGTCAAATGGTGGCCAAATAGCTGGGCTCTAGCTGTATCATGTGTCTTTCAGGCTGAGACTGCAGCATCCAAGCAGGCCTTTATTTGCAGCTGTGGAAGCAACTTCTGGGCCTCCTAGAAGTATTTCAGAACTTTCTGCAGGTGGTATTGGCAGAGGAGCATGAGGGAAAAGTGTGAGGAAAAACAAGGAAAATGAGGGGAAAGTTGAAGAGAAGGTTAAGCTGCAGATGCACAGGAGATAAAGGTGCTGGGGTCTAAGTTTTCAAGCAGAATGATCTGTAGTCACAAAAGGCACATCCTCTTCAGGGTTTAGCATCCATTACACTAATCTTTGTTATTCTACAGGTGTAGAGTGAAGAAAATCACACTGAGGTGCGACACACTAAAAAAGAATTTTGTAGTGCACAAATGAAAAGGAAAATAACTGGGAAACATGGATACAGCAAAAATTCCTTGTCTCCTCCAGGACAGCAACTAAGGATTTCTAATGAAACTTTGAGGTCATGAGCTCAAAGCAAGACAAAAAAAAAAGACTTCACACAACTCCAATATAAGCTGCATAAGTATTTTCCAATTCCAATTTACAGATACTACAGTTCATGTGAGTTCAAAAATGAGCTGGGCAAATTTACCCAGGGGAAATCCTTCAAGGGTTTTTATGCAGAAAGGTGAATAGCCAGCTGCATCCTGGATCAGGGAGACAAATTGTCAGCAGCTTAGTACAAAGGGATAATGTCATTGTACTTCTCTTTTACTCTGTCCTTAGTATCCTCTTCATTGTCAGACATGATGAGGTGGCTTGATCTTTGGTCTGATAATAGAGGACAGTCCTTACACTGTCACATGTGTCACCCCTGTTGCTGTCCCTTGTGTCCTTAGTTCAAATGGTAGATGTGAAACATGGGAGCTAGCTCCCTGAAGCTCTGTGTGGGTTTAATGTTACTCCGTGTGATGGGATTTTTTGTTACCAAGTTTACTTGTCCAATTCCGCAGAAGGTTTTAATGGAACTTCCCAGACTGTAGGAACACAATGAAGTGGGAAAGACAAGCTCCTCCAGACCAGCAGTCAGATCACTGTAGTACACCTTTCACTTCAGATATACTGAGAGATGTTATTTAATTAGCAGTGTAGTGCAAGAGCCTCCCTTCTTGGATAACCAGCATGGACTGTGTCCTTTGGTGAAACAGGTCTGCATAGTGAAGACTCTCATCTGCTATCCTATGGAAGCAGATGATTAAATGAAGAGTTTGGTCTTGAAAGCAGGAGATATTTCTCCCAGTTGAGTGATGCCCTGGAAGACTGGATTTCCTTCCTGACTCTTCCTTGTGGTTTCTATGTGATCTATGGGCTAGGCAGACAGTTTTATCTGCTCCTGGATAGCTACTCTAGGGGAGAGGAAGAACTCTGAATTTCCTAGGAGGGAAATTCAGATATTGCACCTGGAAATGTCAGTAGTTTGGCCCAGACTTCAGTTTTGTTTGAAGTAGATCTCACTGCCACCCTCACTACTCCATTTGGATCACACACCTAATCTCAGGACATTGGAGATGGAGCCACTTGGGTGAGACTCGATGGCAAGACGTGTTCCCAAGAGCCCCTGCTGCTGTCACAGCAGACAAAGCCCAGGGGAGCAGCTGAGGGCCCTTCTCCAGATAAGTGACTGAAAGCTTTGACCTCAGTATCTGCTGCTTCAATTCACTCCGGCCCCCGAGTTGCTCCTACTATGCCACCATACACCACTAATGGACATACTGCCTTTCCCCATGCTAGGAAAGACAAGGAGATTGGGCTCCTAATGCAGGTTCACATAAGCTAAAATTAGGTAGCATAAATATTCCCCTTATCTTACAGGAACCTAGACGAGAAATGCTGATTGCTCTCAGCTATTCCCAAGGTCACTGGGAAGTGTGATTGAGCAAAGACAGCGCTGAAAAATGCCAAGTACCTTGAAAAATAGAGGCCTACCCATCTCAGGGTGGTTGCCTGCAATGAGTTAATGCTTTTTTGGGCATTGGCTCACCAGCTGCAAAGAGGAGATAATCACCTCACTGGTGCCTGGTGAAGATAAGCTCATTAAAACTTCTCTGGGATCCTAAAATTACTGTGATAAATACTGCAGAGAAACTCATTAGTAAGTTTAACTCCATTCAATTAAGTGTTTAAAAGTTGAACACCTGGGATCACACATTCAGTGCTAAGGAGTGAAAGAAATTCTGAATTAGCTCTTCAATAAACAAATTTTGTGCTAAGGTGGAGGCTCCCAAGACTGAGCTTGGGACCACAGCAAGGACTAATTTCAGGTTGCATGGGAAATTTCAGTTCTGACATTGCCTAACTTTGTAGGATTTGGCTCAGTAGCCTTTAGTTTCTTTTGGACACATTATTTTTGTATGTAGCAGCAACTGGTGAGGCTCTCCAGAATGAAACATGCATTAAAATTGAAAGGCAAACTGTGAAGTGCATATAAAGTGTTTTAATTTTGTGTTTACAGCTATTAAATAAGGGTGGAGGGAAATGTATCTGTTTCTCAAAGTTCTGTTTCTGGTGTGGGTACCTGGAGCAAGCAAAACAGCAGTGTCAGCCAAAAATGAGTGAAGCTGGGATGAGAGTTTTGTTCAAACAAATCCTGTTAACAAGAGAGCACACAGCTTTCTGAGTCCACTATGGTCTTCATAGCACTTGATTATATTGGAATATACCTGTAAAACCAGAATGACTATGGAGGAGCAAAATTCCTTGCAAGAAACTTTCAAAACTTGTAACTCATTTTGCACAGTAATTTCCCATTCCCTGAGGAGTTCCCTTCCCATTAGCTGATTTAATGAAGTGTGCTTGTTTCACATTTTATCAATATATTTGTTTGAGATCAATCTCCTTTTGAATACATGGTGTTATCCTTTGACTTTAGGTTCTGGATTTGGAGCTTCAACAAAAGCCATGTGTTTAGGAATGCGATACTGGAAGCCAGAAAGGCTGGAGTCACTTATTGAAGTGAGCATTGAGTGTGGACGAATGACTCATAACCATCCCACAGGTAATGCCTGCACTCTGCCATCCCCTAAGGCAGCTTTGTTCTTCTGCAGGGACTAACATGGCTCCTGTGAACTCTCCTGGTTAAACCACTTCTGCTTTGCAGGCTTCAAGGCCTCAGTTTGAGCTTTGCTTGGTTAATACATACATGTGTATATTACTTATATAGGCTTATATATTTGCTTGTATATTATGCCAACAGCATCCTCAAGCTTAGTTGTTTTCTCTCCTAAAATCCCAGTATGTAAACATAACCTGCCTTGTCCAAAGCATATTCATGTTAGTTGCCCCAATCAAATTTTAGGATTCATGTATATCTAGATAACTCACTGTTACCATGCAAATTTATGGTTCAGGGGAAAACAACATTTTTCTCTTGGCAGGTTTTGTCATATCCAATCACTGTAAGTAAAGGTAGTAAGCAAAAAAAAAACACAACCCATTAGGATACAATCTGAAACATTTTCTAAACAAAACCTAAAAAAGCAGACTTAATGTGTTTCTAATATTCAGGTCTGTCATTTTTATAATTTTATGCTATGTAAACATGTATTAATTCTGTCTGTTTTAAACAGCAATAAATAAAACCATAATGAATGGTGACATGTTCAACATGCTCACTATTATGAAGCAGTCAGAAAAGCCATCAGGATGCCATAAAATTAGGGCAAAAGCATTCAAAACAAAACAGAAAGTTAGGCTGGTATGTAAAGTCCATGGTGCATTAGCAGCCATAAGACTGCTTGTAGTCTACATCCATCACGTCAGAAAGGGCTTATGAGACCCAGAAAATGGCAGCAAGGAGGATCCAATTTGTCAGACACCTTCCATACAGTGAGAAATTACATCTAGAAAAATTTTTCAACTGGGAAAAGAAACAAGTAGCACAGCAGGGAGGCAGGAAGGAGAGAGGTGGAAGAGCCATGTGCACCTCACTGCCATCCTGAAATGTGTCAGGGAAACACCAGTTATGATCCTCATAACTCAGACTCAGGAAACCCAACCAGTGTGTCAGTTGAGACTGAAACAAGCAGACAAAGGAAATACTTGCCCATGTTATGCACAGTGAAGCCTCAGACCTTTGCAGCTGCTAAGTCCATAGGTATGCCTGCGTTCAAAGGAGACCAGGCAAAGAGGCTGTCTTGTCAAAATCAAACAAGCTGTGTAATTAGAATGGCCCCTAAAACTAGCCTAGTTGTTCTGGGAAATGGAGAAGCCAAACCACTTCACTCTGGGGTTCCCTCTGTCCTCCAGAGGCAGACACCTTGGCTGGGTGTGCTTTCTTCCCCAGTGAGGATCAGCAGGCTGTGTGAGGGCTGCCGTGAGCAGGACTAGCAGGGCAACAGCAACAGTGGGTGGGCAGCCTGGGGAGTGGGCAGGAGGAGACTGCCAGCCCCTGGAAAACCTTCAGGACACACCCCAGCCTCTGCCACCCTCTGAGTGAGCTGTCCCACTGCCCCCTGCTAGCCCTTTGATTCACACTCTAAACCCTCTGCTGCCACCTGCACTGTAAAGGATCTTTGAGGCATCTGGGCTAGATGCTGCCTATCTGAGTGAGACCCTTTGGGCTGGGTCTACACGGGCTGTTATTCTTTACAAAAACATCTATGGGACTCAAGTTGGATATGCCTTGGGCCTGACCCAGTATTGCAAGTCTTGTGGCAGAGGGAATTAGTAATCACCTCATCTGGGCTTGTCACCTCCTAAGATAATTTTACCTCCAGCAAAACACAAAAGTCATGCACGAGTGAATGTTTTTGGACCTATGCACCAAGAGAAGCACCTGCATGAATACTTTACTCAGCTTGGATTTATTTAAATGACTGACTGGTTTTCTTAAGATTCTTTTGCATACTGCACCAGGTTGGTTTTTTGCCCTTGACAGAATGCCAAGAGCACAAGTAAATGCAAGAAATGAGCCGACAGTTTCTGGTGTCATGGAAGTGTTGAAGTGTCCATGGAAGTGTCCATCAACAGTTACAATATTTGTAATATTTAAATTGTTGAATGTAATATTTAATTTGTATTTAAATGTAATATTTAAAATGTTGAAATATTTGTTACTAAAGTAGAGTACCAGCATGTCTTTCTTGGGCAATTTCTTATTTCTTCTAAGGGGACATGGGTTTGTTCCCATTGAGTCAAATGAGCCAGAAATAGTGTTAGATCTAACAACCACCACTCTTGGGCTGGATGATGCTGTAAACAAGCTGATATAACCTGTAATTGAATCACTTTGTACAAGTCAATTATTTCATGTGACTTCAATTAGAAGATTTTCTGTATCCCATTGGTAGATGATGTTTATTTTTGACCCCTACCTCAATTTCTATCACATTACACCCTGAGAACAGAAGCTCCCTTCTATGTAAGATAAGTCGCAAACCAACGGGCAGCACTCATTAGCCAATAATCTCGACATGCCACAAGTCAGGCAGAGATGGGTTGTGTACATTTGTTAATCTACCTGACAGCCACGAGGCATTCCACTGGTGATTTTAAGAGGAAAAACAAGGACAAAAAGGATCATACAGCACAGATGCACACTGGTAATCCTCGTTATTTCTGAATTCCAGGTTTTCTAGGGTCCCTTTGCACAGCTCTCTTTGTGGCATATGCAATACAAGGGAAACCCCTTGCACAGTGGGGAAGAGAGATGATGAAGGTTGTGCCCATGGCTGAAGAATACTGTAAGAAGACCATTCGTCACATGGCAGGTACCAAGTCTGGATCAAATGTTTATTTTCTTAAAGCTATCTTTAGCTGGAAAGGCACTGAAGAAATGTCACTCCCTAGTCTTTACATCTTGCTGCTTCCCCCCCTCTCCTCCCTCCAGAGGTTGTCCTCCAATGCTTTCTCTGCTCAGAGAAGTAAGATCTTCACAAGTGGTGCCACCTCCTTCTACCACCAGTTAGTTGCCTGGTGTATTGGTGGCAAAAATACAAAGCAAAATAGCAATGACCGTGCCCTACTGCAGTTTTATTTTTAGGGAATCTTCAGAGATTGCTGGGCAGCGGGGGAGGAAGGAAATTATATTTAGCAGCTTATTAGGAAAACTGACTGCTGAGATTAATTATTCAGCTGCCTTCCATCAATTAGTGCGGTTCAACATCTTCCTTAAGGAAAACCACTGACATTTCTCATCCTGCCAGGAAAATTTCACCTGCAGATGCCTCCTGACCAAGAGTTAACTTTTGACCACAATTCAGATTCGACTTGCTTCTTTTCGGAACAAATATTTAAGATACAACCTCTTGTATCTTTGTTTTAAACAACTAAGTGTCACCCAGCTACTGAACTTGATACTACCACTTTGTTATTGCTATGCATGTGGTCTTTGGGGCAAAGGTACTTTAGTCCCCCCTTACCTGGAAGTGATGTTTGTGATGGTGAGACCTGCCGTGGACAGACAAGTATCTTTACATTGAAACATCAAGGTAAGAGATTAAGGGACAGCTATTGAGAAAGATTGAATTCTATAGAAATCTTTACTCAAGAGCACTCAGAATTTAAAACTTGCCCCTGAAGAAAAGCTGCTGCTTTAAAATCTGAAAGGAGCCCCAGGAAGGCTTTCTGAAAGACCCTGCGTTTTCATCTGTGCCTCATTGCACAGCAGGATTTTTTTAGCAGAGACCCATGAGGAGCAGGTGCAGGATTAACGTGCTCGAGCGTCTCTCTGAGTGGCTTTGCAGCAGGTCCCTGTCACTCCACCCGAGCAGGACCCCTCTGTGGAGGTATGTGTGCTGGGCTCCTGAGGCATGCCCTCCAGCCAGTGCCCGTATTGTTGAGCTTCATCCTATTTTGGTAATGGGAAAAGTGTCCTGCATTAAAGTTAAGCTCATTGGCTGCTGAGATGTGCTGCAAAGAAATCCTGCCAAACAGAGTCCTCCAGTTTTAGAAAATCCTATTTTAGCTATATTATCCCCCATGGATAACAAACAGAGTTTGTTATCCATGTCACAGAGAGTTCGACTCTACAGCCCTCTCTGATATGCAGTTGCAATTACTGGCCAGATCATTCCATGGACCTGACTGTGACCCTCACCTCAGCTGGGCTCAAGGGATGTTGCAGAGCTTTGCTAGGGTTAATGACATGGGATTCTGACCATGCCACAGGTCCACCCAACAAAAATCTCCTTCAGCTGCTTGATCCCTCTATTTCTGAAACTGTGAAACAAGCACCTTGCTTGTTAAGGTGCTATATAGAAAACATTGAGTTTTGAGGCATTAATGGTTTATTGTCATGGGGGAATTAGGGGAAAAACCCCCACAAACAAAAAAACAAAAAGCCAACAAAAAAGGAAGAGACAGGTCAGGCCACTCACATTTCTAAAAACTGTCATAACCAGCTGCAATAGTCGGTGTTTATATTTGCTTTGCTTTGCTTACATTTATTTTCCTCTAGATGCTATGTATACATCCAGATGCTCTCCTTGGCCTGGTGGCTGCAGATGCTCTTTCACTCTGTTTTTGTAAACACCTCCCCTTTTTAGGGTTCTGGTGAATGGTTTCTTTGAAATGAGGCCAAGCTGGGTCATAGACTCAGAAAAAGGGCAGCTGGACATTTCTAGGTGATACTGGAAATGAAATGAAATGAATTTTTACTTTATGAAAGTATCAGGTACTACAAAGCAGCTTGGATTTTTACAAAAAAGCCCCTTAAAGATTTTAATTGCCAAAGAAAGCCACCACTGTGGCATTTTAGGAAAGCAAGCAAAATCATCCTTCAGGTGAATGGTTTGGTTGTGGGTGTTCTTCTCAGCCACTAAGCAGCCAAGCCGGAGAGGGACAGCGAAAAAGTGGAAATGTTAAATTTTATTTTACACCCATAGTCCCACCCCAAATTGCTAGTTTGCCTTGGCATACTTAGCCATCCAGGCCACCTCACTGTTCTCTAGCTCCTGACCCGCCTCAGCTTGCCAGGCAGGGTTTCCCTCAGGCCTCATGCAGACAGGTGCATGTGTATGTGCTTAACAGTCCAGTCTGGCTGACTTAGGTGCCTTTCTAAGCCTTTAAAAAAGGGTGAACCAGAGCACTGGCTTGAAAATAAACTAAATTTACTAAGTTTATTTACATGGGGAACATTAAGCATGATTAGAGATCACTTCCCAAAGCGACAGAAAAAAAGGAGAAAGACATATGGTTATTTAAAAAGGCTTATTTCTATGGGCACAGGTAGAAAATGTGTGTGTTATTCATCCCTTTGCTACTTTTGATACGTATTATAATATATGCAAATGAAAATTTTGGACTTTCCTATCTGTTTTTTCCTGAATGACACACAATTAATGCCATGAAAAGAGAACAGAAATACTGGAGAATTTATGCAATTAAAAATTGATAACTGAGGTAGGTGGCAAATTGTATTTATGATGTGGAAACATTTTTAGATATTCTTTAATCATAGTAAAGGAATAAAAACTGACAAAGAATTGATTATTTTCTTTTGGTTGACTCTTATCTTTTCCTTGGAGTGCTCTTCAGAAAATTCTTGTAAAATTTCATCTTGATGTATCTTAAATGACAATAAAATTGTGAAAGTATTTTCATCATTGCATCCTCTGTTTTCAAGTAGGTGTCCCACTCCATACATACTTAGTATATATGCAGTACATTACTTTAAAATACCTGGGGTTTCATGTCAGTCAGTACTGCCATTATCCTTAAAATACGTCAAAGTAGAACTGAAAATGTTCTTGAAATGAAATACTACATCATTAATGTCTTTTGCCTCCAGAATATCAAGAGCACTGGTTTTACTTTGAAGCCAAGTGGCAGTTTTATTTGGAGGAGAGAGAAATCAATGAGGAAAATCAGAATCAACCTGTCTTTCCAGCCAACTATGATGCAGAGGAGAGAGAAAAGGTAACTGCAGCTTCCAAAAGTTCTTGGGATGGCTCTGAACCAACAGAGGTATTTTCAAAGAGACACACCACTATTTTTCAACTGATTCCACTTCCAGAGTAGTCAGGATATATATAATTTTTTAAAAAATTTTAATTTTCTTTTTATTTCAAGAAAGAAAAAAACAACTCTTATTCTCAACTCAAATATGTGTTAGCTTAAAAGAAAAGCAGTTACCACCAGTCCTGTGTTTGCTGCAATGGGAGAAAACAGTGCAGAGTGGCAGGCTTAATAGTCTGGTGCCCAGAAGAGGTACAAAATATGGGCCATGGCTATCTGAGGGTGGAAAAGGCAGATGTCCTTCCTGGGGCTCTCACAGCAAAGCCTAATGAAGCTGTAGCCAGAGTCTGATAAAAATACCCTCAGGTACTAGAAGCTGGATTTGGTCATGTTTAGTGGAGGGTGTCCAGCTCATGGCAGGGGATTGGAACTCAATGGTCTTTAAAGGTCTCTTCCAGTCCAAAGCAGTCCATGATTTTCTGGTCCTTCAAGCAGAAGATAGACATCCCAAGTGATTGATTCACTGCCAACCTGGGCTGTGCCAAGCTAGTTTTAAGTGTCTTGAGAGATGGTGTTTCACCACATTCCATGAGATGCTATTTTATAATGTACATGATCTTTTCTTTGCTGGTTATATCTTCTAAACTCGAGAGAAATAATGTGTCTCCTTCCCTGCTGTTTACAGCTATCTGATATGGGCTGGCATCCCCCAAAGCTCTCCACTTAGCAGCTAAGCACTAAGTATGTGGTTCTTGACACCTTTTGCCATAAATCAATCCCTTTTTTCCAGATTATCTAAGTATAGTTCTATGCTTACAAGTCGCTTTGTGTATATTTTTAGATGATTATCTGTGCAGTGAAAGGTGCCTATGGAAGTCCGACTGACTGTGGATAGTAACAAATTGCTCACTAAATATAAAGAATATTCCCTTCCAGGTTTATTTTACTAATTCAGTGCTAGGAATTTGCTACTAGTTTTATACTCCTTCCAGTACTACTGGAGTCTCCACAAATCTTTAGGAGAGATTAAACCAAACAGTAATTTCCCATGATCATTTCAAGAGAAAACTGTAAGAATTTCTAAAGCAGAAGCAAAATTTACCTTCATTACTCTAGCCCAACTATTTTGGCCTACTGAGCTATGTATTTTGACAAGAAAGGAAAAATTAACAAGAAAGGAAAAATGTTGCTTGACCCTCAAACTCCCCCATCAGGCAGAGGTCATAGCCTGGCAGAAGTCGAGACACTTCATTAGTGTGCTAATAGCTATGGAAAGAGTAGATGAGGAGAAGGTAACCATTCTGCCTTTTTCCCAAGAGTGTCCTCCCTTTGCCTTCCCTCCAGACTGTCCCCTGGTGTTTGTCAATACAGCCAGTTGCCTTTCCACATGCAGTTAATAGAGCACCAGTATCTGGCACAACCCTTGCCCACAGGTCACCACGTGCATGTTCCTGCTTGGCCAGGTGCACCTTTCTGCAGGCACAGTGCCAGCTGAATGTGAAAGTGAAGCCCTCAAATGTGGCTTGGCTTGATCCAAGCATCTTTCAAAGGCAATTTCCCTCCCAAAAAGAAATCACACCTTGAAATGCTTAGCAGCAAAAGCCACATTCTCTATAAGCTGTTACATATAATTTTTCAGTGATATGCCTTTGGAAGATGTTAGATATATGGTGAATGGGCAGACACTGCTCAGCATCTGGGATCAGCCTTGGTTCTGCAAACGAAATATTGACCTGACCCTCTTTCCTGTGATGGACACAATGTGCTACAAAACGAGTGAGGAACAAAACCAAAGTCATCCAGAACAATTGCACTATAAAGACATTGTTCCCTTACGATGGAGTTGCTTAAACCAGCAGTGAGAAAGAACCCAGAAAGGAGCGGGGGAAAAAGAATGGAAAAGGAGTGCTAGCCAGCAGGGGGTCAGCTCCTGAAGGGTGGGGAAGTCAGAAGCAGCTGGAATTACTGGTGGCAGGGGTTGACAGCAAGGAGAGGACATGTGAATTACCTCCTGGGCTTGGCAGCAGCTCAGTGCCTTCAGCAGGAGAGTGCATGCTAGCACACCATCCAAGTCCTAGGTCCTTCCTGGCCCATCCAAGGGAAGCTGGGCTGGTGCCACAGCACAGCACAGGGCTGCACAAAGGCACTAGAGCTGAAAAGAGAATGAAGCAGTTTGGGAAGTGCTGCCTTGGGGCAATTAAGTCCTGCCAGGTTCAGTCCCAGGACAGCTATCTGCAATGTAAAGCTGTTTCAGGCGAGATGACATCGGACATGTGCAGAGCATCAGGGATGAGGAGGAATAACTGGAGTGACACTTGAGCAGCCTGGCTGCACACCCAGAATAGCCCCTCTGTGCTGAGTCCTCTTGCCTTTGGTAGCATTGAAAGCACGTCTGTGCTGCTCCACCAGCATCCAAACTGCAGCAATAGGGCTGGAAATTTGCATGGGGCAGAGGATAGCATAAAGGCATAAATAATCTCTCTAAATCTATCTAAATTTAAAAAAAAAAAGCATAGAGTGAAGCTGTTGTCCGACTCTTCCACGTTTGATGTATGTGTAGATAAACCTCAACCAAGTATTAAATAGGTCAGGTGAAAGTGAACAGAGAGAAATGCCAGCCCTTCACACATGTTGCAGAAGCCAAGAGCCAGTCAAGTCAAATTTCAAGAAATAAAGCTGCCCGTTTCTTAACAGGATGATATTTTTTAACTATAAATTTATTTGTGTTGAGATAATTTGGGGATTTGGGGCTGGTGGTATCTGCTCTAGAGAAAATCAAATTTTCCTTTGCAAATCTCCAAACTGTGGATTTGGAGTTCTTTCTTCTGTCTTCTGCTCCTGGGGAAGAACTGTTTCTTACATTTGCAAATTATTTTCCCTTTTGTTCAACAACTGCTTTTAGAAGAGGAGAGAACAGGCTTGGCAAGAAAAAGACAGAGAAAGGAGCTTGAATTACATACATTGAACCCAAGGCCTGAAAGAAATTACTGGATCAGAACATTTTCACTCCCCCATGAAAATTTGGCTAATTGAAACATTTGCAAACATGTGACAAGGGGAGTTGAGAATATTCCCAGAGACAGTAAGAGGACTGAAAAATATGTCTTTACCAACCATAATTTTTTATAGGATAAGGAATTTCTAGGACATGAGTTTGAAATCTGTCTTGATCTACTTTTTGGCATTTCTGGCTTGCTTAAACCAGCCTGTTGGCCTAGTGCACTAAGCTGGAGCGCAGGCTTACACTGGCACCTCAGGCACCACCAGGGCTGCTGGAGCTGCCACTGGGGCTCGTCCCGTACCGCGCCAGAGGAGCCTCAGCACAGCCCCTGCTGCCCTTCCCAGCCCAGTGAGCTGTTCCTGCTCAGCTGGGGAGACACCAGCCTGGCCTGGCCAGTGCCCCACGCCTGCAGCTCCATGCCCCACACCTGCAGCTCCATGCCCCACGCCTGCAGCTCCATG
>QUSF01000007.1:22967183-22994406 GCA_003676055.1 Chloebia gouldiae | reverse complement strand
CTCCATGCCCCACGCCTGCAGCTCCTGTGCCCCACGCCTGCAGCTCCTGTGCCCCACACCTGCAGCTCCTGTGCCCCACGCCTGCAGCTCCGGAGCCCTGCCCTGCCCTGCCCTGCCAGTGCTGTCTCTCCCACAGACGTACCGGCGCTGGAGCTCCGAAGGCCGGGGGGGAAGACGAGGCCATGACGCCCCCATGATCGCGTACGACGCCCTGATGGGCTGTGGTGGGGACTGGACAGAGCTCTGCAACCGCTCCATGTTCCATGGAGGTGAGGGTCCCCTGTGCCTCCCACCCCTGCTCCCTCGCCAGGGCGGGGATAGAGCCCTCCTGGCTGTCAGCTGCCTCTGTTGGCCAATCTGCCATGTTGTCTGTGACATTCTCATGTCTGGTTATAGCCTCTAAACCCCATTCTTCTGGCAGTAGCTGCCACACAAGATTTTGTAGCACTTTTCAAACGCTGCCCCATCTACATCTTATGGTTCTGCTAGAGGTGTATGAGGAGTAAGTTCAGTATAGCTTTCTAAAGGGCTGCCAGATGCTGACAGAACATGAGCACCTTTGGCAAAACAACCTTTTAGCTGCATGTAATGAAACCAAGTAAGGGAGAAAAATAATACAGCACCCAAACAAGTGCCAGCCAAATAAAATCCAGCACTTGGAGGCACACAGTTAAGTACTTCTACAGCTTTGTGAGAGGGAACTTTCTCATTAGCAGACAAATCTTGCTGGGCTTTTGGGAGGGCCAGCATAGCTGAGGGATAGGACTCCAGCCCTGAATTACCCACTCCCTCCCTATGTGGGGTGGGCCCTTTGCAGACGCTCTGAGTCTCTCACCTGCCCCAACACAGTGGTGAGAGCTCACAGTCCCCCACTGCAGACCCTGGCAGGCACAAACCCACAGGCACTGCCTGCACAGAGCATCAGTGCTCCTCAGCAAGGCTGGGTGTTTTAGAGCCTGCACTGTGCTGTGCTGTGCTGTGAGGAGGGAAGGGACACTCTCTAGTCCAGAACCTTTGTGGTATAGTAGACACCCCTGGAGCTATTATCCCCTGCTTTGTTCTTAGCAATGCTAGCTGCCTGCAAGAGCTGCTGTGCTGGGGTAGAGTTTTCCAAAACCAAGTGAGCTCCCAGCCCAGGAGTGCACACCACAGCGGCATCTTCTTGTGCTTGCCTTGGCATCACTCTCTTACTTTAGGCATCCTTAGCCTTTAGGACTGACCCGACAGGCCCCCACCGCACTCCATCAGTGTGGAATGCTCCCTCCTCCAGGCAGGGCAGTTTCTGGCTGTGTGTGTGAAGGTGACACTAAGAGAACACTGCAATTGTGCTTAAACCTGCAGGGGAGAGCGCGGCCACTGGCTCCATCGCCGGCTGCCTGTTCGGCCTGGTTTACGGCCTGAGCAAGGTGCCCAAGGGCTTGTACCAGGACCTGGAACAAAGGGAGAGGCTCGAGTTCTTGGGCGAGAATCTTTACCGACTATCCATGGAGGAAAAGTAAAGCAGTTTCTGCCATTTTCTTTTTCTATAAAGATTATATCAAACCCTGTAGATATCTGACTGGCATTCACAGTAAAGGAAGTAACCCTGAGTTAGTCTGAAGAGCTCTATGTACATTGTGTGCAAGTGAAGATAGCTGAGTCATTAGACTGATTAGAATCATTAGACTGATTAGATATATGTGATATTTGTGGGTTTTTCACAGATGCAGGGATTTCTAAATATAAGGAGTGCTGCTTAAACTTCAAATGGCAAAAAATAAATAAAACATCTTTTGACTGATTTCAGTCTAACTTGCTATAATACCACGTCCTAAACAGCTGTTTCCAGTAATTACACATATGAAATTAATTTTCAGAACTAATGCTTTCTTGCAAAACTAATGGTAGCACCCACTCACGGGGATATTCTCTGTATATTTGACAATCCTTTCACCACTGTGTCCCTCCTTGTTCTCAAATCTAATGTGTCTGTGACACTTGTAAACCTAATGTCTCGTGGATTAGCTTTTAATGAATCACTGATCCCTGTATCAGCACTGTGGTGTAAGGTATTGTTACATTAGAAGCTTCCAGAAAAGGAAAAGCCAACACTAAAAATACCTCCAAGGAAAAAGCAAAGCATCAGTGTGTCTAAAATTTCTGATCAATGTGTCTAAAATTTCTGAATTATGTTTTTATTCTTCCTCAGTCTTCAGAAAAAAGTTTCTCTAAAATATAACTGGCTGAAATATTTGTAAATAAATTACTCTTGCACTGTTTTCTAAGTATCAGTCTTTATTTTTAGATTGAACAGATTATATGTTGCTGTATCAGTATCAGAATTTTTGGCTGAGGTCTTCAAGCAGTTGTAATAGGTCAGCAGTTAGGCTGTGATACATTTCACAAGTCTGAGCACTATGAAAACTCTTAAGAAGAAAAGTTACAACTGCTTTACCTTTTTTCCTTTCCCCCCCCCTTTCATTTTATTATCTTTTGTTCTTTTTTGCCTTTCCTTGCCTGGCTTCATCTCACCTTTCCTCTCCAAGTTATTTTTCAATATTTCTTTCTTCCTTTTTTTTTCTTTTTTTTTTTTTTTCCTTTTTTCTTCTATATTTTTTCTCCTTTTTTTCTTTTTTTTAAATTTTTATTTTTTCTTGTCCTTTTTTCATCCTTTTTTCTTTTCCTTTGCCTTTCCCCATTTCCCCCCCTTCTTTTCATTTTTTCTTTTTCTTTTATTTTCTCATTTTTCAAGAAAACCAGCAAACTACAGTTGGGTTATAAGTTGCAGACCACAAACAAAGCAAACAGTAGGCCTTGATGAAGGACATCCTAATGCCCCCAAAGAGCAGCACAGGCACAAATATGGAATCCTCAATGAAATAATGCAGAAGTGAGCTCAAAATTTGTTCCCATATTTAACCTCATGTTTTACTTTAGAAATTCAGAAAGTGAGGTCTATATAATGCTTTCTAATTTCCACCATGTGTGATTGCCTACGTGGTGTTGGTTTCTCCTGTCTTTCTCCAGCTGCTGAACTGTGTTTTAAAAAGATAGCTAAAAATACATGAGTACTTTCCTACGCCTTTTTCCGTGTAAGCCATTGCTGGAATCATCACTGGGATGTTATGTGGCAGACACAGGAGCAGGTGATGCCTGTCAGTAGGAATAGCAGCCTGCATGACAATGTCCGTATGAGAAGGTTTTCCGTACTAGGCGTTACCTCTCGCTCTGTTGTTGTAGCATGTTTTCTCTTGGCAGCTTCGCAAGGTGCTTTCTTGTTTGCTTTGGAGATGTGTTAAACCAAAGGCAGCAATTGTGTCAGTAGCCAGAGAATACCAAGACTTTCTGAAAACATGCTTCTAGTTTAGGATGCCTCTAGCACTCCTGTAATAAATTCAGCAATAGAGAAGAGAGAAGAACATATTCTGCATAAGGTAGGACTTTTTCTAGTGCTTTGGCTTTTCTTCTTCCTTTAGGGAAAAAATAATCACTGACAAATATTAAGGGGATTCATAATTTTCCCCACTTTATCTTCTGTCCAACCTGGGCAGGACCAAGTAAGAGAATCTCATTGAAAAAAAAGGACTGAACCTCTAAAGCACCTTTGCTGCAGCTGTTGGTGTGGGCAGTGCCTTGGCCATCATTTCACTGAACACACTCAGAAGGCCTGAGCATCGTTTTGAGTGGGCGGAGCTGCTTCTGGTTGCTTCCTTATCTATGGGCAGGTTGTTGGACCAAACACCACACAGAGCCAGGTAGGGATGCCCAGAGATGAGGGAGGCCATGAGATACAGCACTTTGCACACTCCAGCTCATGGAAATTTCCCCAGAGCCTACCAACAGTAAGGTAGACCAATCTCATTGATCTCTGACAGTTTTTGCAGAACAGTGTTTTTCAATTTGTTTCTTGTTTTCTGATGAGGCTTCCATAGTGCTGTTTCCTTCTGCCCATGACACTGTCCCTGCACCAGCTAACCCTTTGGGCTGCCAGAGTGTCAAAAATGGTGATCAGATATTTAACATTAAATTCAGGATCAGGAGACAAAGCCTTCTCTTTTCCACACCAGAGACACTAAACCAGCAAATCTTACAAAATGTACGCTTTTAGCAAATGCCATGGGATACCACCACACCCTGCTACTCAGCAGCATCTGGACCCCTAACTGAATGGAAAACCTGGAGGGCACTGGTGTAGGAGGCAGCAGGCAGGTCTGGGAGAGAGTGCCAGCTCCTGTCCCTTCGCCTTGGCACCTCAGCTCTCCTCTGCTCGCGACACAGGAGTATCCACTGCAGAGGTTTCTCTGAGACAGGCTGGCCAGCAGGATAGGATTGCACTGCTGACCATTAGCATATTAGGCTGTTACCACTCTGATGTTTCCTGTGATAAGTGTCCCCAAAGAAACTATAAATAAGTAACTAAGCAGCCTGTCTTATGGATCTTAATTATTTGTAGGCCAAGAAGACAGGAAACT
Source organism: Chloebia gouldiae (assembly GCA_003676055.1). Taxonomy (NCBI): domain Eukaryota; kingdom Metazoa; phylum Chordata; class Aves; order Passeriformes; family Passeridae; genus Chloebia; species Chloebia gouldiae. The sequence continues at coordinate 22,989,955 of QUSF01000007.1, read as the reverse complement.
CTTGAAGGTGGCCTTGCCTCCTCTACAGGTCCAAGCAGTCTGTCCTCCAGACATTGAAAACCATGCAGGAGCATAAACCAGCTTCCATAAGCAGCAGCACATTGAGGCACATCACAGTCATTAAAAAGAGTGGAAACCAATGTCTTCAGGGGAAGAGAGAAGTGAGGGAGATAAAGCACGTTATGCCATTTTGCAGGATCAGGGAGGAGCCCAAGTATATGCCTTGTCATATGGCATAGCTCACAGTGCTGGGAAATGAATTCTGCTGGCATGGGGTTCCCCCTGTGCATGGGGACTACCTGTCTGGATACTCCCAATGGAACTAGAATTGACTGGTTGTAGTTGATACAGAGGTGACTATATTTCATTGATAGATGACATAGGTTAAGAGCAGCAGGATGCAACTTGGGAAAAGACAGTAAGGAAAAATTAGGGATGATGACTTAGGCGTTTGAGAATGGCGGTCATGCTGCCAGACATGAGAAGCCTCTTACTTAGGCCTGCTTCCTTGAGGGGCAACCGTGGTGTTTGCCAAACACTAGGTTAAAGCAGACTCATCTCTACCTCCATTTTTTTTGTGGTGGTCTCAGAATTCAGTGTCATTGTACCACTGCCCTTGCACAGAATGCATTTCAGATTTACATGGTCACAATGGTCATTTGCAGGTGACGTCATCTTGGAAGAACTGCAGATGCCCTAAATAGGTGCCATAGCTGTTTGTTCATTTTCTGCTGCTGGCTGGTGAATATGGATCAAACACTCAACCCATGCAACATGTCTTGGTACTTAAGGCAATGCAGTATTCCCATAAATGCTACATTTCAGATGGCATCCTATAATAACACTCTAACATGGAAAAGGAAATCTCTGAATAGAGCTCACTCGTAGTATATTTTAACAAAGTTGTTTGAATTTCATAGCTCATACAAATATTCCTAGTAGAGTGGGCCTGATCTCCTTCCCTTCACAATCAATAGTAGCTTGGCTATGCTGAAAGCAAGACTAGTCTGTGTTTTACTGTGGCCATTTATAGCAACCAAAGCAGTCCAGAAGGGCGAAGTAAGCAGGGCATCTGGTTGCACTGCTGTTCTGAGAGATCAGAGATGACCCTGCAGCACATTGGTTGATGGCCCCACATGTTTTTCTGAATACACCGGACACTAGTTAGGGAGGAGAGGGATGGTAAGCTTGCAGTTAAAATATCAGCAGACTTGCAAGGAGAGGGAATGAACCTGGATATTTTTAGCCAATTGTACTCTGAATTCTGGTTCTTTCTTTATTCTGGAAATTCCCATCGTTGGGACGAATGGGCTTCTTGGTGTAACCTAGAAACTTTGCCTCTTTGGTTGTGGTCAATTTGGTAGGGGAAAGGGTGGATGATACCACCTGTGCTATGCTGAAATGTGGTCATTCCCTATCAAAACCTACAAGATATTGTTTGTCACATTAGACATGGGCCAGTTGTCCGGCTTTTTTCTTTTATTGGCCTTTAAAAATACCTACAAAGTCATTATAAATAGACCTTCTTCCATTCAAGATGGCAAATGCATCCCTCTGCTGAGGGATGTAATTTTCAATATGTGCACTTGAAATGCAGCCAAGTGGAATCCAAATCTCACTACCCAACTGGACAAGGACCAGCCCTTCACTTTGCAAACAGCCTCCATAATATTGCAGGGGGGGCCGGGTCCAGTTTCTTTCAGAGACCATAGTGTGCCAGCTGCTGGGGCACAGCTGGGCCTTCCCCAATTTTCTGAGCTTGACACTCCCTAAAGGATGACCCTCTTTGCAGCCTTTCTTCACTTTCTACATGTGGATTTAATGTAAAGAATTTTGTTATTCCACTTCTGGTCATAAAAATTAATCCCCTGCAAGTGTGCAGGCTGCATTCTGTGCATGAAGGTATTTCACTGCACAGTGAAGTAACCTTCCAGCTTTTCGTGGTGTCATAAAGATGACACCTCTCCATTTTTTCTCTCCTAGACCCATCTATTGTTATTGATTTCAAGCTCCAGCTTTTGTGCTGAGTTCAGTATTTTATTTAGTAACTGATCCACACCATTTAAAGCATTGCCTAAATCCCCAGCTGTCCAAGGGCCTGATTCTTCAAAAAAGCAAAGGTCCAGCATACCATCCTTCTTCCTCCAAATTAAAAGAGGTTGCAGTCAAGGGACATTGCCAGGGTTGTTGTTGTGGTGATAGCCTTCACAAAGTGGATTTAAGAGCATAGTCCTGATGTGGGATTTGAGTGCTATCAAAAAGCAAATATCAGCAACCTTGTTGTGTTTTTTTTTTTAATTCTGGGGAGGTATATACTGACTTCTAACCTATACCAATAGTAAAAACCATCAGTGGCGCATTTGGGCCCCTCAGCCTTGATATTTTGTTTTATTGGTTATAAACCAGAGACAGAACCATGGTTTCACGCTAACTGCAATCTCATAATATTTATCTTTGCCTACACTTTACCTAGCAGGAAAGGAAAATGCCTTCAGTGTTGCTCTCACTTTAGGACATGGAAATTCTAAATGAGGGACTAGTGGCACAGAGTAGATGTAGTGACCCCAACTAGCATTGCTTGCTTCCCTAAGTGCTTCCACTGCCCACAAAACACAGAAGAAAGCTGACAGTGCTGTGTGGGACAATGTGAAGCCCTGACACTCCTGCTACACCATGCCTCATGAAGCTTGTTGAGCACTTTGCATGCTTTTTAACAGGCCACTAACATCAACTCTCTTGAGAAGTTCTAAATTTAAGTGGTTTTTTTTCCATTTCATGCGTAGCAGCATGCCATTAAAGCAAAGTAAGAAGGTAGTGACAATGCTGACCACTTGAAAAGACATTTATGTTTTCTCTTGCACAGCACCAAAAGCGCACACTTCTGTGGAGATAATAAGATGCTTATAGACCCTCTTGTGCTGAAGAAGAAGCTCAATAGGATGGCAACAGAACAAGGAGCCTTTGCTGTTCTCAGCAGCCTGCTGCTCTATGTCACCGAGCTCGCAGCTGGCGATCCACAGATCAGCAACAAGAGGACGAAATGGGCAGAAGGTAAAGAAAACCAGGTGAGCTCTAACCAGCCATGTCCAGATCCAGTCAGGGTTCAGTATCCAACCAGATTTCAGCTCTTGCGGTCCAGGTTTCTAAACAACAATCGTGAGCCGTACACCAAGAAGAGAAGAGAAGTCGGGAAACTGGTCATTAAAGAGAAGATGTGGCTGAGCAGGGCCGGTAACAAGCTGGACAGAAGTAGGGATAGGAAGGGAGATGGAAAAACAGTGGAGGAGGATGCAGACACAGCACCCAGTGAGAGGGCAAGGTGGACTAGTGTGACTGGAAAAAACACAGTGAAGAACATCCTGAAGAAATTTTTAGCTGCTGAAGAAAAAGAAGTTAAGGAGAAGTCTCCCAACTGGAAAAAGAAGGGAGCAAACAGCAGTTTGCCAAAAATAGTCAATAAGAATTCAGTCTTGTCCAAACTGAAGGAGAAGTTTGAACAAAGCACTCTTTGCTCAGCTGCAGAGGTGAAAGCATCACTCTTGCACAAAGGTGAGAGAAAGACTAAAAACTTCCCCAGCAGAAAAGCTATTCATAAGCCTGAGGTCAGAGTGCTGCGCATGGCAGCAATGACAGCCACAGGTATAAAGAGTCCAGAGTCCCAAAATTTAGTGTGCTCCATGGTTCCAGTGCCCAGATTCAGCATGGCTACCAAAATTAACCATCCTTGGAGCTGGTCGAAAAATAATGCCACAAAGCAGCCTTTTGGTCATGGCACACTACTGAAGGAAAAGGAGGGATCCAACAGAAACCACAGAGAAAATGAAACCCTAGGAAATGCAGCACAGGACAGGGAAGACAAAGAAGAGCTGCTGGTGGCACCAGAGGCCATGTCAGATGCAAAGGATGTTTTAGCTGAGGCTAAAACTGATTCCACAAAACAGGGACCCAGCTTTCATCCTGTTATAAATAACTCTTCAACTACTCAGAAAAACAACAATCTTGCAGGCTGCATTCCCCCCTTACCTGAATGTGGTCTAGATTGTGACAGGACTAACATGCCAGCTGGGCCTGACACACCTTCACTATTGGGAATTACCGGTGCTCTGCAACATGTTAAGGAAGACAACCCACCTTCTGACTCACCTGACTCTAGCGCAGCTGAAGGATCCCATGAACAAAGTCCTCAGAATACTAAACCAGGAGAGATTCCTGAAATATCTCTATTTGTATATGGTTCAGATGAAGATGACACAGAGCTCGCAGAGCCAGAAAAAGACCCTTTCTTTGCAGGCCAAAAATGTGTTCCAGAGCAGAAAGCACTGGAAAACATACTGCCATTTTACTCTACAAAATTTTCAGCATCTTGCGAAGTTGAGCCTTCAATGGATGATCAACAGCTAACTGTCCTAATACCAGCTTCTGGCATGAAGGCACCAGTAGAGGCACTGGATTTAAGAGGCAAATGTTCTAAGGAAGCCAAAAAAGAAGCAACATTTCACAGTGAAGACAAAATGTCTTCTACTTCTAGCAACAATGATAGTGATGTTTTAAATATAGAGGAGGAAAAAAAGACACCCAACAGCCAAATGCAAAATGAATTAAAAACCATGCAGCCTCAGCCTCCTCAAATGAATTTTAGCTCACAAAATAACTTTAATGTTTCCAACAGGGACATGCAAGTTCCAGATGCAAATCAGAACAAACCTACACTCTCCTCAAATGAGAGCTTGGAGCCAAAGCCTGGTGCTTCAGCAGAAGAGGATACCACTTTGGGAAAAACACAAAGCCCTTTGCCAGGAGACTTTGTGAAGCACAGTTCCTTTATTTCAGAAGATTTTGGGAAGGACAAATTATCATCATCAAATGAAGTGATGAATCACTCAAACAATCAAGCCCTGCAAAGGAATTCCTTCACTGACCTGGAGACCTGCCACAAGCCATCTGAATCCGTCATTGAGCATGAAGAGGACACTGCAGATGAGATGCCCTGGCCTGACTCTGAGGCATGGCAGTCACCCTTGTCAACCTCTTTACCAATATTGATGAGTGGGATTGCAGGACAAGTTATCCATCGCCCTCTTGGAAATCCTCTGGCACTTCCACCTCTTGATCTGTTGGGACAGGGAGCTGGTGCTGTGAAACATGAGGATGACAGCCATGGCTGTGAGAAGCATCCACACCTCCCTTCAGATGAATTGACAAATGGTGGGAATGACATAATGGGGGAGAAGAAAACCATATGTGATTTTAAGAACCAAGCACTATTCCCAGATCATGCAACAGAAAATGAAAACTCTACAGACAAAGAGACAAATACATGTCAGAGACATGAGAACTGTCTTTCACATTCAACCACAAAGCCAGGAAAACATGAAAATAAAACCACACTAGCAAGAAATCCCCTATTACCCTTGGAGAAGAGCCAAACACCAATATTAGATGATACCAAAAAGCAAGGATGTGGTATGCTAGAAGAGAATCCAATTCCTTCATCAACTGAATTGGGCTCAGACCAAAAGAAGGATGCAAAAAGTAGAAATAAAATATCTGGACACACAAGGGATAAACTCTTTTCCTCAGATGATGACATGAAGCATGAAAGTGAGATGGAGACAGAGGAGAAAGAAGAGAGAAATGCCTTGCATAAATCTGAGCAGGAACCAGTATTCACACCAAATGATATTGTGGATCATGATAATAACTCTTCAAAGGAGAATGATGATCATAGTCTTCAAACACCCCAGTTACCTTCATCAGAGCATGATACCAACATTCAAGGAGTAAAAAATACTGGACAGAGTTTGGACAATCTAGCATCTTCAAGAGATTTTGAGAAACACAAACATGATGTGACAGGAGATGAAAACATCAATTACAGTAACAGGAAAAAACACCTGGGCTCATCAGATGAGCCAATGAAACATACAAATGACAGTGAAGGGCTAGAAAACATCAAGTCAGACTTCAACAATTATTCAATGCCACCAAGACATACAAGAAATCAGGACAATAAGATGACTGAGGACAATACCACTCTAGAGACACATAAACAGATGTCACCAGGTGACCTTGTAAAGCCTGAAACTAAGCCAGACAAAAAAGAGACTAAACATACCTCTGAGAAGTTCCAACCAGTTCTTTCAAACAAAGTGCCAGATTATCAAGACAGAAGCTCTTCAGAAGAGAGGAAGCAAAAGACACCAGCAGCAGAAGACACTGGATCATCTGAAACAGAGGCAGTAAAAGAGGATATTGAACAGCAGTTTTCTGGGAAGCACCAGCTACCTCCATCAAGAAAGTCAGGAATGCATGAGGAAAATATTCCAGGAGACAAACAGCAAATGAGATTTGAAGATTTTCTGACACCTGATACAAATACTGCAAAAGAGAAAGACAAACTTCCAAGTTCCAGGAAGTGTCCATCAATACCACCAAAAACATTGGTTAAGCCTCAAGAAAAAATTACTCCAGAACAAAAGCAAAAAACATCAGATTCTTCAGGTTTTAAGAAACCTGGTACTAATTCTGTAAAAGAAAAGGATGGCAGTCCAGATTCTGAGAAGCTGCCTTCTTCAAATGAAGTGCTGAAGCCTCAAGAAAAAAGCACTTCAGAAGAGAGGAAGCAAAAGATACCAGCAGGAGAGGACACCAGGTCACCTGAAGAAAAGGCTGCAAAAGAGAAAGATAAATACCAAGGTTCTGGTAATTATCCATTGCCTCCTTCAAGTAAATTATTGGAGCCTGAGAAAAATATTCCAGGAGGAGAAAAACCACAAACTATATCTGAAAGTTTTACAAAGCCTGATGCAAATGCTGTAAAAGATAAAAGCAAAGATCCAGCTTCTGAGATGTGCCAGTCCCCATACTCAAATTTGCCCATGAAGCCTCAAGGAAATAATTCCACAGTCAAAAAGGAGCATTTGCCACCACCACATGATGAAAAACCAACATATAAAACTGGTAGTCCAGAAAAGAAGAGTGACCCTGAGAGAAGAGAGAAATACCAGCTAGGCTCTTCAGCTCAGTCAGAGAGGCACAGCAATGATAGCTCAGGAGAGGAGGGCCCTGTGGATGATTTCAGAAGCTACCAAGCTCCATCACCAAGCAATGGCCTAAACTGTAAAAGCAGTGCTGTCCCAAAAGAGACCAGTTTGTCTAATACAAAGCAATCTCCCAAATCATTCTCATCATTACATGTTGTACCAAAAGATGTGGTAAATCCTGCTGGAAACAGAGAAAAGCAGCCTGGATTTAAGAAGTACAAAGCGCTCTCGTCAAAGACTTTGGTGAGGCATGAGAAAGATGCTGCTGAAAGAGAGGGGAGTGGGCAGGCAGCTGGCAAAACGAGTGAGAAAAAGGCAGAGCTGGAGGACTTCTCTAAAGCAACGCCATTCTCAAAATACACAGTGGAAAGCTACAGTGAAGGATCCTTAGATTCAGCTTTCAAACCATTGATCATTAGAGTAACTGACACATTTAAACATCACAGCTAAAAATTACGGCTACAGCTTAGGCAAGAACTTACAACAGATCATGCTACCAACTCACTTGATCTTTCTTTTCTTCTTTTTCCTCTAGGGCATTATATTATCATTTTTTAATCACAAGGACATTGATGTGCATCTATCAGAGCTAGGGTTTTTTTCTTTCTTAAACATTAGCCTGAAGACATGAATTAAATTAATCACTGCAACTGAATTAGCTAATCACTGAATTAATCATCAGTTTATAAATTAAATATGAGAAGGGCTTTGAGATCAGTGTGAATTCAGCCCTGCTTCAAATTCTCTTTGCTAACTAATGGGCTTTGTTTGTAACAAAGACAACTGTTCAGGCTGATCTCTATTTGTATTTACTTGTTCTAATGAAACTCTGCTAGTTCTTCTTCCAGGAATAGTAGTAGGCAGTGTAGCTTTAATTATGTCAAAAAGCACTTGTTCTAAGCTCTGCCTTTTCACAGATTAGCAGGAACTGTTGATCTATTGCTGCACTGAGTGACACTGGTAGCAGCTGTAGTGGGGGAAGGAGGGGAATGCTTCATTTATCTGCAAAAAAATCCTCAAAGCACATTGATGCTACAAGGGGATTTACCGCAAATGCAAATGGTCAGCCTCATTAATATTAATAATGGAAAACTTGTGATTTAAGCTCCTCGGAAACTATTTGCATTTTGGCCATACACACTGTATGCATTATTGTTGTAAAGGTACATAATTTCAAGGGGTTCTTAATTACTGCAAATGAATATGCAACAAGTGTAAGAGCTCAAAAAGATCAACGCTGAAAGGCCATGAAGACAAGGTAAGCCAGAGGGGCTCAACACTTTGACATACCAATTCAGCTTTTCCTGGGACATCTGTCCCACTCTAAATGCTGGGGCACACAGACATGAGGCAGGTGCCTCAGCTCACATTTAAAGTCTTAGGAAGTTTTCATTTTAAATGCAATGTGAAGCAGAGCAGTAAAAAGCAGAGCAGTAAAAAGCAGTAAAAAGCAGAGCAGTAAAAAGCAAGATTCAGTGTCACTGAATCCTAAAAAAGGGGTAAATTTTTGTGTTTACAATAATAGCGTCTTCTGCAAAAGATGAATGTTGTTTTGGAGAAGTGAGGGCAGGCTTGCTGCCTGGGGTGTCTCAGTAAAGCTGTGACAGACAGAACATCTCACAGTGCCAACTCTCCCATACAGGAGTTTACCTTAGCATTGTAACTGCACATTCATATTAAAACTTACTCTGGAGGAACCCTAAAGGCATATCTTAAGGACTCAACTTCAGCAGGACACAGGGTTCACACAAACAGGGCCCTGCTTCCCTGTGGTAGTGAATTCACTTGCATTTTTATGATGCTCTCCATGACCATGCTCTGCAGCTGAGGGCTGGCTGTTCCTTAAGCACAGGTTGGCAGAATGCCCCCACCACTGCCATCAAGAGACTGAGGACAAGAACAGGCTGGCAGCAAGCTGAGATCAAAGCCATTTGCCAGCACAATATACATGAGTCACATACATGACAACTGGGCTGGCCCAGTCGGGGACATTGCTGGGAGGAAGTGGGAACATGAACATTGTGTCTCCCAACCACTGAGGAGGCTTAAACTTTGACTTCTTTTTCCTTCCCAACCTGCCAAGAATTAGGCTTTCTGGCATGTAGAGGGACATAAAGTGAAAACTTGATTTATGTATCCCACCAGTCCTCAAAAACTAAAATAGATTTTATTGGAAATACAACACTGCCCTTACACACAGGGTTTACTTTGCACACCTAACTTTTATAAGCTGGCAACCATAAAGGCCACTTTGTACTAAACCAAAAGCATAATTTACTTTTTATTGTCCATTATTTCATTTCATGTTTGAGAAAGGTCCTTAAAGCATAGAGCATTTCTACCAGACTTGAAGAATAAATTCTCTATTAGCTGGCTTCTTCTGCCTGTACAGGAAAATCACAGAATCATAGAACTGTTGTGACTGGGAAAGATTTCGAAGACTGTTGTGTCCACCCATTACCCAGCACCACCAAGTCCACCATTAAACCATGTCCCTAAGCATCACATCCACACATTTTTTTAACACTTCAGGGATGGTGGCTCCATTATTTCCTTGGGCAGCCTGTGCCAATGCCTGACATTCATTTTGGTGAAGTAAGTTTTCCTAATATCCAATCTAAATCTCCCCCAGCACAATTTGAGACCACCTCCTCTTGTCTGTTTCTTTTACCTGGGTGAAGAGACCAACACAAACCTCACTACAACCTCCTTTAAATTAGTTGTAGAGAGTGATGAGGTCCCTCCTCAGTTTCCTTTTCCCGAGGTTAAACACCCACAGCAGGTCCTTATCAGACTTGTGCTCCAGACCCTTCACCAGCTCCATTGCTCTTCTCTGGACATGCTCCAGCCCCACAATGACCTTCTTGCAGCAAGAAGCCCAAAACTGAGCACAGAATCTGAGGTGTGATCTCACCAGTGCTGAGTACAGGGGGGCAATCACTGCCCTGCTCCTGCTGGCCACACTATTGCTGATGCAGGCCAGGATGCCACTGGCCTTCTTGGCCACCTGGGCACTGCTGGCTCATGTTCACCCCCAGGTCCTTTTCTTCCAGGCACCTTTCCAGCTTCTCTGTCCTTCTGTCCTGTAGAACTGTGTGGGGTTATTGTGACCCAAAGGCAGGACCTGGTGCTTTGCCTTGTTGAACCTCACACCACTGATCTTGGCCTATGGATCCAGCCTGTGCAGACGCCTTTGCAGAGCCTTCCTGCTCTCCAGCAGATCAACACTGCTGCCCAGCTTGGGGGCACCTGTGAACTGACTGACAGCAGGCTCAATCCTCTTGTCCAGATCATTGATAAAGGTATTAAACAGGACTGAACCCAGCACTGAGCCCTGGGGAACATCACAGGTGACCAGAAAACAGATGGATGCAACTCCATTCACCCTCACCCTCTGGGCCTGGCCATCCATCTGTTTTTTAACCCAGCAAACAGTTTACCCTTCCTAGCCATGAACAGCCAATTCCTCTAGGTCAATGCTGTGGAAAACAGTGTCAAAGGCTTTTCTAAGGTCTAGTTAGACAACATACTCATATCTTCCCTTATCCACTAAACAAGTCACCTTCTCACAGAGGGTGTTTTAATTTATCTAATTAGAATTTAATTATTCTAATTACAAGTCATCTCAATTATTCATTTGCTAATCTTTTAAAAGAAATTGGGGGGAAGTTGCCCATTTTTCACACCTGGAAATATTATTACTCTGTAACAAATTGAAAGAGTTCTTAACTCTGCCAGAAAGTTAGACAAATATTAAACAGGTGCTTCCCGGCAGAGCTTGTCCTTAGGCACCAGGAAGCCCATAAGTCTTTCATTTTACACATGTCTTGTTTGCTCTTCTCAATAGGGATCAGCACTAGCAGACATGCAGCATCCTGTGTTCAGGGTAAGCCAGGCAGAGTCATCTTGTGAGGGGCAGCGTTTAGGTTGTTGCATGCCTTAATCTCTGCTGGTAAAATAAAACATCCATCCATGTCAAATAACCCTCCCCGAAGTACACTTAAAACCTGACATAGATTTGCATGAAATGCATCCTTATGGGTAAAGCCTCACTTAAGAAAATCACTTCATTCTGGGAGTTAGCACACTCAATCCTTCAGAAAAGAAGAGAGCAAGGCCATAAAAATTCCAGTCATGAAGGAGCAGTAGAAGGCTGCTGTGACTTGCAGTAAACAAGTCACTCCAGACTAAGGCAGGAAATTTAGCACTGGTGATAAGAAAAGAAATGCCAGAAATGAATATTTCAGAAAGAAAAAGAGTTTGAGGAGTGTTATATTAATCGATGCAAATGATGCCATTTGTGCAAATGGCCAGGCTTGACCTCTAATGAGACCCTTTCTGACACAACAGAAAACAGTTTCATTCCCAGTGTCCAGTAGTCCTTCACAAATTTTTTATCCCAAGGAGCAGAGGGGTAAAAATTTCTGCCCCTGCTGTCCTTTAGGCACATCTCCCACTCCATCACACGAGAGGCAGTGAACAGAGCCCGCCCAGCTGCTGTTTCAATTTGACTGACCTACTAACACATACTTTTGAGGCATCTGCCAGCACATCTCTTTGCTTTTGGGGTTCTGGACAATGGGTGTAATTCTGTGAAGTTCTGTTCCTTTTCTATACTACAGCCCTCTGTTTTACTAATGTACAGTTCTCAAGGAAAACATGTCTCAAGGTCACTGGAGGAATTAGATCCTTAGCCTATTCTAAGTGTATAGTATATAAAATAGGAATTTTTTTTTAGTAATGATTCCTGAAAGTCCTGGCTTAGCTATGGACACAGACACACAATCACAACCAGGCCAGGAACAGGGAATAAAAACAACCCCAAAGCCCAGGTAGAAAAGGTTTTTCAAGGTTCACCTTCTAAGGTGACATATTGAAATTTCATATTCTTATGGAATTAGATTCTCATGGAAAGGGATCTTTTAAGGAGACTGGGCAAAATTAATGACAATGTTATTGCCTCAAGCATAGTCCATTGCTTTGGAGTCTCCAAAGCAAAGATTTTCAGAAGTTTTTGAAACCCTGAATAGAAGAGGCATTTAAGGGGACTCCAGACTCTGAGCTGGAGCTGGGGTACCTGAAGGGTCTCATCTGCAGAAGCAGATCAGTAGTTAGTGGTGCCAAGAGATTGAGGTAACAGAGAAGCCAGGCAGGCTCCCAGTACCAGCCATCTGTAAAGTGCTTTAGACTTTTTATGTCCTCTCTAATTAGGCCATAGTCAAATCTCCCCTAGCCCTTCTTCTTGGCAGGTCATCTGCCAGATGGGTTTAGTAGTACAGAAATCCCAAAAGGATTGGTTTGGACTAATTTGGATAGTCAAGCTTGAACCTGGCACATCAGTATGATAGTACAGACCCCTTCACAGTGCTGGACAAGTGCACACCAGCTCCAGCAGCCCCACTCATCCTCCCACATTTCTGAATGAAGGACAAACCTCTGCCTTTGGGGCCCTCTCCAGGTCCCCAAACTCAGAACAAGTTCAACTGCCCTCTGGATGTGCCTCTCTGTCCCTCCATCTCCTGCAGCAATGCAGTCCTTGATTAAAGCATTCGGGGCTGACTGGAACAAGCCCAGGCCTCAGAATCCTGAGTTTGCAAAGAGCCCATCACTTTCCCCAAAAGTTTCATGAAGTGAAAGTGATGCCTATATTTCTGGGACTTCAGGTGCTAGGAGAGCTCAGAGAGCCATAGGAGAGCTCCCTCTCCCCCCGTTCAGAAAGGGCTGCTCAGCCATGCTGGATGAGTATTGTCTCTATAAGTATAACAAAGAGCTCCTCATTGATTTTTTTTAATTTTATTTTTTTAATTTAAAAAGGGCATATAAAGAATAGCTATTCACTGAAAAGGAAGCCCAAACCCTGTGAAGGTTTAACTCATGGAAGAACAGAGGCCAGTGCTGTATCATGAGACACATCTAGTCCATTGCAGTGTCAGGAAATGTGTCACTGCTTTTACTCAGACATCACAACCAGGAAGAAATAGTTGTCCTGGAAGTGCTATCTGATTCCAAATTGTTCAAATGAAATATAAAAAAAATGAATGAGTGTACACTTTTGGCTATGAACTGCATAACTTAGTAATTGATCAGCATCTTCTTCAGTTAGATAACATTTAACACATCACACATGACAAAAAAGATAGAGACCAAGAGCATTAAGTAACCATTTGACTCAGGTTTTCCCCCTTTGTACTATTTTAAATATCAATGGAGCTGATATAAAAGAAAGCACTAAAGATAACAGAACGGATCTCATATCCTGGCACTATTCAGCATCTGTCCCAAGCACAAGATGCTGCAGATGGAATCTGGGCTGCTGACAGTAGAAATGCCCCACCTAATGGTTGAATTTGTAAAGCAGGATGCAGGCAAGCAGTGGTGAAAGCAGGTGAAAAATAGTGCCAGGAATAGTAGGGAAATGTAGGGAAACATTTATTCTCTTTTTCCTGTGCCACTATGGACACCATCCAAAAGAAGTTTGTCTGGTTGATCAGAGAAATGCGATAAGTAATAGCTGGGAACCTTACAGATTTTGGGGCAGGGGGGGTTTCTCTGGAACATTAAAGTAAATCTCTCTTACTTGAGAAATGAGCACAGGGATATGTACTATCAGCAAAACAGTTTCAACTATTGCACGCACAATGTGGTTTTGGAAACATATAATGTCCCGTGAGCTTTATTTCTCCCTTTCATTTCCATAAACATCTTTCTATAGAATTGAAACATTTTTCACTCCTTGATGAGAATTTAGGAAAAATGTGAGGAAAAAAAGCTTGCTAGGTATCTATTTTCCTGCCAACTAAAAGACTTTTTGTATACTGAATAATCAAAGAATCAGCAGGTCAGTATTTTACCTCTTATGCTCTGAAGGACCTGAAACAGTTTATGGAATTGCAACACACCTCCTGTTACTGCACTTGGTAGTAACCTCAATGTGTCCTCAGCTGTAGGTACAAGAACAACTGTGTAAGATGGTGGGATTTTCATTTGGCAAACAAGCACTACAGCAACCTCTCAATGGTGCTTATCATTCAACAGCAGAAATGTACTGCCAGAGGGAAAAATCACTGGGAAATAAAGCCATAAAAATCTATAATGCACTGAACTGGTTATCCACAAAAAGCCACCAAATAGCTGTGGGCTCTCTTTTGAAAAATTGATAGTGACCCTGAATATCCAAAAAGAGGCATCTTATCACAGATCTGATTTTTGGGGAAAGTGCTCAGCATTTGCTCTCTGAAAATCAAGATTCTTTTTTAAGATGCCTCATGTTAGGCAACCAAAGCCCCTTCTAAATAAAGTGCCCTGGATTCCAGAAATACAGGAGAGTTTCATGGGCACTTATTTCCCCTGCACCTACAAAAGAAAAGCACGTGAGCAGAAGAATTGGTGTGCAGGGATGGCCAGCTCCCTGCAGCTTTGTAGGTAAAGGCAGCCAGTGCCTGCCTTTACCACAAAGAATATCAGCTACTTGCTGCTACACCATTTTGACCTGCACAACATCATTTGCTGCAGTTGCTGGTTGAGATGTAGTCTAAATAGTAGGTGAGTCCTTCTCATCGCTGTACTTCCCAAGACTTCTGTAAAGAATCAAATAAGCCTTTTGGACACTTTAAAGCCAGCCCATCCTTCTCAAGAGACAACTGTGAAGATGAATTACACCATCAGAGCAAAATCCTTGTGCCCCTTGGGATTCATACCAATACAATGGACTATCAAAAGGCAGCTCTGGATTGTTAACCCAGTTACTTGAGATCTTTGATTCTTCTCAGGAATGGGAACAATGCAGGCAGCAGTGTTCCAAACACCCAAATAAGGTCCCACCAAATGTATCTCAACTCCAACTGTCTCCAAGCTCCAGAAGACCAGAAATCCCCAAAAGACATCTTTATTAACTCATTTAAATTACACACATCATGTGACAAGAAAGTCTGTACCATTGTCATGCCATACAGATTTCTTAATAATACTGTTTTCCTCCTCAGAGGGTTCCTTATTTGTACCACTGAGTCTTATTTGTGTGTTGAGAAGATTAAAATAGTAAAAGCATATAAAATAGCAACCTGGTATTCATTCTGTCATTATCAGGGAAGGACCATGAGAAATAAAGACAAACTGCATCTGTAAATGTCTCATCAGTATATAAACTGTTTTCTTTACACCAAGAGAGCTGACACGTGCCAAGTTTCATGTGACAGCTGGGACTATGTAGAAAATATGGAACATTAATTATGCAAATGGAATGGCTTTGAAAAGAGCCCAGAAAAAATCTAAATTTTCTGTAGCTTGTTTCCTGTTGCCTTTTCCCTGCTGACTCCTCAGACATGGGCAAAGGGAAAACTGTGTGTCAGGGAGGTGACTCTGGCTACTGAAACAGGAGCAGTAACTTAGCAGTGACCTGGCTACGGACAGGGTCAGTTGGACCAGCTTCCTCCTGTGCTGCCCATAGAGGGGGTGGCTGGCCAGGGCTGCACAACCTGACATGACTGCCTGTCTTGCCTTTGCTTGGTGAGGGCAGTTTTTGAATGCACACCTGAAACAAACCCAGTGCTGTGGCAGGGCTGGATCAGGTTTGGCTACCTGTGGTTCAAGGCTGGCAGAAGAAGTCAGTAATCTGGTGACCAAAATGGTGTTAGAACTGTGGAAACGCCCCAGGCAGCTACTCCTTCACATATAACCTTAGAGGAAAACAGCTTTTACTGTTGAGATTGCCAGATGCTCTCCTCCCAGAACAGGAGATTCCAGCAAAACAGAGCCTTTGAACATGGTCATACAGTTACCCACTGAATAGTCCAGTATGACCAGCAAGCATTCCAGCCCTGCCTGCTGCTCAGCCAGAGCATTTGGGCAAACCTGGGGTACTTTGTGAGGAGCAAACCCTAGAGAGACCCCCAACATTTGCTATGGGCCTTTGTTCTGCTCCCATAAATGCCAGTGAAGGGAAGAGAAGGATCTTTCTGAGGGTTCACCCTGCCTTATCTGAAGATATTTTGGAGCAGCCAACTTCAGTTCTGCTCTTTTTTGTCACAAACTGTCTGTGAAATCACTGTAATTAATCCATTCATGCATCCTGCCTGCAGAACAGCAGATGTACTTCACAGGCAGCAGGGAGCTGAGATGGCAGCTGGGAGCAGGCTCCAGCAGCCACCCAGCCTGGAGCCAGTGCATGGATATGAGCAGCACAGGAAAACCAGGACCATTCACCATTGTGCATCTGACTCCTTTTCCAAAACCACCACCACTGATCCTCACCTCCCCTTCAGCCTTTCCAGTGCTGTTTCTTCAGGAGACATACATAGGTGACAGTGAGTGGGACAAGTGTGGTGAAGAGTGAACAGTTATGGGGGAAGACAGCCCACAAGAGCACACAGGTCATCACAGCAACCCCCTACAAAGGCAGCACTTTTTCAGCTTTAGGTTTAGTTGAATTACAACTCCTCTTTTCTTACCCAAACCAATGCCAGCAGTTGCTCAGGGACTTCTGATGTCCTCTGGTGTTTTTCTTCACAGACTATACAACCCATGTTTGAAAAAGGTACAAAGAGTGTGTGTAAACGGTGTGGGAACATATCTCCCAGAAGGAGCATGTATGAAGCTGAATGTCACTAAGAATTGAAAGAAACAGACTTGTATAAGTACCCCTGAAACCAAATACTTAAGCCCAATGGAGTCCTAAGAAAATATAATGAAAATACAGTTAAGTCTTGTTTTTGGTCCCCCAGTGCAGTAAGGCTTTCTGATGTCAAAAGAATCAGCCTTGGTCTACGCCTTGCTTCTCCCTCTGTGTAAGGGGAATGAATGACTCTTCCCCTCACCTCTTAACACTTTAGTTCCTTGGGTCATGGCAGTCTGCAATGAGTGAGTGTATGTATGCAGAGAATTACCCTTCTGACTGCAACCAAGAGCTCACCTGATGTTTCCAGGCAATGGGAAAATTCACTCTGAATACTGTTTTCTATTAACTTCAGTCTCCTGTTTTCAGAATTCATCTGGAAGCAGATACATGGCAGAGGCACAACCCCTGTTTCCTTCCCTTTCAAACATTAAAAATTTGGTTCACTCCTCTTGAAATATTTTTTTAAAAAATAAGCAGATGCTGCTCTCCAATGTATACCACCAGTGCCCAACTCTAGGCAGACAGAAATACAAAACTAGGTCTTTATGCTTTCTTCTTTAGAAACCCAGGTTTAAATGAAAAATCATCTCAGCTTAGAGATAGTTTTTATTCAAAATGGGGGGAAACTGAGTTTCAGTTTACTTTCAATTTTGACTTTCTATTGTTAATTGGATGCAACTGACATTCAAGAGCACTACAAAATAACCACTGAAATAAAGTAAATATCCTCCTTAAGATTTACCTCAAATAGAAAAATGCATTCCAATAATATTCCTCCAGCCTGACAAAGAAAGCACAAACTTCCTGAAACACTGTTTTAGTATCATTAAAAAAAAAAAAAAAACAAAAACAAAACAAAACATGTTCTCATGGCAAAAATATGCTTATGAAACAATGTGTTCTAATCAAAACTGTATTTCTTGGGATGAAACAGTGCTGATTTGTAGTAGCTGGGGGAGGGTATTAAGGCCTTGGCAGGGAAGCCATGCTCTCTCCTTGCAGCTGAGACCAGACCTGAGTTAATAAGGGCAGAAGAAGCCTGCTGCAGAAGAACATCAAGTCTAAATTTTTTTATATTCTTAAGCAATCTACTGGGAGAGGATTAAACTCCAGAGAAAGACACTCTAAACTTCTCTGGGACAACACCCAGGGAGTGATTTTCTTTTGTTAAATGGGGCACAAAAGAGGAGGAACTCGTAAAACCACCGTAAGCAAGGCGTCCCTGGCCTTGTGGGGCTGTTCCTTCCCTGTCCCTGGCGAGTGTCTCACTGGCCTGCAGATGGCGAGTTTGCCATGTGGAGATGTGTCTTTTTGCTGACAAGGAAAAGTCCTGCGTCCTTAAGGAAGTCGGGAAAACAAATTCTGCCTGAAGATGGTAGCTCAGCGTTAATTCGTCACCCCACCCAGCAGTTCTCCCACCACGCTTCGTTTTGTGTGCATGGCCAGCTGTTCGCCGGGCATGAGGACATTGCCCCGAAGATGGGAATATCAGTATTTCAGCTGATCATTAAACATCACTCTTTGTAATGGAAATAGGGATCTTTATTCCCCACTTCAGCAGCAGCCACAGTCCACAGCACAAAATCATTAAAACTGCTCTTCCAGGAGGTGAAACAACAGTATGGGATGATTATCTGATCATTTCTTGGCCCCCCCCTACAGTCTTTAGTAATACACAGACATGAATTAAGAGATACCCACATTGCCTGACTCCAAAGGCCCCACAGCAAATTCCAAGATTAAGACTCAAGCGACGACTTGCAGTGTTACTGATCTCTGTGCCACAATGAGTTAAATCGTCTAGAGTTCAAAAATTTTCAGTCTGGGTCCCACTGAATCACAAAGTCTTTCTAGGAAAATATGTTTTTCATATCTATTTTTTCAAAGTCAATGTTTATGCTTAAAACTCATCTGGATTCCTTCAGCAATTCACAAAAGAAAAATTATTAATGCTTCACAAAAGTAACAGTAAGATGTTGCAAAGAGTAATTTTAATAGACAAAAGAATATATGTTTTTCCCTCACTGCTCTCATGGAAACTCTGCTAAGCTCATCCTGTGACACATGAATTGCTGCCTTCCCTCTCTTCCTTTCCGTTTTCCTACTTTTCCCCTTACATTTCTGTTGTGTTCAAGGGTTACAAAATGAGACTGGAACATGAATCATATGTTTCCAAGAAACATAGAGAGCTTGCTCTCTAGGTCAAATTTTCCAGTTATTGTTCAGTAAAGACTCCTGAGCCCTCCCAAGAGCCTTATGAGAAAGAATTTCTTTCCAACATGCAGCTGCTCATTAATTCCTGGGAAAACCCTGAAAACAGAGTTTTCAGTAACATAGTAATCTTTCCACTCTGAAGTTTCACTGCTATTTTTTTAAAGAAAGCAGTCACAGATATAAAAAAACTCCAACATTTTGAACGTGCCATTTTGATCAGCTACACAGATGCACACATAAACTGAATTCTGGCAGTAGATCTCAAATTTGGTGACAATTGGCTGCTCAGATAACTAAAAGACTAGGACAAGCAGAAAAAGCATTTCCACCCCTCCTTGTGCTCTAGGGCAGTACCTATCCATCCTTGGATACCTTGGGATTTTACCCTCTGCTACCCTAGCTGCAGGAGGAGCCTGGTAAGGAAGGCTGAGTCCTCTGCACCGTGGAGCCCTGGACAGGACAAGGGACAGGCAGCTGGTGCTACTGCTGCAAAGCAGGTACAGCATCCCCTCTGACATTTCCAGCGTGGCAGAAGGATATCTGGCACTCAGCTATCAGACCACAAATGCACAGCAAACAACAAGTCTGTTATATTTGCACCAGGGCCAAGCTCCACCGTCTTCATCTCTACAAACCACAAGACCATAAGAGCTTTGTTCTGTAATGCAGCCCCAATCCAAAACCTCGTGCAAACACCAGCCTCCTCTTGCTCTGCCACTGCCACCACTGTCCCCTGCTTGCCCATGGGAATGGATGAGTTGTGCAAGAAACTCAAGGCATCACCTGGACACATACATGAGCGTATTTGCCCATGGCTTTCCCTCTGCTCATCCAATTCCCAGTGCTGCAGGGCTGCTGTCATGACAGGAGCTGACTTGGGGCTGCTGCAGGGCTGCCCTCCATGACAATGAGCAGCTGTGGAGCACAGAAGAGCATGGAGGCTTCTTACAGTACCAGGGAAGGAGAAATGCACAGCAAAGGCTGTGGTAACAAAGATGAAACCTTGATTTATGCCCACAAGCCCCTGTTGCTGGCAAAAAGCAGCACTTGGTAACTCCTCCCTTCAGCAATCCAGCGACTCTATTTCATTCCTAGATTTTAATAACTTGTCTTTGACCGCACAACAGTTTGTGAGTTATGTGGGCAAAGCTAAGGGGAGCAGAGGCAATACCTCCATACCATATTTTGCCAGTCTGGGGGCATTCCCTTTGCACACATGGCACTTTTTGGGTGATAAAATGCAGGAATTTTGGCTGACTAAACCTTCTTTCCTTGCTGCAAGACCTTTTATGTCATTACCTCTGCCTTTCCTGATGCATACAGGGCTTCCAGGCTCAGTTGACAGTGAAGTTGCGATAGGGACTTAGGAGTACCAGACCATAGAGGTCTTATAGCCCTATTACCACTTGGCACAGAGTGTACTTTTATATTTTATAGGATGAAAATCCTTCAACTGCTTTTCCAGATTACTGTGGACAAAAATAATCCCAAGGTTTGTTGTCATTTAGATGATGTGGTTGTGCAGAACTGAAAGGAAGACTGCAACACTGGCAATCTCTCTCTAAGAACAGCGCTGGCTCCTTCACCTCACACAAGCCATTTTTGGAGATCCTCCCTCTCCCTCCTCACCCCATTCCTGCCACTTCAGGGAAAAAGGTGAAGTTGGCAATGCTGGGTTAATGGTTGGACTCAATGGTCTTAAAGGTCATTGCCAACAGAAATGATGCTCTGATACTGTTGTCACGTGTGGATGGAAGGATTTTCATTGCACACCCTGGCCAGAATAAAGTAATGCCTGATTCTCTAATACTTAGATGATGGTGTTGGAGAGTTTCTTTGGTTCCCTTGGATTTGGTGACACTAAGATTCTGTGATTCTATGTTGTGTCTGCACTGAGCACAAACCAACAGCTAACTGGCTTTGCCTAATTGGAGCTCTTGCTTGTAGGTTCTGACTCTTTTCTTTCAATTTTCCACTGCTGGATGGTATTTTGCCGAGATCAACAATCAAATCCTCCACGATTTATTTCGAGGTCCTTTTGATATTCACTGATAGTGTCTGCACAGTGATTTCTTTGGGTGCTATTCTGCTGCAGGCATAGCTCAAAGTGCTCCCTCTGACTCCCCCCTCAAGTTGCCACTCAACTTGCATTCCCCAGCCTCCACAGCCAGTCAAAAACTTTTTTAATGAGGCTGCTTGATCACTTACGAACATTATCATTCAGCACTGTGGGTAGACCTGTGAGTGAACAGCTTGCTAATAGTAAATGGTGATAAGAAACATGCCCTTGGCAAAGGCAGACAGAATTTTGCCTTGCAATAGCTCCCTTATTCTGGGCCAGCTCAAGATGCCTGTCTTATAAATGTGGGTCTATATGACAAATGTGTTCACATGTCTCATGCCAGAGATTACAGAGTCTTCTTCTCTGCTTCTGTCACTGTTCAGTAATGGGAGGGACAGGTTTCTTTGTAGGGATTATTTGCTTCCCAAAATCTCAGAAGAATTACAGAATAGTAATAAAATGAAGGCAATGGGAAATCATGGTTTCCATCTGTAACACAAAAAATCTGAATTTTGTAGAAAAGTAATTTACTCCATTAGATTGTATGAACTAAAGGCTGTAAAATTACTCTCAAGAATAACCTCTAAAAGGAAAACAGAGGCAAAATAAGATCATATTTCAATTTGATGGAAACAAAAAAAATAATTACTTTTTATCACTATTTATCACTATAATCCTGCCAAACACATGCTTTAGTTAAATTCTGAGAGCTGCATGTGATGTCACTGGCTTTAGGAATATGGTTGTCTCATCTGGCAGTTATTAGTGTTGTTGGTATTTAAAACAGGTCTTCTAAAAATAGTCATGTTCACATTAGAGCTGCAAAAACCCTGATGCAGTGATTGTCTGTGGTGTCCTGCCTCATCTCTCCTCACATTTGTCAAAGACAGATTCTGTCTCTTCTAAACATTTTTACCCATCTTTAATAGTACAGACCATCAACACAATTACATGCAGTATGTATGTTCAGGGAGGAGATCCAAGTTGTCTTTGTTTTTCAGTTTAATTAAAGGTAAGTGGTAAAATGGAAGTGACAAGATAAGCATCTTGCATGTTCTTATTGTCAATATTTCAGCATTCACAGCTGAAATATTGAAATCATCTCCTGCAAATTTCTCAAATATTATTTGATGTTACTCCACTGGTTTTCAAAAGTGTTTAGCAAGAAATGTTAAATGCAGGCTAGACCCAGACAACTGAAGGTAGCTCTGTGGGTCAGGGGAGTGCAAGTTGCCAATAAATGCACAGGAGGATGCATTTACAAAAGGTACTGAAGGATGCTGGAGCAGCAAATCAAACCACTGAAAAGCTACAGCCAGACATTGATTCTTAGGTAAGTGTTACCTAACTGTTATTTCTTCCCGGAAACCTGTCCACCAGAGCTGTTTTGTGTTTCATTACAAATGACCCTTTGTGAGGACCCTTGACAGCAACTGTGAGGTTTTTAAGTACTGTTTATTACCACTACATAAGGTTAACTGCAAGGACTAGCATTAGCTTTCTCTCCTGGGAATATGAAAGGTATTGTCAGGGACACAATATCATTGCTGTGGGAAATACAACACCTTGCTAATCCTGCATTTGCTTGGTGCTAGAACCTACACTGTGAACTCTGGCCACCCCTTGTAGTAACCACATAGCAGTACTCTAAAATACGGCCAGTGCAATCAAAAAAACTGAAGTGTTTTTCCACACAAAATAAGTCCCAGTCATGCTCATGAGTACTGTGTACACTTTGAAAGCTGAGTCCTCCCTAGAAGAGGACTTCCAAGAGACCCCTTCTTTTTTTTTTCCTCTCTTTTCTTTTCTTTCTTTTCTTTTCTTTTCTTTTCTTTTCTTT